>CM067514.1:1610480-1744446 GCA_034509495.1 Acestrorhynchus altus | reverse complement strand
CATCAGCCCCGCCCCCTCTCTCTGATCAGTCAGAGTCTGTATGCAGGTGGATCATGTTCACGTGGACAGAGCAGTAAACATGCACTTGAAGCTCCTTTGGCTTTTAAAGTGGGTTTCATTCATTTGGATTTATTTGGTGTTTTCTGAGCTGATTTACTCGCTGATAATTTATCACATGATGATGAAAATGAAGCTGAATCTGGGCTGAAGGCAGTGATTCTTATCTACAGTCTGTTTGGTATTTCTGTGAGCTTTAGTCAGACTGTGTTCATATTTCAACATAATTACAGTGCTTTGGCTTAAATACACTGAATCTGTTCATTTCAGTCTCATTTAGTCTCTCAGATCATCAACCTTCCTGACGAAAACTGGCTGAGTTCCTCACGTTTACACGTCTGATTATTATCAACCCTCGTAAAAAAAAACAACATATATATTAAACTGTGCTGTTCTGTTATTTAGGAAATTTGTACTAAAGCTCTACTAAAACATAATATATTGTAGTATAATTTAATATTTTAGGGAAGGTACACTGAATATATACTGGGTAGACTGGTCATATGTTTTTTCCTTCACTCTTCTTATCCAGTATACGTATATTAGTCTGAGCTCCTGACTGAACACTAGACACATTAAAAGTGCTTTAATTATTCCTCTAGACTGTGCTGATTAATCAGACATTCAGCATATCTAAATGTGTCCCACGATATAATTCATATATTTATAAAACCGACACCTTCCACAGTGGGAGGAACCTGGAGTACCCAGAGGAACCCGCACAGACAACTTCCCAGACAGCAGCCTGAGTGGGAATTGAACCCACAACCCCAGACCCCTGGAGCTGTGTGACACCTGGACTACCTGCACCTTGCTTTAATTTGTAATAATTTAATTACAGCTCAGATTGAAATACTTAAACTGGATTAGACGAGGGAAGAAAGGAACTTATACCCAGTATACCCAGTATAAATAATAACATATTAATTTTATTTTAGTAGAGCTTAAGTACAAATGAGTGATTCCTAAATAAGAGAACTGTACAGCACTGTGGTGGGTGGTGCTGTTCTGCCAGTCTCCAACAGGGGGACTAGTCAGTGCAGGGGAAGAAAGGGTGGGGTTGGTCCCAAAACTCCAATTCCCAGAATTCCTGACCGTGATCAGTGTCAACCAGTCACAGCTGGGTAGTGCCCTATTAAAGCCTTACCTGAAGCCTCACTCTGTCACACCTTTGTAGAGGGGTGGCCAGGAAAGGTGGGTGTGCATTAAAACAATGAAAAGAGGTAAAAAGAAAAGAAAGGAAGCAAAGAGAAAGCATTCCAAAGGAAAAACAGACGAAACGTTGCTTAGAATCCCCCTCAAAGTGGTGTCCAGAGGAGGATACCTGAGAGTGTCCTGCCCAGGAGGTCTTTAAGGATCCGGAGTGACGTCACTGCATTCTCCAAACCTACACCTCTATAATAAACTGATTTATTAAATTAAAAAAATGTTTAAATGTCAGTAAAGGAAGAACGATACGGCACTGGCTGCATCACAACATCTGCAGGAAGTACAGGGAGCTCATACGGTTCCGTTTCTTCACAATGAACCCACTTAAACGGGCCGAACTACCATATATGTGCGTCTCTATGTGGCAGTTGCAGTAATTGGCTGGGTGTTATTAAGTGTGTGCTGAAAGCGAGCGCTGTGATTGGCTCAGTTCATTAGTGTTCAGCGTTTCAAAAGGGATCAGTCTCATTTCTCCAATTATGGCTCCTCCTCTCCATATCTCCCACTCCTGTCCTCTCCTCTACTCCACCTTCTGACGGAGTAGGAGATATTACATCTATAAATACATGTGGCGCTTGGTTCCACCACCCGAACCCAACCAGAACAAGAGCAGAGTTTAACTATAGTTTATTCTTTAACGAATGCAAGACGTGATACTAAAGCGAGGTTAAAGAAGTGATTGGCTGCTTTTCCATTACAGGCCTTGAATGGTTCCGATTAGAGTGGGACTGTACGGTGTCTTTTCCATGAGGACAGTTTGGCATTACAAACTGGACTGAGCCTAGATACCTGAGCACCGTTCACTATCAGTACTCAGGGCCACAGAACCGTTCAGTGGGAAGGTTTCAAGTGATCAGCTGATTGGGTCCACATTTGCATGCCTTTGTGCTGCAAGATCTAGGGTCTTTCTGGTACTTTCTGTACTAAGGTGTCCCCCTGTCCCCGTCCCCAACCTTCTGTAACTTGTCTTTGCTAACTCTTCTGTTCGCTTTAACACTGACTGCATTCTGTCTTTCCTTTTCCTTCTCTCGACTTCATGCTCCGGCACTCCTCCCTCTTGCATCTTTCCTCCTCCGGTTCCTCCCGTGTCCCCCACCCATCCACATTCTTCCTCGGGTAGTACAAGAAGCCGAGCAAGAGGAGGTCAAGGCTGGAGCGGAGGTCCAGGCACCTCGCTCAGCTAAAAAAGCCAAGCCTCCCACATCTACCCCGCAGACGGGCAGCGCCAAGAAGGAGAAAAAGGGAAAGCACAAAGGTCAGCTCCTCGACCGTGTCTGTTCCTTCAGAACATGGCCTCAGATGAACCCAGCATGTGCATGACCATGTGTTTGTCTGGTTTGTGCAGATGTGGTTTGTGCATGTGTCAGTGTGATCTGTGCTGTGCGAAACAGTGTTTTTCAGCTTGTAAAAGACTGCAAGGAGATAGTGGCTTCATCCATTGCACCCATTGCTGACACAAATGTGCAAATGCACACGCAGAGCTTGGCAGTAGTTCTCTGCAGGGACTAGACAATAGCATGGGACCAATAGAACAAACATACCTATTGGGACCACGTCTACTGCCAGACTTGGGCTCGAGGGGTATAATGGTGCAGCAGTGGAGCTCCAGCCAATACCGTTGGGATGAGTTGGGGAGGTGAGGATGAGGAGCCTCCCAACCTCACTAATAAAGAAATATAAACGCTTTCAAATTCCTTTAGTTTCCGAAGAAACAGAGAATGAACAGGTGTCCCAATACTCAATCAGCTGGTTCTCGTCTCAAACATTGACCAAATAAATTGGCACTTAAGTCACTTACTTGAGGTCACATGTTCGCACACTGTCCTGTAACGAATACAGGACGTTCAGCAAAGGTCATTTGGGTAGTTCTTGAGTTACAGTGAAGGACAAGGTTCTGTAAGGAACCTTACTGTGGGATCTTATGGATTAAAACTACACTCTAATTCTGTGGTCTGATTCGACACCAGATTTTGGAACGAGGGCGTACATCCCGCCTCCCCACTGCACTATAAAATGGTTCTCCAAGGCTACTTTTGGGTAGTGTACCTCATGGTGAGGGATCCCTGACTGCTAGACACACCTCTCTGATGACATCGTTAGATTAGAGGAGCAGGACAGTCGTTTTCATGAATTGCTTCCACATAGGCTGTTCTGGCCTATCAACCATCACCTCCATTTGCACATTGGAACAGGTTCTGTTCTGGTTCTGTTTGGGATCTGAAGATGGTCAGGTTTGAATATGGAGGCCTAATGGAGAGTGTTATAATCCGGTTTCCCGGGAATGTCTTCGCCAGATTTATCCACCAACATTTATGGGAGCAGGTGGACGCCAGCTTCAGCAACCTACGAGTATCCAAATCTGTGGGTTAATGTACTGCAGGATGCCGTACGGAACCTGTACACCTCCATGACCAACCGGATCTCATCTTGTGTCCAGGCTACAAGCCCATCAGGGTTCTAGAGGCTCTTCACTTGTATAGTTTTCCTCCCCAATAAACTTTTGATTATAATCACATTCGTACCCCTGCAACTCCCTACTGTCTGGCCTTCCTATGTGGACCATCAGACCATTGCAACTTATCCAGAATGCAGCAGCACGTCTCGTTCCAAAATTCAGTCACGTAACTCCTCTGCTGTGTTCCCTTCATTGGCTCCCTGTAGCTGAACATCAGATTCAGAACCTTGATGCTGACCTACAAAGCCAACAATGGACCAGCCCCTCCATACATGATGGCAATGGTCTCGAGCTGCACCAAGAGCCCTTTGAGCTTCAAGTACAGCTCGGCTTGACCCACCATCTTTCAAAACGCAAGGTAAACATGCATCCAGACTCTTTTCTGTTCTGGCACCAAAATGGTGGAATGAACTTCCCCTGGTGGTCCGAACAGCCGAGTCCCTCACTGTCTTCAAACGCAGACTGAAGACGCATCTGTTTCAGGAGGATTTAACTCCATAAAGACATTTGTTTCAACAGGATCTAAGTGTGAGGAACCTCTAGATTCTCACCTTGTCTTCTAGTTAAGGATATTCTGAGTGAAGAGCAAAGCACTTTTGTAAGTCGCTCTGGAGAAGGACGTCTGATAAATGCCATAAATGTAAATGTAAATGTAAATACCATTAAGTTCACACAGATTAATTCCATTCCAACAACTGCTTACTGGTGTAATGAGCGTATTTAATATTTTAACTGCACTAATTATAAATTCCATCTGACTGAACGGAGTCACAGCTAGGCGTCACACTGTCTACTATAAAGCAAGACTTTCACACCGTTGTCCACACACGGTCTCTCCTATCTCACTGAAAGCCCACACATCGGGAGGTTTTCTCACCTTGTCAGTGGCAGTGCTAATAGGCATTCCCTGGCAACAGCAGAAAGACGTCCCCCGCAATGCTGGGAACAGGAGGGGACGGAGTGGGCCTGTCCAACAGTGGAGATGCAGCTCAGCCCAACGCGGACTTCATTACAGGCTCTACACAGTCATGCATAAGAGAAATAATCTGCTGCTCTGGCTCTTTGATGTAGATTTAACATTCTCTGAGCGTCCCGGCGGAGCCGCAGGCGGGGTAAACACGAGGTTTAATGCAGAGTCGACTCGGGGACCATATGCGATGTGGTTCTCCAAAACAAACAGATGACTGCTTGTGTCAGTTTTGAGGCCTTGAAATGAAACCAGTTATCCCCATAACCAGATTATGTGAGTCTGGTCTGTTGCTGCATATTGATAAGAAGAGCTTGTCCGCGAGACGAGCACACGATGCAAACTGTATTTCATCAGTGCTGATGCTCTACATATCCTAATATCTCTCTCTGTCTCTGTCTCTGTCTCTGTCTCTCTCTGTCTCTAATCTTCATTTTAACTATACAGATGGAGGTGATATAACTAAGCTCATGCACCTGAAGAAACGTTTTCAAACATCATTTATAAATTAAAAATGTCATTTTCTTCTGAGGATAAAGTTCAGACCCCTCTGTCCTAATAGCTGTGTCTCCTCCTTTGGCTGAAATAATATCAGTGAGATGTTTCTAGAACCGTCTACCATCTCTGACATCGACTGGAAGAACGACGTTCCCACTCCTCCATGCGGAATTCTTTCAGCTCTGTGATGTTTCGGCGTCAGTCTTTGTACAGACGCTCTTCCGTTCTCCTCAAACCCCCTCTGATACAATAAAGATCTCATAGTGGTTTCTATGATGGAGAGATCTTCACACCCTGCTGCAGCAAAGCAGCTCCAAACCATCACACTCCCACCACCATGTTCACAGCTGCTAGGAGGTTCTTGTGCTCAAATGTTGAGTTTTAGATAACAGATTCATCTGTCCCAAGCACATTTTTCCAGAAGTCCTGCTCATTGTCTTGATGTTCTCTGGAGAACTTTAGTTTTGCCCTAATGTTTTTTGACGGTAAGGGTTTTCTCCTGAAACTCCTCCCATGAAAATCAAACTTTGGTCTCTTTCTGGTGGTAGAAGCTATACTTTGACACCAACTGTGGCGAGAGCTACTTGTTGGATCTTGGGCTGAACTTGCTAGGACAGTGGAACAGCTGATGTTTAATTGTTCTGAGATCTTTTTAAATCCCTTCCTAAACTCATCTACAACCTTCTTTCTGAAGGCCTCAGGGAGCTCTTTGGATCTGGTCATGGTGATCCCACTCACTCAACAATCAAGAGCAAACCAAACTAATGTCTACGGTTTATCCAACGTCCTCTCTAATGATGGTCTTGTGACCTTCCTCACAAGAGAATCGAATTTCCAATAATTACATCTTACAAATGTTTAATACATATTTCTCGGGTTTTGTGTTTAGTTATGTCTACACCTTAATCTTTTCCTGCCTGTCTCTGCTATGGTACTTCCAACCAGACTCCATGTCACACTTTCTTGCTCTCCTCGATGGTCCCTCAGTACCCTCGCCATCATGCCTTCTCACTGAGACATGTTGATGCTGGTAAAATCTTAACAATTATGTCGTAAACTGTGCACTGATTACTCTGCAATCAGCAGTCTCAAATCAGGGCGTTCTCCAGCTGCCTGGATGTGGCCGAGGCTGAGGCCGAGGTCCCCGCCTCGATTAAGGAGACTGCCACTCGGAACAGCCTTTGAAGATATAATAAACTGATTGAACCTGCTCGTAAAGAGGCGGTAGTCTGGGTCTGGAGTGCCTGACCAACTGCACAGTAAGAAAATGAAGGGCAGCATGTTCCAAACCCTGACACAGAGAGAGCTACTAATTTGTCCTTCTAAGCACTAAGATGTTAAAGGTTTGCCTTGAAGGTCATATGCACTTAAAAGGCTTTGATGAGACCATCATGCTGGCTTGGGTCAGGGAGGGAAACGATGGAGCAGATCAGTGCTTGCATGTGTCTGTTTGCCACTGCATTTATGTCATGTGCATGCCTTAATGGAAGTGTGTGTGTGTGTGTGTGTGTGTGTGTGTGTGTGTGTGTGTGTGTGTGTGTGTGTGTGTGTGTGTGAGCGAGAGAGAGAAAGTAAAACGTACAGACATTGTTGGTCAGGTGGTCAATGTCAGTCTTGTTGTGGTGGTGCCACAGGGATTGATGGGCCAGCTGCCTTCCAGGATGAGGGCCAGGACCTGGGGAGCCAGATCCAGATCCTAACAGTGGGCCACTCTCCTGCCCAAGAGGGCGAGGCAGAGGGCCAGGGGCAGGGCCAGGGTGAGGTGGTCAGCAGCTCACAGGCCCAGGGCAAGCAGGACCTCCGGGTCACCATGTTGAAGAAAGGTAATGGTGGTGGGCAGTAAGGAGGGGCATTTTTAAGCATTTTTGCAATTTGAATGTAAGTTTTGTATTTTACTGAACAACAGATGATCCTGAACCCCATTTAGGACTGACCGCAGACAGAGCAGGCCTGACTGCCACGGGGCACAAATGCCCTCACTTTTTTTATGTGGGGTAAAGTTTGACTCGCAGTGTAACTCGGAAAGCACACTGCGTTTGTATGTTTTCATATGAAACATCTGCCGTGTGAGCAGAACTAAACGCCTCACACTGCTGCCATGTTTAATTCGGACTGAAGATATCAGAACGGTTTTATTACTAAATTAATAATGGCTTTTTCAAAAGAGCTCATATATAATATTATAATAATATATATTTCATATAGCAAAATAGTAGCTTTAGAAATTGAGATTCTTAAATTCTTGATTTTAAGGGAAAATTAAATCCTTATTGGGAAAAATTTAATAACCAACTTTATGTCATTTTTGATGGAAGATTTGAAAACAATGGTTCATTTTATTTAACAGTAATTATATAATTATATAATTTTTTTTTATTAAATATACATTTATTTTAGGCCCTGCAATATGATTAGCTCGTCTGTTGTCTCTCAGAAAGAGACAATATTCATTATTTTAGCTTCATTTTCGTTGATCTTTTTCCTAAGTGCCCCTAGTGGCCATACGACCAGTGGATGGAGAAATATAGTTTTCCCTGATCAATTTTGGTCTGCTTTAAACCAATCAGAGCACAGACTCGTATAAACGGTTTAAGAGCCCTTTATTCTTGTTGGGTGCAGTGAATTTCTTTGTCCATTAGAATTCATTGGAAATCAGAATAAAAATAAAACGTTGTGGATGAACCAGCTATTAACTTCAACGCTTCTGCTGCAATGACTTTGGTGTCACTAATAAAACTAACAAACTAACATCTATTAACTTTTATACTCCTGGAAACCCAAACCACTGTTGCACATCAACAATTAGTGTGCGACTGCAGTTCTGTTGGGAAGGAAGATGAAGGTGATCAGGATCAATAACTGATGATAACTGTAGTCTGATCTGATCAATATTTATTGATCTACTCATACAGAAGTGGTGTCTCTCAGTACGACGTCGGGTTTAACACAACACGCCAGACGTCTCTGCATGGAGGTGTAGAGGTTCCTAATGGTGTCCTGTGATGATCCATCCCATGCAGCTTGAATGTTCTCACTCAGTTCTGCAGATGGTGTGGTAGGGGTGGAGTGTTGATAGAGCGTCCAATAGCATCCACACATTTTCAATCAGGGACAGGTCTGGAGATGAGACCGACGACGGCGTAGTATCTGTGTCTTCAAGACGAGATCTTGAGACGGCAGCAGCGTGTGGACGAGGGTCGTCCTGTTGGAACAGAGCACCGGAATGTGTGTTCAGGAAAGGTAGAACCACTGGTTGCAGAACCTCATTAATGTAACGTTGGTCTGTTAAAGTGTCTGTAATGAAGATCAAAGGTGATCTGACATCATATAAAATTGCACCCACATTATGACACCAGACCTTCTGGACATGTGACAACAAACTGCTGATCTTGGCGCTGACCACGGTGCCTCCAAACACGGATTGGTTGGTCCAAAAGACATAAAAGGGAATCATCACTGAAGATGACCCGCTGTTGTTCTGATTCCATGACAGGAGTTCTTGGATTGGAGTTCTTGGAAGAGTGTGCTTCTGTATTCTTTCTTTCTCTGAAACTTATCAAGTGAATCTTAACGAGCAGCCGTGATTAGAGAGCTGTAATTTTATTACAGATGGCTGTTGTCGTCTTCAGATCTTCTCTAAGCTAATTTGATGAACCACAGACATAAAGCCTTATGGACCTTCTAAAACAGATTGTCCTTTAAAATGTCAGATTATGGAGACAGCTGCTCCGCTGGCTGCACGGTGGCTCTGCTTTCTCAGGGGTTTGTTATTGTAGCTGTAGTCTGGTGCTGTGTGTAGAGAATCCTTTGATCCTGGTCGAGTCTTGACTCTTGTATTTTCTTTAGGAATTTCCAGTAGCATGAATTTTGATGAAGAGGAGGATGATGAAGATGAAGTCAGTTCGAGTTCCTCTCAGCTTAACAGCAACACAAGACCAGGATCTGCTACCAGCAAGAAATCCAGCAAGGTAGGGGTTCAATTATTTCCACCAGTTGGGTCGAGAAAGTAAAAATCCGCCCCAGGATTTTGTTTTGACTGTAAGGACGACTGTGCTACAGCTTAATTCTATTGATAAAGAAGGTGATGAGTAGTGAAGGTAACAAAAAAGGGAATGAACAAAGGATAAAGGTCAGGAAAAACTTTGAGCATGGTTGGTACCTAGTACCCCTTTCCAGTTCTGTAAGATTCCTGGACTGTCTAGCATGCACTGCTCTTTTGACGGGACTGGAACAGGGGACTTCGAGGACCATGGTAAAACCTTCAGCCGCACTTTTTGAGGAAGTCTATTGTGGATTTTCAGGCGTGTTTAGAACTATCCATTTGTATACTCTTCACCTGCAGCATCAGTGTGCTAGGCAGCTGCTTAGAAGAACCCACAGCTGCTGTTTTTAGGACTAGGTTAGCAGAGTCTGGTTCTGTTCTTGTGTTTATTGTATTTTATTGTACTCGTTTATAGTCATGTGTGCTCTCACCAAGAACAAATCCGTGTATGTGTACATGCTTGGCGAAATAAACAGGTTCTGATTCTGATCTGGGGGTTTCTGAAATGTACATCACCTGACCTTTCCCAACAATGTGAACAAACCATATATTCACAGCATCATTCCAGAATGGATTCAGTTCATTTTTTCCCTCCGATTTCTACACACAATACCCCACGATGGCCGTGAGAGGTTTGAATTATTGCACATTTATTAAAAATAAAACACAAAGATAGAACATGTGCATTAATATTCACAGCCTTTGCCCTGACTCTGAAAATTGAACTCAGGTTCATCCTGTTTCCACTGATCATCCTGCAGATGTTTCTACAGCTTGATTGGACACCTGTGGTCAGTTCAGTTGGTTGGACTTGGACTTATGTCATCTGTAATAGAATGTAATCATGTCTTTTATTGTCGTGGTGCCAGTAAATAAAATTTAAACGTGAAAAAAAACCCCACAAACGTGTCACTACAGACAGAAAAACACTTCCAAGAGACAGTTATGGACATTGTTTAGTGCAGTGGTCCTCTAGGATTGAGAACCACTGGTTTAGTGCAGTGATGGATCTGGCATTAAACTGTTTTTGAGTTTGTTTGCTTGCACTGACCCTCAGTGTCCTGTAACATCTGCCCAAGGGCAGCAGCTCAAAAAGTGATTGACCAGGATGGGATGGGTTCCTGATCATGTTCTGTGCTCCAAGTCCGAGTCCTCCAAGGAAGGGAGAGGGCAGCCAGTGATTCTCTGTGCCATGGAGACGACCCTCTGGAGCATTTTCCTCACACCCGTACAGTAGATCAGTATGCTCTCTGCCGAGCATCGTTAGGACACCAAGAGTTTCTCAAGAAATACTCTCCTCTATGCTGATACCCAGGACATGAAATATTGGAGACCCTCTCTATCCTGTTTGTGCCGATAAACCCAACCACAGGGGTATCATCAGCAAACTTAATGATTCAGTTTGAAGGGGAGTGTGGGGACACAGTTGTGGGTGCGGAGTAACAAGCTCAGCACACAACACTGAGGAGAGCTGGTGCTGAGGCTGATGGATAAGTAGATGTGGGGGCCAGCTGTCCTTCAGGAAGCCCCTAATCCTGAAGCAGATGGAGGGAGATATTACCTGGTGGGCCAGAGTTGTTTTTAGTTCCCTTGTTTCTCCAGGTGGTACAGAGAATCATGGAGAGCACTGGCTATGGCATCCTCCATTGACCTATTTACTCTATAGGCAAACTGGCGAGAAGCAGACTGGAGATGGTATGGGACCAGACCATCTTCTCAAAGCACGTCATTATGAGACATGTAGTAGTCGTTCATACTGCTAATGGTGGATTTCTTTTGTAGTGTTATAATTGTGGAGGACTTTAGATGAACTTTAGGGTGGGACAGTGTCCTGACTCAGGGACTGATTGAAAATGTTGGTGAAGACCCCTGCCAGCTGAAAAGCACCTGTCCTGAGACACCATCTGGTCCTTCAGCTTTCCTTGTGTTTACCACTCTTAGCGTGCACATCACCTGATGCTCCTACGTCATGAGGGTATTGTTGCTAGGGGTGGTGGAAGGGGTATGGTCATCTTTGCATCTTTGCGAGATTGCAACTCGAAGCGAGCAAAGAGCTGGTCAGCATTTCTCCCGCAAATGCCAGGCTGCTGGGTCTGTAGTTGGTGAGATGCTGGACGCCCTGCCACACCTGCCTGGAGTTGTCTTGGCCTTTCTGATGCCTCTCTTCGGGGTGGCCACACCTGAACATTTATCTTCCTTCGCAGATTCTGCACATCTTTGGTCATCTAGGGTTTATTGTTTGGATAAACCTAGATGCACATGTCCACTGTATCATTGTCTGTGCAGAGATTAATGCACCCCAGGACAGCTATTCGGTTCCATGCTCTGAAGCTAAAAATGTCCCAGTCTGTTGACTGGAAGCAGTTCTGCAGCTGTTCAGAGGCACCTTCAGGCCAGGACTGAAGAGTTAAGAGAGTGGTAGGAGCACTTTTCCAGGGGTGTGTGTGCTGGTATTAAAAGCAGGGACATGTGGTCTAACTGACCCAGATGTGCCCGTTGTTTGGACGTGTAGTCCTGTTTTATGTTTGAGTAGACCTTGTCCAGTGTTTTCTCCCCTGGTAGCACATCTGACGTGGTGGTATTTGGGGAGCACTGCCATGAAATCAGCATTTAGATCAGATCATTTGACGAGATGATAACAGACATGTTGCTGATAGAAGACGGAGGTAATAAGAAATAAGATTGGACAGGTTGGGGCCTTCCCTGATGGCTTGTAATGGTTGTTTTGAATATGGGGGAGAAGATTCAACAGTGTCCACTCACTGTCCACTCTATTAGACACTCCTACCGACTGTCTCCACCTTGTAGATGTAAAGTCAGAGACAGAAGCTCATCTGTTTCTGCACAGTTTGTGTTGGTCGTCCTCTAGTCCTTCATCGGTGCTCACAGGAGTGGACAGAGTGGACAGTGAGTGGACAGTGGTTTCTGTGTGTTGATAAACTGATATATGTAACGTCTGATTTAGTTGCTTTGACAGATCTGCACAGTCGGCTCTAATGAAATCAGACTCTGTCATTTTCTATGATTCCTGGAAAGACATAATGCTGCCATTTCTGCTGTGTGTGTGTGTGTGTGTGTGTGTGTGTGTGTGTGTGTGTGTGTGTGTGTGTGTGTGTGTGTGTGTGTGTGTGTGTGTGCATACTCAGAACACGCTCTCTGTGGTCATGACCCGTGTCCGGTTCTGACACAGCTGTCAGTGGATCAGATCAGGACTTCTCTAGTCAGTGAAATGAACTACCTCTATTTGTAGTGTTATAGGAAGAATGGGTTCTTTCATGTGTTTTTGAGTTATTGATCATGACGTGTGTGTGTGTGTGTGTGTGTGTGTGTGTGTGTGTGTGTGTGTGTGTGTGTGTGTGTGTGTGTGTGTGAGAGAGAGAGAGAGAGAGAGAGAGAGAGAGAGAGCGAGAGCTAGAGAGAGTGAGAGCTGTAGTGTCTCCTGTCCCCTGAGTCCAGCCAGTAGACGTCACTGGCCTGTCTTTTAGTCACAACAGCTTGTCCGTCCACAGGGAGCTGTCCCTCCCTCTAGTGCTGAAAACCAGCTGGCCTGGATTCAGCTTCTCGGCTAAAAATGGCACGACAACGAGCATTTCTGCTCTCTGATTGGCTGCGTGTTGGGTGAAACCTTTAAAGGACGACTCCAGGACAGCTGAGTTTGAAACATGTTGATTAACGTGGACAGTGGTTTCCCATTCACCCTATTTTTCTAATATATCCCGTTAAATGTCTCTGCGGCATTCTGGGACATGTAGTTCACTGAATGAGTTAAGCTGAAAGTATGCCAGCAGGAACATCAGATCCAGGTAAAGCCCAATTGTGCAATCAGATGAAGAACTGTCAGTCAAACATCACTGCTGTTACGTTTTCCTCTTCATATTCGCTGTAATTGTATATACACTGACCTGCCATAAGAATAAAACCACCTGCCTGTTATAGAGGTCCCTCTAGTGCTTCCAAAACACCTCTGATTTGTTGAGGCATGGACTCCACAAGACCTCCACAAGGTGTCCTATGGTTTCTGGTACCAAAACTATCATTACCATTACAGCACTTGTGAGGTGGGACCTCCATGAGCATTGGTCTTGTACATCCATGACACTGTTGCAGTTCACTGGTTTCCCATCCTTGGAGCACACCATGCATTCCATGGCTTATAGCTTATTAAAATCAGGAATCCAGTTTCCCACATTATTCCCAGTATACTTACAAGCTATATAAGATGTTTTGTGACTGGGAGGAGCTGAGCCCTGATGGAAAATGAAATCAGCTTCTCCTTAAAGGTCATCAGCAGATAGAATTTGAGTGCTAAACCATTACAGAATGGGAAGCTTCACACTGGACTTCAGACCCTGCGACTCTCCACTTTCCCTCCAGATTCTAGGAGCTTGAGTTGAGACTCTAGGACGGTTCAGTCCAGTTCTCCTTCACCCAACTAAGAACCTTCTGATGCTGGTCTGATGAGAATTTCCTGTAGACTGTGATTTCTGCCACTGCCTGTAGACCCATATGAACGTTCACCTCCATACGCCTGCAAATTCAGCTCTTTCCTTCACACTATGGCCTTTGTCCCAGATCCATTAACATCTGACCCACTTTTCACACATCCATTGAGACCTTCACTGCACTGCACCACCTCTTATGAATCTACGAATCCCGTCACACACCCTGCCGGTATTTATAACCCCATCATCCCCATGCAATGCCATCTGCTGGAACCCGAACCTGTTTATCCCACCTCAGCCGTGCCAGTGCATCCAGATAGTGCTCTTCACTTCACCTGCCAGTGGTTGTAATGTTATGGCTGATCGGCGATCGTGACCCGGCTGTCTGATCTGTGTTACAGGAGGCTGCCTCGGCTTCTACTCCAGTAGCCAGTGAGCCGCCCATTGATGTGGGTGATCTGGAGGAGTTCACCCTGAGGCCAGCCCCACAGGGTGTGACGGTCAAATGCAGAATCACGCGGGACAAGAAGGGCATGGACAGGGGCATGTACCCCACATACTACCTCCACCTCGAAAGGGAAGATGGCAAAAAGGTCAGTTAATCAGGAAGGGCTGAAGAGCGGTCATTAAGGTCCAGTTTATCCTCCCAATCAGACGTGCTTCATCAGCTGAGAGATGATTATGATAAATGATTAACAAATTGAGTGTGGGTGAGTCTGGGTCTTAGCCTTTTTGGTTGTAGCCAAATTTGAGCTAAAACATCATCAGTCCTAAAAATACTAACACTTTAAATAGTCCTACGGAGAACCTCATCAAATAAGTGAGGTCATGTAGGTGCTGGTGTTTCTATGTTCCTCTGTGACTAATTAAATCCTCCTCGTGCCGTAGGTGTTCCTTTTAGCCGGAAGAAAGAGAAAGAAGAGCAAAACATCCAATTACCTCATCTCCATTGACCCCACTGACCTGTCTAGAGGGGGAGAGAGCTTCATCGGGAAACTAAGGCAGGTCTTCAGCGGTGAAGCCTAACGTGTGTGTGTTTGTGGTGTCGTGGTCTGTCACTGGCTCACCCGTCCTCATTCAGATGGCAGCACCTTTGGTGTGCTGAGCATGGGATTGCAGGATGGGGTTTATGAAAGGGTGCAGAGCTGGAGGACAAAACCTGGGCAGGATCTAGTCTCACTCCCCTCACTCCGGTCAAACTACGGTTGATAGGGGGACACTAGACCACCTCATATCTGCTGCAATACTGGTATACTGGAGTAATGACAGTTTGATGCTGGTTATAATGGTATCAGGAGCAGATAATTAGGGTCTACATAGTTGGTGATGGCAGGTGGGAGGCTAGTACAGGTCCAGTAGCCAGAAGGTGGGCAGCCAGTGTGGAGGGGAGCTTGAGGTTAGCACTGGGATTAGCATTTTACACTGGGATTGCAGTGCTTTTGGGAAGGAAGATGAAGGTTATCTATACATGATTAAAAATGTAGACTGATATGATCAATATTTATTGATCTGCTCATACAGAAATAGTGTCTCCGGGTATTAAAGGTAGAACCACTGGTTGCAGGACTTCGCTCATACTGGTTAAAACCGACCCCATGTCCCCTGCTCACATCATTACACGCAAACGAGACCCTCCTCTGAGACCTTGTTCTACGATTCTGCAGCAGACAGACATTATTAGTGTAAGAATTCCTAAGAACCGGGATTAGGGTGGGATTAAATGCACTTCCAGCTGGATACGTCTTACGCCAGCAAATGAGCCTGTATATTTGAATAGCCACACCCCTCAATCATTTGTACGTGTTTATTTCGTGTGACCGCATGTCGGCAGTCTGGTGGAAGCATCTAGATGTGTCTTACTTTCCATTATTAACAGCCAAGAACTGATTTCCCAACGGTGTTCCGAAAAAAGAAATCCTTGTGGAGCGAACGTTCAATTAAAACTATATAAAACCCTTTAATTTCCTTCACGAGGACACAGAATTGATTATTATCTGTTTACTCTTCAGGCCGCAATCACTCTCCTTCCTCTCTCTGCTGTTCCCAAAGGCCACCAGTGATTAAGAGGGGCAGTGGAGCCTCCAACCTGCCAGCACTGATGTGGACAGATGACCGTAAAGGGGCTGCTCACCTTTGCTGTGACCTTTTCAAGTTACCTTAAGTGAATACGTTAATCCTGTCCCTTAAGAAGAGACCCAATGGACAAAAAGTATTGGGATACCTGCTCATAGATTGTTTCTTCTGAAGGGGCGATAAAAAGAAGTGATCCTGTCTCTACAATCCAGAGAAGACTTTCTACTAGATTCTGGAGAATTGCTTATTTAGTGCCGAGGATGAGTGATATTGAGATGTTGGATGATCACCGCCTCTCACCCCTAAAGTATCCCGAAAGTGCTGGATGGAGCTCCACCATTCCAGAGAACACAGTTCCACTGCTCCACAGATCAATGCTGGGGGGCTTCATACCCCTCTAGTCCACATCTGCGATTAGACATGGAGACAATAGAGTCCTATTCTATTGACATTATGTCTCTATAGCGACTGTAGGATGCAGCTTAGAGAAGCTGAATGCATTGGTTTTAAGGGGTGTCCACAAACATTTGGACATACAGTGTAGTTAGGGCCTGTCTTAGATGATTGAACGCCCTACTTTTGCTACTTTTAACCCAATCTGACCATTGAACAGCTGTTCTTGGAATCTTCAGTTGATTAGAAATGGCTCCCAGAGACATTCCTTACTTGTGTAAATCTTGGAATTTCCTTGGACTTTCCCATTGCACTGTATGATGGTCAACCCCACTGGACTGTATGATGGTCAATCCAGTGGTTGCTGTCAAATAAACTTCTAATGTGGCTCAGAAAAATGACCAGCTGTCATCATGATCCCTAAAAGGAAGTGAGTTTTTGGTAACTGGTTCTGGTTTTGGTTCCAGTACAGCTACTGCCTAAAAGGCAACTGGTGGTGATGCAAACACTGAAGCAGTGGGTTGTACTGGTTTATAAATTCTAAATGACATTATCATTATTAGGAAAAGCAATGACTCACGAGCAGAATATTCATTCATGACTGCCAGACTCGAGAGCAGCTTATTGTTTTCGGGAGTAATTAGGAAAACCATTATTCCGTGGCTGAAGGAGGAAGGTGGAGCTGGACTCTCCGTGTTTCTGACGCACATCTGCTCCTCAGGTCGAACCTCATGGGGACCAAGTTTACAGTGTACGACAATGGGACGAACCCAGTGAAGACCACCTCCACCCTCGAGGCTAGCAACCTGCGTCAGGAGCTGGCAGCAATCTGCTATGTGAGTGACCATTAGTGACCAAGTGACCGAGCACAGTGAACAGAATGAGAGGCAGCTCCCGGCCCTGCGGGTATAAGCGTCTCTGTTCTTAATGTGTATCGCAGTGAAGGTGTAGGATAGTGGAACAGTGAGACCTCTGGTGGTAAGTTTTGATTTTGCAAGCTTTTAGAAAGAAGTATTATTTATTAATAATAATAATAATAATAATAATAATAACAATAATAATAATTAAATTCTGAGCTCAGTAACAACAAAAATAAATAAACAAAATAAAATTAACTCATAAAAATGGCATATTTTACATAATTCAATCCTTGTTGAGAGTACAAATACAAAAATAACTGTTTAACAGCAATTAACATTCTTTGTGTTTAAAATTTTAATACAAATTATGACTTATTATGACTTTTCAGAGGACAAAAAATCAAAAACTAAATGTTGCATCATTTAAACGAATCTATTCCTGGTATAAATAACACAAAAAAAGAAAATAAGATAAAAAATTAAGGTCCCATAATTCACGTTTGAGTAAAAACTACTAAAATCAATAACAGCAGTTGATTCTTTGTCTGTATGAAATAATGACATTGGCTTTGTGAAATGTTCCTCAGGAGACCAACGTTTTAGGATTTAAAGGACCTCGAAAGATGAGCGTCATTATTCCTGGAATGAACTTGGATCATGAGCGAGTCTGCATTAGACCGCGAAACGTGAGTGCATCGTCGTCTTCATCGTACCTAATGGAGCATTAGTGCCCGACCGTAAACAGAATACCAGGTGTCTGTTGGCTGGTAGCTGAAGACTGCCGGGGATTAGGCTCCGAGCAGTCTGTTAACCTTTTAGCGTTTCACATCGGAGGTATTAGTATTAGTGTCTGGAGCCAGTGCTTCTAATGGAAAGCTAATCCCCTCACATCTGTCCGCTGTTGTTCCGCAGGAGCACGAATCGCTGCTGGCCCGCTGGCAGAACAAGAGCACGGAGAGTGTGATCGAGCTGCACAACAAGACACCGGTGTGGAACGATGACACCCAGTCATACGTCCTCAACTTTCATGGCAGGGTCACTCAAGCCTCTGTAAAGAACTTCCAGATCATTCACGACAACGATCGTGAGTTCAGTCCACTTCTACACCTTTAGAAACAGGTTCACGAACAGTGCAGGGATTAAACCCAGGAGACCAGTCCACCAGGTGCTCTGAAGGTCAGGTCTATTATTCCAGTATAACGGTGGTTTTGTTTGCCCCCTCTGTACACCACCTCAGTAGAGCTGAGTGGAAGTAATCAAGATATGAGTGAAGTTTAGACCTTCAGCTATAAGTAAAGACAAGAAACGACGTTAAGCCGGTTTTAACGTGGTACCTCCGTTCTCACAGGCTCAAGAGTAATTAGAACGATCTGATGAGCACTTTCATGGCCAGATGAGGTCTGTTCCCTCATTCCATGACAGATTAAGGACACGTTGAAGGACATAGTCTGGAATTTTTACTGACATGGGACCTGATCCTGTCAGGGGCAGCCGTGACCTGGTGGTTCCGGAACCAGCCTTGTGACTGGAAGGTCGTCGGTTTGAATCCCTGAACTGGGAGGACGTGAATGAACTGCCCTTGAGCACTGAACTCCACAGATGCTCCCCAGGCGCTGTGGATATAGCTGCCCGCTGCTCCGGGCACGTATGCTCACTGCCCCCATGTGTGTGAATTCACTGGTGTGTGTATCACAGTGTGTGTGTCACGGTGTGTGTATCACGGTGTGTGTATCACGGTGTGTGTGGATGGGTCAAATGTGGAGGACAAATTCCCTTGTGTGCAGCACAATTACCTCCCAATAGGGCTTTAGGATAGAACATAGAATTAGAAACGAATTATGCTCAACTTTTAATACATTCAGAGGATCATCTCCATATTTCTCGTGGTTTAATGTTTATTCCTGGGATTTTATGTTCCTCACGTCACAAATGATGATTCGTCTCACTGATGATTCATGATCATGTGGAGTGCAGAAGTCTGGAGTTACTGTTGCATTACAGCACTGTGTAAATATGATGACATAATTAGGAGTTATGGAGTTCTATATAATAATCTACATCTCCTTTTCTAATCGCATTACACGTCCAAAAGTTTGTGGACACCCCCCCTAATGAATGCATTCGGCTACTTTAAGCTGCGCCGATTGCTGACACAGATGTGCAGATGCACACACCTGTAGAGAAGTGCCGCCAATAGAATAGGACTGTCCTACTGGCACCATGTCTAATGCCAGGTGTGGACTAGAGGGGTCTAAAATCCCCCAGCACTGAGCTGTGGAGCAGTGGAACTGTGTTCTCTGGAATGATGGAGCTCCATCCAACATCCTGACTGCACCAACAGTCCTGTCACTGATTACAATAAAATCCCAGAAGACAGTAATCTGGACAGTAGAGACAGGTGTCCCAATACTTTTGTCCATACAGTGCTATAAATGTCCCCTCTCTAATAACTCCTTTATGGTTCCTTCTTTAGCGGACTACATCGTGATGCAGTTCGGGCGGGTGGCTGAAGATGTCTTCACCATGGACTTCAACTATCCCATGTGTGCTCTGCAGGCCTTTGCTATTGCTCTGTCCAGCTTTGACAGCAAGCTGGCCTGCGAGTAGCGGCAACCCTGTGTGGTCATAACCCCGATAAAGGACCCAGTGAAGGCTACTGGGAACCCAGAATCACCCAGTTAAGGGCTGTAGTGACCCCCGGTGGTCCCAGCTGGGTCCCTTTCTCGAATCCCCTCCTGGGAGTGTGTAGGAGCTCTGCGTCCGAGGCAGCAGGTTTGCTTGAGCATGTGTATGAGTGAGATGTTGTGTCTGCTCTCCAGATAAAGGGATCACAGTCCACAGTGGGCCAAAAGCACAAAGACTAAACCACTGTTGCTTCTTTTTAGCAGATTATTGTGTCTGACGGGGTTGTCCACCTGGCAGCGAGGTCGTTCCATTACCTTCACTGCTTCCTCCAGTGGGTGAACGACTGCTCGATAACACCTAACAACGTTTTTCATGTTCAACGATTTTAATGGAGATTTCTTTAATATTTCTATGTCCATTCCACGACGGTAACTTACCTTAATAACGACGTCTAACAAAAACACTTAACAGTATTTTAACGTCACTCGTCTCCGCATTCTAACAACGGATAACGATTTTCATTTTGGATATTTATATGTTGATGTTTTTCTTATTGTACTGATTTTATAAAGTGATATATTGAATGTCACACGGTATGTGAGCCATGTGTTCATTACTAATTTCAGACCTGCATCAGTTCTATATGGACACCCAGTTCCAGCCGGACGGTGGACGGATATTAATGTGTGTCTCGTTCGAATATCATATCTTTTATTTTTTAATTCATTCAAAAAGGTAAACTGTCACATTTCCTGCTGTCATGTTGCCACCTTTCAAACCTTTGTTGAAACGAAAGCTGCTGCTCTCGTTTGCATGGAGTTTGATAAAGTTGATAAAGGAACATGTTTTAGGGATGAATGAGACCAAAATAGCAGTTGTTTGGAGAACATAAAACGCTGCGTTCCAGCATAAGAACCTTGTCCCACCTGTTGAACACGGTGGTGGAAAGCAGACTTGCTTTCATAGATGGAACAATAACTTCTGAATTATACCAGCAAACTCTAAAGGAAAATGTCAGACATCTGTCTGGGAGCTGAATCTCAAGAGAATGTGGGTCATGCAACAAGACAACGGACCAAACCGTGGTCATTCTACCAAAGCTTGACAATTTTCACGTCACATGTAGTGAATTTGAGACCGTTTACCTTTTTGCGAATGAAATTACGGAACCTTTTTGGAGCACTGTGTGTTTGTGTGTATTACATGCTGCGTTCTGTCGTTTCCAAATCAAAGTTTTGATATACTGGACACACAAAAAAGGTTCTAGATAGTCCCGAAAAGGCGTGGAACCTTTTTGATGCATCTTGACCCTTTATTTAAAGGTTCTTTAAAGAACGATTATGTACACAATGGGTGAAAATTTAGAATACCCGATATGGGTTCTGAAACCTTTGACCGGTAGTGGACATATGTTATGCAGCAGCATGTTGTTAATCAAGAGGTCACATCCCAGTACGATGACCGTGTGAAATGGATTTGTTTTACTGGTTTACGATCACCCACAACATTATGACCACCTCCTTGTTTCAACACTCACTGTTTATTTTTATCAGCATCACTGGCCACAACACTTCCATACAGGACCACCGCAGAGCAGGTGTGGGTGGTGGGTCGTTCTCAGCTCTGCAGGGTCATTACTCTTACGATCCCTTGCACTGGTCTGAACTGGACTTCCATAGTTCTACACGAGGGCTCCATGATTCTCCATCTTACGTATTTGTCTTTTATTGATCTGTTTATAAATTATGCTGCTTTTATCAGCTTCACCACCCAATGAATAGAACCTGTAGCACCCCGAGCACAAAGATGACCGTTACATTGCCCACTCCTTTGGAATAAAGTAACACTGAAGTGAATGCTGTGCATCAGAGAGTGCGTTATCGTCTGTGTAGTACTGACCCGCTGCTGTAGGGTAGGGGAATGTGTGGAATGGTGCACTTTATCCAGAGTTTTACGTTTACGGTGGGAAGCTGTAAATATTGTGCCTTTGGTAAAAAAAGACTTTAGTGACGCCGGGAGTCGGTTCCATTGTGGTCTCTGATGGAGACACGTAGTCCTTTGCGCTTGTTGACAGCCATGTACATCCGTGTAAAGTACTGTTGCTTTCCAGAATTTGAAGACCTTCTCGTAGTTCCCATGAAGGGTGAGTTACTCCAGAAAGTCCTTTTGCTCTCGCACACATTCCTCCACAAGTCATGAAACTAGTTGCCTTGAACTGCTGGTGGAACTCCAGCTCTCTCCTCCCAAATCTCACCATTTATCTGTACTGTTTGTGGTGATTTTTTCTCCTTAAAGAAATCTCTCGATTGACCTCTAAACAAAAATATACAAGAAAACCAGTCTCAAAGCAGCAGTTATGAAGCCTTTATGTACACAATGAGCCACCAAAGAGGAGCAGATTTCCATCATTCATCAACACCCCAAGTAGGACAAGAAAAGACTTGGGTAATTACAGGTTATGTACTATACATGGATGCTTGAAGCATTTAGAATTTATTTTATTTCTGCATAAAGGCCTAATCGTAGATATGTTTTGGTTTAAATAAGAACCCTTAGGTTTGGAGGAAGGAAAAACGGCGTTCCAGCATAAAAACCTTGTTCCATCTGTGAAACATGGTGGTGGTAGTATTAGGTCTTGGACTTGTTTTCCTGCATTTTGGCCAGGATTTATACCAGCAATTTCTAAAGAATATCTGAACATCTGTCTGTGAGCTGAATCTCAGTACATGGATCATGCAGCAAGACACTGACCCTAAACATAGAAGTTCTACCAAAAGCAGCAGTTCATGGAAACCCACCAACATAACAGAGCTGAAGCTGGTTTCTACCGAGGAGATACTGAAGGCAAAGGTTCAAATACTTTTGCCACAGATACTGTATCTAATATTGGATCATTGTCCTCAATAAATTAACGCACAATTGTAATATTTTTGATTTACTTTTAGGTCAAATTTATGCAGAAATATGGAAGGTTTTCAAGCACCACTGTATGACTTACATCTCCAACATTCCAGCAACGTGTCCAGCAGACACCTCGGTCATTTCGGTGATTTTGACCATAATGAATTCTTTTTTTTTTGCTCGACACATTTAGCTCTGAAACAGATCTGCTCCCCAAATATATTGATAATATTTTGTATTATTATGTTTTTTAAACAGAGAATTTGAAAATGCAGCCAAATTAAAGGCAACTTGCAAAGGAATCCGCAGAAGTATTTATTAGAAATTCTATGGAACGAAAACGATTTTCTAATGATATGATTGGATCATTTCTGTGCTCTTAGTAATTCATGGTTTTCATTTTGAACAGACTAACGTGCTTTCTGTTTCTGTTTGCTTGCGTGTTTAAAAACAGGTCGAACCATCGCTTCTGTACTTTGTTGATGTTACACTGTTATGTAAAGTGTGTACACTGGTCACCATACATGTTTCTATACAGTTCTCTTGTTATGAAATGATTAAAAAAAAAGAAATAAATTTGAGCATAATTGAAATTCTTGAGCTTCAGTATGTCTTAAATATGACTTTTACTGTAGAGCAGGAAGGGTCATTGTAGGGACTGACCGGAACGTGATTGATGAGCCATAGAAACAAGTCAGAAACAACATTTTACAGACCTTACCAGGATTCAAGCCAGTCTCTCACAGAACACTGAGAACCCTGCAGAACCCAAGGAGTGAAATGTGTCCATGTGTCCTCTGCAGACTTTATTCTCCTCCTTTCACCCTGATCTTCAATGATCAGGACCCCACAGGACCACCACAGAGCAGATATTATGTGGGTGGTGGGTCATTCTCTGCACTGCAGTGGCTTTGCTGTGTCTGATCCACTTTTACCCATGGAATATATATATATAGTGTGTGTGTGTGTGTGTGTGTGTGTGTGTGTGTGTGTGTGTGTGTTATTCATATGAAACAGTGCATCTGGAGAGTCCTCACAGCGCTTCACTTCCAAATTGGATTCAGTTCCTTTCCTCCCTGATATTTCTACACACAAAACCCCACCATGACAAAGTTTATTAAAAATAAAATACAAAAATAGAACATGTACATGAATATTCACAGCCTTTGCCATGACACTCAATCTTGTTTCCACTGATCATCCTTCAGATGTTTCTACAGCTTGTTTGGACACCTGTGGTCAATTCAGTTGATTGGACATGATTTGGAAAAGACACACCTGTTTATATAAGGTCTCGTAGTAGACAGTGCAGGTCAGAGCACAAACCAAGACATGAAGACTAAGGAACTGTCTGTAGACCTCTGAGACAGGACTGTATGGAGACACAAATCTGGAGAAGGTACAGAAATATTTCTGCTGCATTGAAGATCTCTGAGCACAGTGGCCTTCATCGTCATCGAGTTCCACTGTTGCTCTGTGGAGAGAGGAGAACCTTTCAGTAGGACAACAATTTCTGCAGCACTCCACCAATCAGGCCTGTAGGGTAGAGTGTCCAGACTGAAGCCACTCCTCAGTAAAAGGCAGGACAGCCCGTCTGGAGTCGCCAAAAGACAGCTAAAGGACTCTCTGACCACGAGAAACAAAAGGGATTGAACTATTTGCACTGAAAGCCAAACATCATATCTGGAGTGGACCAGCCAGAGCTCAGACTTAAACCCAGACTGGAGATATCTAAAAACGGCTGTGCACCAACACTCCCCATCCAATCTGATGGAGCTTGAGAGGTTCTGCAAAGAAGAATGGGAGAAACTTCCTAAAAACAGGTTCCGACCTTGTAGCATCCAACTCAAAAAGACTGGAGGTTGAAATTGAAGGCGCTTCAACAAAGTATTGAGCAAAGGCTGTGAAAACTTAAGTGCATGTTCTAGTTTTATTTTTATTTTTATTTTTCAGAAATTTGTAAAAATGTCATCGTGGGATTTTGTAAGTAGACTTTTGAGGGTAAAAATGACTTGAATCCATTTTGAAATAAGGCTGTAACATAAAATGTGTAAAGTGAATCTGTGAATTCCTTCCACATGCACTGTATCTAAAAATATCAATAAATATAATAAAATATCAGGACATCTGTCCGTGAGCTGAATCTCAAGAGAATGTGGATCATGCAGCAAGACAACGACCCTAAGCACACAAGTGGTTCTGTGAAAGAATGGTTTAAAAAGAACAAAGTACATTCTTGGAAAGGCCTGGAATCAAAGGCTTAAGCAAGCGACTTTCTTTTTCTCTTTAGTCACTTTGGGTCCATTGGGTGCAGTGCCTTAAGAACCATGTTGTACCTTCTTAGGGTACTTTTACATTGGTACCTCTTTTCTGACTGGACATCTGCATTAACTGAAAGTCAGACGTGTGATATCGTTGCTTACTGAATCAAATGATGGTCAGTATGAAATCACACCCTCGTTCAGGCAGAATCCACGTTCAACCACCCTGTGAGGGACACTAACAGCTCAGCGATATGTGCAGGACATCCTGCAGCCATGGGTTGCCTCTTACGGCAGGATTTCCAGCTGGCATTTTTCAGCAGGATAATGCTCCCACTCACAGCCTTGGCCTGTCAGGTGACCAGATTTATCACCAGTCGAGCATTTATGGAGTATTCAGCCAATAATCTCAAAGTATGGGCACGAGGCAGCAGAGTCCCTGCTGGTGGGTGGTGCCATGTGCTCATCCCTGGATCAGTATAGAATAGAATAGAATAGAATAGAATAGAATAGAATAGAATAGAATAGAATAGAACTTTATTGATCCCTTGGGAGGGTTCCTTCAGGGAAATTAAGGGAACAGTTGATTTTGAAATCCATCTCTTTATTGGATTTCTTAATCACATTTCTAGACATTGCTCTGGTCAAAGAAAAGGGAGTTTGCTGTTTGTATGACCACTTGAAGAATCAAAAAATGGCAGAAATCTGATTTAGATGGAATTATTCAGTGCATGTAAAGTGCAAGAGTGTAAGGTCCAATGCATCGAAGGGTTGAGCAAGCAACTCTTTGGGTCCTTTGGTTGCAGTGGGTTAAGAACCATTTTGTACCTTTCAGGATACGTCGGTTGTACCTTGGTACGCACCCGTGCGGTACCTTTTTCTGACCGGACATTGAAATTGATGCATTTCATCAGTAACAACGAAGTCGGATTTACAACCTTAATACACTGTTCAGTTTTTCTTTTTAGCTTTCTTGTGCCGCATCCTGAGGGTTCCAGAGGTTGGAGCTTTGGGCGGAACTGGTTGGCCAGAGCTAACTGTAGCCTCTGGTTGGTATGTGAGGAGGAAGTCAAGGAGATCAACCTCCTGCTCTTCTGGATCAAGCTCGACCTCGTGGAAACCCAGGCTCTCAGCCTCCATCAGGGGGTCTTCCTCTTCCTTCTCCACCACCTTTCGACCTTCATTTTGCTTATCCTCTTCTTCCATACCATCATCATCACCATCATCCTCTTCCTCATCGTCATCTTCCTCACTGTCCTCTTCATCACCATCCTCCTTCACCTCCTCATCCTCATACTGACCACCAACAGTATCTCCTCGTGAGTAGTGGAAGACACGTCTGTGGTCGCTGAAGGTTATCTGTCGTCTACTGCTGGAGGACTCTGTGTATTTCCTCGCTCCTCTTGATTTTTGTCCTCGCTCTTCCTCAGCTGCACTGTGAGGCAGACAAGGGTGGTCTTCTCCAACGTCATCCTCTTCCTCGTCTTCGTCCTCTTCTTGTTCTTGAACTTTTTGATAATCAAGCATATGGTTGTCATCTTCTTCTTGTAATTGTTCTGCTTCATGTGCTCCTTCGGTTTCTTCATCTTCCTCGTCGTCGTCTTCTTCTTCACTGTCCTCCTCTTCTTCATCTTGTGACTGCTTGGCTTCCCCATCCTCTTTCAGCTCTCTTTGATTGTTCTCAGCTGATTCATCTGCCCTAACCTCCTCTTCATCAATGACATCATCATCATCTTCATCACTATCATAATTTTCCTCTTTTTTTATGCCCATTCTCTCGGCACGTTCCTCAGCAGTAGGAGCATCCATGTCTGGCTCCTCCAGTATGACGCTTGGATATCGGCGTCCACGGAAAGCCACTTGATATTTGGGAAAAGTCTCTTCGGAATAACCTGTGGAGGGAGCAGATAAAAAATTAAAGAAATATTTCAAGATTTCCTTTTGTTTTCCTTTTGATTGGTGATGCTGATCTTCTTCTTCTTTCGGCTGCTCCCTTTAGGGGTCGCCACAGTGGATCATCTGCCTCCATCTTGCCCTATCCCCTGCCAACCATCTCCATGTCCACATTCACTACATCCATAAACCTTCTCTGAGGTGTTTTTCTTCTCCTTCTGCCTGGCAGCTCCATCTCCAACATTCTTTGTCCAATATATCCACTATTCCTCCTCAACACATGTCCAAACCATCTCAACCTGTCCTCTCTGGCTTTATCGCCAAACTGCTCCACCTTCACTGTCCCACTGATCTGCTCATGTCTAATCTTGTCCATCCTTGTCACTCCCAACGAAAATCTCAGCATCTTCATCTCCGTTACCTCCAGCTCGTCCTCCTGTCTTTTAGAGAGAGACACAGTCTCCAAACCAGACATCATAGCAGGTCTCACTACCGTCTTATAAACCTTCCCCTTCACTCTTACCGCTCTCCTTCTGTCACACATCAGCCCTGACACCCATCTCCACCAACTCCATCCTGCCTGCACCCTCTTCTTCACCTCATTTCTGCACTGTGGATATTTGTGATTGGTGATGCTTATAGGTCATGAAAATCAGAAATCTGGTTCCTGAATTTGAAGTTAAATACTGTGTCTAGTTCAAAATACACACCCACAACCACGGGGAAGACTGCTGACCTGACAGTGCCCAGAAGGTGATCATTGACACCCTCCACAAAGAGGGTCAGCTACAGAAGGTCATTGCAGGCTGTTCTCAGACTGCTGTATCAAAGCATATTAATGGAAGGTTGACCAGAAGGGGCAAATGTGATGAGAAAAGGTCCACAAACCACAGGGATGACTTCCTGAGAGACTGTCCATAAAAGTGGATTCAAGACTGGGTCTCAGGCTGGGTCAGTGCATCAAGAGAGCACCCCCCCCACACACACACACACAGACCTCTCCAGGAAAGGGGGTCCGACTGCAGCATTCCTAATATCAAGCCTCTCCTGAAGCACAGACAGCTTCTTACCTGGACTACAGTGAGAAATTCTGCATTTCATTTGGAAATTGAGTGGAAGCTCCTAGAGTCTGAAGAAAGAGTGGAGGGACAAAATTCAAGGTGTCTGAAGTCTGTGTCACCTGCTGCTGTTGGCCCAGAGTCACAGCAGCATCCACCAGGAGATGTTCAAGATTCCATCTGCTCACAAGCTTTATGGAGATGCCGATTTCCTTTTCCTTTACCCACAATGACACCTTAAAAATATTCTAATCCTTTGAGAAACTTGATTTCTGATCAACAGAACTTCTTCTTCTTCTTCTTCATACTATTAGCATTATTTTTTTTATTATTATTGAAAACATTTTGAGTTAAGTCATTGTCTGGACGAATGTTCATGTATCTGGTGTTTCAGAAACTGTAGGGGTGTAAATGGTAAACACAAGTAATGATTCAGTTTGAACTATAGTTTGAAACTCAATTCAACATAAGCAGGTTTCTTTTATTTAAACAGACATTTGTGCAAGTTTGTTCCATCTAGTGCCTGATGTTTGTAGTTAATTAAGCGGTGAATAGCAAACACCACACACACACACACACACACACACACACACACACACAAATAAACAAACAATGTCACATTATCCTCATCTCTCCCATCGTGATTTCTTGAGTTCCAATAAGTTGATGCCAGAATTTCGGTGAAATGCTTGTTCATTTCCAGTCGTTTATAAACCAGATGTGAGAGATAAAGAATAAAGAGAGATAAAAAACCCGCACCTCAGTCTCTCTCTACACACAACAGCAGGGAGAAGGAGGAGGGACGGACAAACAAAACTACAGTTACCATAGCAACACTCCTAAACCGCTACACTACCACGCAAATCCAGTGCTTGAGATAATCTGTTTGAAAAACTGAAGCTGAACTGAAAATAAGATAAACTTTGTTTCATTTTATCTTTTCATTTCATTTCCCAGTGATTTATTTGTACTTTCTATTTATTCCTGTATATGTAAATAAAAGGCTCTGCGAAGTATCTTTCTATTCAGTTGTCAAGTTTCAGCCTTAAAAACAAATATATTAAAATAATCAGCACATTTCTACAATCAGAAAATGACCATACAGCTCAGGAAATCAGCTTGACAACAACAGTGTGGTTGTGCGTGAGGTTACCTTCCCAGTCTGCTGTGTAGGGGGTCTCCTCAGCTTCCACCTCAGGTGAGACGCCCTCTAGTGGCCGCCCCTCCAGTATCACACGACTGATCTGTTTCAGTTGCCGGAGCTTCCTTTCTTCTCGTTGTCGGCTACTCCTCCGAGACCTGGGGCCAGAAGACATCCAAGAAGATGATCGGAAGCCTGGGCCGGAGCTCAATACCATCAATTAAGTACAGTTTTCTTTCTAAAGTACTTTCCACAGCAGATGCTCAGCCCTCTAATGAACATGCTGCAGGCGACAGTGGCAGTAAAATGTCTTTTAGAGAAAAAGGAATAGAAGCTGAGAGGGGACTGGACTCATACGCAGCATTCAACCGGATGATACTGAACAGCAGAATTATAGTAAATGAATATTATGATTAAAGAAAGGAGATTAAAGGGAGGCACTCTGATCAGACAGCGGAATGACTCCCAAAATACACCAATGATTAATGTCCAAAGTCTGAAATGGAATGAAAAATAAAGGCATCAGAAATATCAAAAATCAATCAAAATAAATAAAGAATCCACTCTGATAGAATTGCAGCAGTTCTGGTTCAGGCTGATATATAAAATTGATCTCTGGTGGGTTCTGATTGGACACCGGGTTTTGGCACAAGAGGGCGTAAAGTGCTTCCCCTTCTCCCCTATAAAGAGGCTCTCAGAGGCTACTTTTGTGTAGTGTACCTCATGGGGAGCGATTGCTGACTGCTAGACGCCTCTACGACACAAGTTGTGCCCATTTGATAAACTTTGAGAGAACCTGGATGGGGGTTCATACAAACTGCCACCATCTAGGCCATTCTGACCAATCCACCATCACCTTCACCTGCAAATCCAGGTTCTGTTCATGATCCAACAGCGGTGAGCTTCATGGTGAGTGCTTCAATCCTGCCTTTGCTGTGGAGCAATACACCACTCCAGCTGCTCCACCCCTAATAGTGATACGAGGGACATCCTGTGGACACATGTTGCCTCTCATTGCAGGGATTCCAACTGGAATAATGCTTCTACACATAGCAAGGGTTTCCCAAAAGTTCTCCACCAGATGTCCTTGGTGTTTATGGGGGCAACTGGACGCCAGCTTCAGCAACGTAGGAGTGTGCAGGATCTACGGGCCCAGCTGAACATCTGTGGATAAACATGCTGCAGGATGCTGCAACCTGTACGCCTCCATGATCAACCGTATCTCACCTTGTATCCAGACTAGAGACCCAACAGGTACTAGATCCTCCTTTCAATTGTACAGTAACCACAAGGAAAAGGGACAAAGCCTAAGATTCTGGGCTCATCTCTTGAGAAGACTGTGGTAGGATGGCCCAAGGCACAAAGTAATTGTGTCTGTCAGCCCTTTGATCTATGAGGCGAGAGGTGATGTGATGTGGGAGATATGAGGGGAGTTTACCTGGTGGGATGGTGGACAGCTTTGGAAGATCTCCTCTCTCTCACTCCCTCCATCTGTCTCAGCCTGGCCTGTAGCTGAGCCATCTCATAATCAGCTGGAGGGGCACAATTAGATAAGGGTTTAGAACAAGGGTGGGCAATTCCAGTCCAGTCCTATCATCCTTTTGGATGATAAATGTCTGCAAATTTATTGTGATAAACAATATAATAATAATAATAATAATAATAATAATAATAATCAAACATTACAATATTAAATGGTTATATATCCTACATAAAATAAAACCACAGTGTTGTGCTACATGGTGTGATCTAAAGGTAGAGATGCCTAAAGAACACTGTAGGAAGTCTATTTTGATCATCATAAATGTTATGAAAATATATGAAAATTAGGGCTGCAGATTGCCACTGATTTCACAAATTGTTTTGATTCATTAGGTCCCAATTTGATTCTGATTTGATTCTATTCTATTTAATATCAGTCAGCCAGTGATTATCTTATCCGCTTTGCTCTGAATAGGGTTCCTCCAAAGCCCACCTGGAGTCATCAGGCGCAAGGCAGGAATACCACCTGGACAGGGCACCAGTCTATCGCAGGGTACCACACGCAGTCACACGCACACCAAGGGGACAATTTAACATGGTCAATTCACCTACAGTGTGCATTTTTGAGAACCACAGTACCTGGAGGAAATCCACGCTGACACAGGCATTTCACACTGTTCATTACAGAAGGAGTCAAAGAGATTTTGTCCAGGAGGAGGTGCTGTTGCGCTGCCAGGCAGCAGGTGTGCACAGCTTTATTAGCTCCAGCTGAGAATCGTCAGTGTGCATCTCCAAGCTCTGCTCAGTGTGAAAGACTCACTTATAGGAGTTGTGGTGTTCATGGTGTTCATGGTGTTATATGAATGGCTGCCTCTCCAGGAGGAGGCACTGGTATCCAGCTCTAGTTAGGACCTCTCATAACATGCCTGAAATGATTAGGCTCTTCGTCACTGGCCATGATGGAGTATTTCCCTGTGGTTTAATAACTATATGCACTATGTGAATAACACTGAAAGATGAAAACACAAAAAGAATATTGTTGTGGATTCTCTTAAAGGTCTGATGATGAAAGTATTGCATAACTTGTTAAACATTATATTAAATTCTAGTTTGAGGCTGGAATGCTGAACTACTGAAAGTCAGTAATGGCAGACTGCCATTCAAACACTCTTCTTCACAATATGCTGCACTTTATCTGATTAAACAGCACTAATTACACTCTCTGTAATCAAATGTGCAGCTCAGTATTTTTTAAAGACAATCGATATCCACGATATTCAGCTTTGTATCAGGGTGTCATATTGTCCACCCCTTTCACAGGCGACATTCATGACTATATTACAGTCTTGGCCACCATTTGGCCTTTAAACCTGACTGAAGTGCCATTGAGCAAGGCATTTATCTCCCCTGATGTTCCCCAGGCACCCTGCGTTGAGCTGCCCACCGCTCCGGGCATGTGTGTTCACTGCCCCTAGTGTGTGAATTCATTAGTGTGTGTGGGTTAAATGCCGAGGACAAATTCCCCTACGTGCACATTTACATTTAATGAGCTGATTAGTTGAATCAGGTGTTGGAAGCAGGGAAAGCAGTGCTAGGGGTGCCTCTAGGACCAGGGATGAGACAAAAAGAATTCCAATTCGTATCTAAAGACAAATCTAATACCGATTCCGGTCAGTCTCACATCCCTCACCCTTTGGCATCTGATGAATGGAGCTGAACCTTTCAGTACTGGTCCGAATGGGCTGATACAACCCTGCTTGTGATTGCTAATCCAGGTCAAAGCAGGTCAGAGACGGGTCAGTATGACTGCGGGTTTCGTTCCAGCCATCAGTTGTTTGACGACTGGCCGATTGACAAAGTGAGTGGGATCAGGTGGTGCTGCAGCCACACCGACCCGTATCTGACCCGGTTTGACACCCCTATATGAAAATATCGATATTCTTCAGTATTGTGATATTATGTTTCGCAATACTGCAACACAAGTGAAATCCCAATCCCAGTCAATGTATCAGGATTAGGCCAATATAGGCCTATTGTCATGGATCGGGTATTGAATTGTTGAATTGTGGTGTACAGAGCGCCATCTGGTGGCCACAGCAGCTGTAAATGCTGCATCTGTCTTCTCAGGTGGCCTAGCCTCAGTGTGGAGCTGTTAATGTCTGAAAGTTTGAACAACTATCATGGAATACAATTTACTGCCGGAGAACCGCTCCATTTATAAACCAGCTCTGAAGAGCGAGTTCAGAACCGAGGGGAACCTAAGACTAATTCTCACTTATACTGTCCTCAAACCTGGATCAGGTATCAGCTGATACTCAGCAGAGACTCTGGTTGGATCAGGGGTCAAAATAACTGGATCTCTATGCAATAATGTATCGATTCTCAAAAACAGTCTTGAGTTTTACGTAAAGACTGGAGACAGTGGTTCATTTTGAGTTGTGTATCAACCCAGGCCACTAGATGGCAGTGTTGTTCTCTATCTTCAGGTCTTTGAGCTGTGGAGCAGTGGAACTGTGTTCTCAGGAATGATGGAGCTCCATACAGTACGTTTGTGATGGTTTGGGGAGTTGGGGCTGAAGCGGGGTGATGATCATCCAACATCCTGACCTCAATAATGCTCTTAAATGCTGAATGCAATAAAATCCTCACAACAATGATCCAAAATCACAATCTAGTAGAAAGTCTTCCCTGGACAGTACAGACAGTTACTCCAACAAAGCTGTTACTTTTTAATGCTCTTGATTTCAGAAGAAAGGTGTCCTGATACTTTTGTCCACATAGTGTCTCCACGTGTAGTGCACTGTGGGTTTACTGTACTATAATTAGTGAAGTTGAACTTACGTATTTCCTGTACTGTGCTTTCTTGTGTCAAGACGGGGAATCTGCATTCTTGCCTGGGGGATCTGTCTTTGTGAGTGAGCTGTCGAGAAAACAGAGGCACACTTTGCCAAAAGACATATTTGTTGGTGAATCTAAGGTGGATAATGGTCCTGAACACGGAACGAACTGTTTACAGCATTTAAAATAACCATCAAATCGACCCCGTCATGCCTCCATCTACATTATAATTTAATTATAATGTAATAATTATAATATCATATAAAATATAAGCATAAAACCATAATTCTCTCTCTCTCACACACACACACACACACACACACACACACACACACACACACACACACACACACAGCCATGGGCTCTTCTAAGCAGCTGCCTATCACTCTCAAAATAAAAAAATAGAGTCCTACAAAACAGGAGAAGCAATTAGACGATTGTTTTCAGGTTGTCATATTCTCTGAAATGTAATTAAGTAAAGGCAGTTAACAGGGACAGTGGAGGTCAAGCTAAGGTCTAGAAGAACAAGAACAAGTTCTGAGACTGCTCCTCAAAGGATTGCTACGAAGGCAAATCAGAACACCTGCGTGACTCCAAAAGACATACAGAAGATGAAGTCTCTGGAGTTGTGGTTCATTGTTCTACTGTTCAGCGACACCTACACTGATCTGGTCTTCTTGGCCTGATCTGAACATCTTGAAAAGCTGAGGATGGACCTCAAAAGTGCAGTGGATGCAAGAACAATTAAAAGATGAAAAGATCTTTTAGAGATCATTTCATCTTCAATTTGCTTAATTGTTCAGAGTAACAGTAATTTTGACCAGCGGTGCCCAAAATTTTGCATACCATGGTATGTGTGTGTGTGTGAGTGTGTGTGTGTGTGTATTATTTAATAATAATAATAATAATAATAATAATAATAATAATAATAATAATCAGAACACTGACGCTCCCACGTTCCAGAATGATGCCTGTATGTCCATGAGTGTTCATAACTGGTTCAACAGACAGGACAGGACACTGGGACACTAACTGAGTGCACAATCCCAGTTTTCAATCTGGAACATCAGCGAATAAATTCAATTCAGTGCAGCTCTTTTAAGACTTCCAGAGATGTCCTACCTTAAAGAAGATATAGATGATGTAGAGGAAGATCCCAAAGCCATAAACAGGGATGACCTGTCCCAGCAGGTTGGGTTTGCCAGCATCTCTGGTTCTGGAAATGGCCTCAGGGCTGAACGGTCTGGTGTACAGAGATTCAGCCTGCCACTGATCAGGGTCGTCTGAGAACGGGTGGCTGTATCTCAGGGGAGGAACGTGTCCCGGACCCACTGTCACCGAAAAGCAGAGTTAATTGCATTAGCGATGTTCAAGTCTAGACCAATAAGCGGTTGGCCGCTGCGTTCCATTAAGTATATGAAGCACCTTATCCTTATTGCTCGTAATCTGGGGAAATAAAATTGCAGTCGTTATGTAAGTGAGGCTTTTCACAATGAATCATTTACTCTGACATGTAGGCCAGAGGGAACGAGCCATGCCAGAACCTCCAGAGCAGGTCAGCAGCCTGTGTTCTGAACAGGCACTTAATGGTAGAACAACTGATACACAGAAGATCTGTTCATGTAAAATCATCAAGAACAGTGTTTTCTTTCCAGCTGGGGACTCTTTTTACCAGTTTCACTTTAATAACATGAAATAAAATATATTAATATTTTATAAAAATAAAAATAAAAATAAAAACATTCTGAATAATTTGGTTTATGTCAAACAGGGCTGAGGATTTAATTCCTGAAAAGAACGGTTCCTGTAGGAACTACAGTCAACAGCAGAGGCATCACCTGAGTGCTCGGGGTGGGTTGTAGGAGATACTGAACCAGATGTTTAGGTCAGGTGATGCCCCTCCTCAACAACGAACAGACTCATTCAAATAGAGCTGTGTATCGTGGCTGATTTTCCAAATCTATTAAACTCAGACTCACAAAGATCAATTTGATTCCTGACTCCATTAAATTCTATATCAATTCATTTAGTCATATTTCAGTTACAGGTTTCTAACTTCAGCTCCACAAACTGCAGCGCCATTAGTGCTTTTAATTACAAAACGGGTCAAAACAGGATCAAAGCAACTCAAAATCCACCTGTGCTGCCTTGCCGGTTTTCTCCAGAAGGTGGCGTTGTTGTGCTGTGACGAGGTGTGCTGTGGGCTGCAGCTGACAATCATTAGTGTGTGTCTCCAAGCGCAGAGTTCAGTGTGAAAACAACCCTTACAGGAGCTGAATGGACTTTAGCACCTTCTCTCACCTCGTGATCCCCCAGTAAGAGCTGCTTACATGATGGCCAAGACGGAGCTTGAATTAACACTCTCCACACTCTCAGCTCCACTATCTGTGCATCCAGAAGGACGTGTGGGACTGCAGTTCTGTTGTGAAGGAAGATGAAGGTGATCAGGATCAATAAGTGATGATAACTGTAGTCTGATCTGATCAATATTTATTGATCTACTCATACAGAAGTGGTGTCTCTCAGGACGGCGTCAGGTTTAACGCAACACGCCGGACGTCCCTGCATGGAGGTGTAGAGGTTCCTAATGGTGTCCTGTGATGATCCATCCCATGCAGCTTGAATGTTCTCACTCAGTTCAATCAGGGACAGGTCTGAAGATGAGACTTTTGGAATTGCACACTCAGATTCATTGGACTCACTCAACATCCACAATCATGGCCCAGGTCACTCTGGGAATTTCTTCTGTTGTCCCTTTCTCTGCTCTGCTAGATCCTAGGCTGACGTGGTAATATCTGCACGACTGTTATGGTGCACAACACATCGATAAGACCATCATGATTCCTGGAGCCCTAAAATGCAACCCCTCTGGAACTCTACTGGAATCTCTTTTGAACTCTTCTCTGAGGCACGTTTCTCTTGCAAAGGATGCTCCAACATAATGGCACGAGTCCGAAAGGAAAGCACGCACAACGGGATGACCGTCTGTAGTCAGTCAGGTACAGCGATAAGGCCCGTCCTCGCTTACGTCACATGCTCAGCTCAGCGTGAAACGTGAATGTCTCATGATGTCCTGCCCACCAACTTTCACTGCTGTTGGTTAATTCTGGGTGGAACTAGGGCTGGATGTGTGATCTCGATATGTGCAAGAGAAATGGGGAACGAGTACAGGGTCACCCCTCTGGACACCATTTCCACACCAGTGACCCTCTCACACATATGATATGGTCATTTTTATATGTTGTACAAAATATATCTCCATATATTTGAAATGCTGCCCCGCGCTGTGTCCCACACACCACAAAAAATATATGAATCAATATCATTCTAATGAAAATCCATTTTGAAACCCATAATAAATAATGCATTTACTCACACATTTAAACCTCCCTGATCCGGAGGAACACTCTCGTTAATTTACTCACTCTTCCAGGCATTAGTGGCTCCCCTGACGATCTTTGTTTCCATGGTTACGACATAAGAAAAGTGTTACCTTTAATATAATCTGTACAGAAATCACCGGCTGTTGTGGTAATGACATTAATGATGGGACTGGTCATATATGTAACAACAATATATAAAATATGGACAGATATGAAAGTAAACAATACAATCTGACACGTTTACAATGTTAAAAATACTTTTTAGAGCAGATTTAAAGGCTGGATTTTGGACAAAGACGTATTGATGTGTAAATGAATAAAAATAGTCCAATAATAATAATAATAATAATAATAATAATAATAATAATAATACAGAATTATAATTAATAAATACAGGCTAAAACACACAAGTTGCATCCCATGATCATTACTGGGACCAGTAACTTGGACAAGAGGGAAGGAGTTTGGGTTCATATCAAAAAGCTGCACCACACACACACACACACACACACACACACACACGCACACACGCACGCACACACACAGTTGGAGGAGAAGAAGGGGGGCGGCGGAGTACTGGTATAACTGGTAGGACTGAGGGGGAGAGTGAGGGGGTCACTGCTGCCCCAGTAAGCTTACCCTCCCGAGACTGGAGACCTTCCTTCTTCCCCCTGGACAGAAAGACTTTGGGGAGGAACAGGGACACACAGAGGACCAGGCAGGACAGGAAAGTGATCTTCTGAATGGTTGAGACCGACATATCTGAGCACCCAGTGTGAGAGAGAGCCTCACTCTCTGCGGACACACACGCACACGCACACACACACGCACGCACACACACACACACACACACACACACGCACGCACACACACACACACGCAGTGGGATAGCTCCACCTCCCAGCATTTTACAGCCGGAAGTGACCTACACCATAATCCATCACCCATCATCATCAGCATCAGCATCAGCATCTCCACTCAGTGCTGCTCATCTTCATAAAAGGGTTTAAAGTTCAGTCCTCGCTCCTCACTTATCTGCTCACTTACCACACAACAACAACAACAACAACAACAACAACAACAACACCAACAACACCAACATCATCATCATCAATAACAATACAATTATCATCAGCAAAGACACCATCATCAACAACAACAGTACCATCATAATCAACAAAAACAACAATACCATCATCATCATCATCAACAACAACAACAACAACAACAACAATAATAATAATAATAATAATAATAATAATAATAATAATGTTTATTTAAACATTTGTATAATATGATGTATAACTGTAATAATAGTAACCGTATATTGTATATAAGGTTGTACATTTGTTATTTATTGTTTTACAGTGTTTATAGTTTCATAGTAATTGTTATTGTTGGTACTGTTGAATATTTGTATGACTATGTAAAAAGTAAGTTTATATTATGTTTATAATGGTTATAAATGTACACTTATTATTTGTTAGTGGTACAAATGCAATAATTGTAGAAACATTTCCAACAAAAACATCAATAATAATAACTTAATAATTAATAATAATGTATATTTATAAACTTATTTTTGTAAAACCATAAATACAATTAAACATCATATACAGATGAGATTTTCATAGCATTTTTGCTATTTGCTCTTTACTCTTAAAAAAGTGTCTTTATGTTTATACTTTATATTTTTATATTTAAATTTTTACATTATTTTGTTATAATTAATAGCAATAAGCTATACTTATAAATAAATTGTATGGTTTAATGAAGATTTACAGATTTATTGTTTTACAGTGACATACTTTTTAATGTTATGCCTGGTTATTGGTATTGCTTTTTAAGTTAACATTTTATTATTTGTACACCATTTTATCATGCATTTATATAATAATAATAATAATAATAATAATAATAATAATAATAATAATAATAAATAATAAATAATAATAATAATAAAGTATTATATAAAATGCTTTGTTTGAACAGTTTTAAAGGGTGGATTCTGGACATGGACAAAGTATTACTGATGTTTAAATAAATAAAAAATGTCAAAATATTATTATTATTATTATTATTATTATTATTATTATTATTATTATTATTATTATTATTATTATTTAACATGTACATTTTAAAATGTGTGTGTGTGTGTGTGTGTGTGTGTGTGTGTGTGAATAGATACTTTGAAAGCAAGTAATTCAGATAAAGAAATGTAAAAATTAAAACATCTGTGTTGGTGCTGCAGTAACTCTATGTGTCCAGCAGATGGCAGTGCTGTCAATGTTATGCACCCTCTGATCATTAGGCTGAAGACTGATCTGGAAGCTGCTGAGAGGAGAGGATCTGAAGCCTCCTGCAGAAATTCACCCCTAAATCTGTTCAACTCTCGTTATGCAAGATATGTTCATAAGTCTCGTGATTCGTTCTGCTCTGTAACTCCTACATTACAAACAACCTGCTTTAATGACCAATAACATGCGCGGTGAGTAAACGTTGACTGGTCAGAGGGCCTAGTGCTGTTCCATCACTCCGTGGCCCCGTGGTTCCTGAGGCTGCACCGTTCGGTGTCACCGTAGAGCTGTTAGACAGGTTAGGGTTTGTTGAACAGAAGTTCACAGTGTCTTGAAAAGTGAAAGCTGCAGTCGGATGTGTCAGACTGTAGCTACGAAAGCACACACATGTGGAGTCGTTCGGAAAATCCCTGTTAATAATGCTGCCTTCAAGTCCTCCTCGGAAATTCTGTGAGGAGGTGGTTTTTACAACCCACTCAGTAACTTACTAACAACAGAACAAACGGTGTTTCAGAGAATAACCAGTTAAACAGGCCAGCAGGCAGAGCTTTAGACAGGCCTGTCTGCTCCTCCGAGCTCCAGATGAACATGAAGGACGTGCGATTCAGTTTGTTGCAATTTAGATTTTGTTGAAATTTTGTAGAAATCCTTTACATAGTGTTGATCTCAGAAATCTGCCTGGAAAACGTACTGCAGTAACTGGCACCTACCATGAGGGGGTGCACATGACACTACCACATGAAATGTCATGGTCCTCTCAAAGCCCTTTTTCCATCAATGTGGAACAGGTTCCGTTCTGATTCGCAAACCTTATTTTGGACCGTTCAGCGCAGTTTCACCAACAAAAATTGGTTCCGGAACCTGAAAAGTTCGCTTTCAGCAGGAGCCAAAGATTCTTTCTTTTTGTCCTCCGCCTTTAATCCATCTACACTAGTAATCAATAATGTAATCCATTTACACTATTAATTATTAATGTAACTAATGTAATCCATTTACACTAGTAAATTCACACACTAGGGGGCAGTGAGCACACATACCTGGAGCGGTGGGCAGCCCTATCCATTGCACCTGGTGAGCAGTTGGGGAGTTAAGTGCCTTGCTCAAGGGCACTTCAGTCATGACCAGCCAGTTCATGGAATTGAACCGACAACCTTCTGGTCAAAAGGGTTGTTCCCAAACCACCAGGCCATGGCTGCCCAGCACTAATGAACCAATGTTCTTTGGTGAAAAAGGCCTTTCTGTTTTGGTGTGCTGCCTTGGAGGCTAGCTAGTTGTCCAGGCAGTTCTCTGAGAACCAGCATCATATTACATGAAGTGCATCCAGATATAAAGCTCTGATGAGCACAATAAAGGTTTTTAAAACTCTGCCTGGTTATTTTAATTGGTTATTGTCCAAAGCAATTGTGTTTGTTCTGCTTCAGGGGCAGCGCTGCCTTCAGAGCCGTTTTGAGTAGTAGTTTGCACTTTCAAGACAAAAAAAACATACAAGAAACAACACACATAGAAAATAATGACTTTTAAAACAGCTGTCCACTGTAGTGACCACCATGAAAGGTCAATAACAGAAGTACAACCAGTATACAATAAAAACGCTCATGTACGATAGTAGATACGATTTTGGTTCATTCATCCAGAGGATGGGAGGCCGTTGGTTTCATTCAACCAGGGGCTGTTCAGTATAGTTTGATTACAAAGTCCGAACTTCTGGAGGTGACAGGTTGAGCTGTACATGAAGTCAGCAGTGTACGGGGTGACGAGGAACATTTACAGGACCATTCCTCGAGGGGCCCCTGTGCTGCTGACCACCTTGCCTGAAAGACAGTCCTGTGCCCTCATACAGTGGTCAGTTGGTGAGGTAGTCCAGTATACACTTTGATGGGTGACTTCCACACCAACATGTTCCATCTTGTCCTTCAGCAGTCCAGGCTGAAAAGTGTTAAAGGCACTGGAGAAGTTGAAGAAGGTGATTCTCACAGTGTTCCCAGGCTCCTCCAGGTGAGAAAGAGCTCTGTGTAGAAGATAGATGACAGCAAGATTCACCCCAACGCCAGGGGTTCATCATACAGTTGGAACGCCGTTCTGTGTCCAAGTTTCAACCATCTCGCTGATGTTTTTACGGAATTCCGAGGTGGTTATCCTTCATTTCACCCACTTTGTGCAGTGTACTAGTTCCACTGGCTGCAGAACAGCCCCAGAACTATACTCTCACCACCATGCTTAACAGTTGGTATGGTGTTCTTAGGACTGAATACCCCACCTTTACTCCTCCAAACATTCTTCTGGTAATCTGACCAAACAACTCAATCTTTGGAAAACTACCCAGGCTAAATGCAAATTCTGGAGAAGGATCTTCTTTCTTGGACAGGAGCCTTTGTCTTCATGGCAGACTTTTGCTGTGCAAGGTCTTGGGATATTAAGCATCAAATCAATTCCCTATTCTTCCAGACTTTGGCAAACAAGACCTCCATGTATCAGGTACACTGATGGAACTTGTGATCTTGGAATTTTTGTTTAGAAATGGTTCCAATCCTTCTCAGATCTACATTGAGCTCCTTGGATTTTGCCTTTGTACATTTTATATGGCACAACAGCATGATCTCACCCCCGTAGGACAACCTGCAAGAATTTCTAATTTCAGTACAATAAAGATTAGGTTTAGAATGAGGGTTAGGGTTAGGTTTAGGTGTAGATTAAGGTGAGGTTAGGTTAGGTTTATGTTTAGATTACGGTGTAGTAAAGTTAAGAAGTTAAAGTGTATATTGTTGTGTAGGGTTAGGTTAGGTTTATGTTTAGATTGCTATGTAGGTAAAGGTTAGGTTAAAGTGTGTATACTAAGGTGTGGTGGTTAGGTTAGGTTTATGTCTGTTATATTACGTGTAGGTAAATAAGTTAGTTAAAGTGTATATTAAGGTAGGTTAGGTTAGGTTTATGTTTAGATTACTTGTGTAGGTAAAGGTTAGTTAAAGTGTAGATTAAGGTGGTTAGGTTAGGTTTATGTTTAGATTATGGTGTGTAGGTAAAGGTTGTAGTTAAAGTGTATATTAAGGTGTAAATATAGGTTTATGTCTATAATGGTGGTAAAAGGTTAGAAGAAGTGTATATTAAGGTGTAGAAGAGGTTAGGGTTTACAGGTCTATGGGCTATTACGTGTGTAGGTAAAGGTTAGGTTAAAGTGTATATTAAGGTGCAGGTTAGGTTAGGTTTATGTTTAGATTATGTGTGTGTAAAGGTTAGGTTAAAGGTGCTATTAAGGTAGGTTAGGGTTAGGTTTATGTCTATAATAATGTGTGTAGGTACAAGAAGTTAAAGTGTAGACATGTGTAGGTAAAATACAGGTTAAAGTGTGAGATTAAGGTGTAGGTTAGGTTAGGTTAAAGTGTAGATTAAGGTGTAGGTAAAGGTTAGGTTAAAGTGTAGATTAAGGTGTAGGTAAAGGTTAGGTTAAAGTGTGTAGATTAAGGTAGGTTAGGTTAGGTTAGTGGTAGATTAAGGTAGGTAAAGGTTAGGTTCAAGTGTAGATTAAGTGTGTAGGTAAAGGTTAGGCTAAAGGTAGATTAAGGTGTAGGCTAGAAGGTTAGGTTAAAGGTAGATTAAGGTGTAGGTAAATACAGTTAAAGTGCATATTGCTGCAGGTACTGTTAGGTTAAAGTGCAGAGATTCATGCAGGTAAAGGTTAGGTATAGATTAAGGTGTAGGTTAAGGTTATGTTAAAGTGTAGATTAAGGTGTAGGTAAAGTTAGGTTAAAGTGTATAATTAAGGTGTAGGTTAAGGTGTAAATTAAGGTTCTAACTGAGTTCGACTCTGGGAGGCTCTTTCTCCTAGTTTAGTAAACGACTGATTGACTGAGTTTAGTGAACGAGTTACTAAATAAACGAATGAGGGAGTTGGTGAATAAGTGAGTGGCCAAATGAATGAGTGACAGAGTGAGTGATTAAGTCGGTGAGCGAGTGAATGAGGGAGTAAATGAAGGAGTGAGCACCTGATTGGGTAAACGTGTGAGTAAGCGAATGAATGGGTTAGTAAACGAGTGAATCGGGGAATCGGTGATCGAGCGACTGAGCGGCAGAATCAGTGCAGTGATGAGTGAATGAGTGAACGAGGGAGTGATGGAACTGGTAGGAGTGGGTTAGTAAAGAGTTAAATGAGTGAACGAGGGAGTGAGTGAGTGAGCGAGGCCTATGCACTCAGGCCCTCTCTCTCACACTGCAGTGTAGGGGGCATAAAAATGAACCCCACTTGATTAATTCCTGCCAATATTCCAGCCCCGGTATGAACACTTGCCCGTGGGCATCGGCACGCGAAATAAAACGAGCTCCATAAAGTGCTGCGTGAAACACAGTGGAGCTACTTCATGCTGCTGCTGTTTCTTTTCATCCTGGCTTTAAGATTAACTCATTTGCTCTGCGCTTAGAAACGAGCAGTTCGAAAAAGGAGTGACATTCCCTCCCCGAATGTTTGCATTTTTAGAACGTACAGCGTAAACGGGCGAAATTCCACAGAGGGCTGCAATTACACGTTACCCCAGCGGCACACATCGCCCTGCAGTCTGTGTGCGAAAAATCGTTCCGACAACACTGGCACCCAACACGGTATTGGCCATGTACCCAATTATAATCTCTTAATCCTTGGAAACAACTGTGCGTTTGAGCACCCTCACCAGAGAAATGGCTTATGGATTGATTATCAGGCCAGACCAGCGTCACTTTAGCAGAGATTATACGAGACCTACAGATGTATCATACGGCTACTGATAGTTTGCTTTTCTTCTTCATCTTCTTTTTTGGCATCGCGCTCGTTGTTCAAAGTGAAAGTTCTTAAGCACTTTCAAATAAGGGGGTATTAAGGATTTCATTTATTATTATTCAGGCCCTCAAGTTTCCTTCTCTCTTCCGCTTTGAAGATGAGGAAATATAATTTTATAACTGTCACCCCTACCCCAATTTCAGGTTTTATTTTCCTATTATTCTAGCCAGCTCCGCTGTGAATTGGTTGAACTGCTATTTCCATATTCAGGGAAATTGCAGCGTTGTTAAAATAAGCTCTTCTTGGTTCTCATGGAAACTTTATAAGCACACATCGTGCCTTTGCTTAAAAAATAAACCTTGCTAATGGGGAACGGCGAAAATAGCACATTGTGCGAGTCAAGAAGAAAAAAAAAACGGAAATCCAGCAGGGAAGTGTTGAACATTTTGACGTTGACCACATGCCTGCTTCACGGCCATGTGGAAAAAGGGTTTCAAGTGTCAGACGGGAACCACGGTAGCAGCACACTCGGAGAATAAATTGCTTCTTTGGCCTAGATGCTCCGGGGGGGAGTGTTGGTAATGTGGCCGAGTGTAGATACGCTACGGTGCAGGTGGGGGTGAGTTAGTGTGTGTAGTAATTGACTGGGCAATATTATGCTTTAGGATGGTTATTGTGATCAACCACATCTCGATATGCTTTCCGGAGTATTTGATGGATATCGTTAGCCGAGCGTAGACTGGCTGAGTGTGTGATACCTGAGGGTCGTGTTCGGTTGGACTGGGTGCTGTGTGTGACTGCAGTTCTGGCTGAAACTGTGAGTGTGATGCTCAGCAGTGTCACTGTGGTAGGTATTGGTTGCCAAGTTGTTCCTCGGTGGTTGCTAAGGTGTTGCTATGGTATAGCTGTTGGTTGTCTTCTTATATTCAGCCATGTAACTCCTCTGCTGCTTCCCTTCATTGGCTTCCTGTAGCTGAATATCAGATTTAGAACCACGACGCTGGTCTTCAAAGCCAAAAGTGGACCAGCACCTCTGTGCTTGATGGCAACGGTCACAACCTGATCCGTACCAAGAGCCCTTCCAGCATCAAGTACCACAAGATGCAGGAACACAAGCATCCAGACTCTTCGGTTCTGGAACCAAAGTGGGGGAACGAATTTCTCCTGGGGGTCCGAACAATCCCTCGCCGTCTTCAAACGCAGACTGAAGACCATCTCTATCAAGAGCACTGAACTCGCACTCATTAGAGGCTCATTGTTGAAGAACATCTGTGTGATAAAGTGTAGTATGTGGAGCATTGGCTATCGTGGTCTCTGTTCTGGTCTTCTGCTGTTTGGCAGCATCGAAGTTTGAGGTCACTGGTGGTTGCTATGGTGTTGCTTGGTTGTATCATATCATATTTTAAACCTATCGACCCAGCTGTCCAAGCGTAGAGACGTTGTGTCTCCATCACTCTCTGTTCTGTTGTTGTAGGACTGGTGTAGAGATATAATAAGCAAGCAAGAGTGTGTGTGTGGTGGTCAACTAAGCATCACATTGACCACTCTCGCTGTCCACTGGATCTGATGATCTTAACAGCGAAATTGGTCTGGGACACTGTGTGTGTGTGTGTGTGTGTGTGTGTGTATGTGTGTATGTGTGTGTGTGTGTGTGTGTGTGTGTGTGTTTATGCAGCTATGGTGGTTCTGCTGTAGAGACGCAGGTGTGGGTGGGGGGGTCAGTGTGGTCTGCAGTAGAACACTGCTTCTGTTTCAGCTCTTTATCAGTTTACAGAGTCTCTCTCTCTCTCTCTCTCTCTCTCTCTCTCTCTCTCTCTCTCTTATCGTTGCTTTAATTACTTAATTATTCTTCATTAAGCCCAATTAAAACACACCGCAGTTTCGCTGCGGCACGCGACAGGCCGTCACGGCTGGTTCACACACACCGTACACACGTACGACCCCCGTGAAGCCTGGCGTTCTACCTTTTTCTTTTTTCTCTCTTTTCTTATGAAAGTCTGACTCGTCTTATTGTTATGCTAACGGCAAAATATGGCATTGACTCTTATGAAATGTTGGCGCCCCTCCGTGTCTCCGCCAGCAATGGATTCACATACCTGGCAATCAACACACCTTCGCCAAACAAAATTGCTTTCAGAAATAGCAATCGTTTGCTTTCTCTATATTCATGCGAGTGATTTGTTGTGCAATGTCACCTTACTCAGAGGTGTTGGAGCAGGTTTACATCAGGCCCCCCTTTCCTTTCCGTCTCCCTCTATCTCTCCTTCGTTCTCTCTCACTCTCTCTCTCTCTCTCTCACCCCTCCTTCACTCTCCTCTGCTGCCGTCTAAATCAGTCAATTTATTTCCAAATTGCGAGTCGAGTGCAGGAGCAAAGGCTCCTTTCAGTGACGGGGTGCAAATATTAAATCAATGCTCACTCTTATATATCGAGTAGGGTTTAATTTTTACTCTGTATTGATGGGGGATGAAGCTGGCTTTGAGTGCGCTGAAGGACACACTGTTACAAATCCTCGTCCTTTACATTTGTAACAGGAATGATGGTGGAACACTGGAATAATGGAAGACTGGGAGACAGTGGGACGGTGTGAGACAGGCCTTGAGACTCCAGCCCCTGCAGCTGCTGCCCACTGCGCTCCATTTATGATCGCCGAGCACTGAAAGAAAGACAGGGGCGATGCTATGGCTGACCAGCCAGTACTGGCTGTGGTCCTGATCTGTTTCAGAAAACCAGCTCCAAAAATGAGAAGATGTTTAAAGTGATTCCAGGATTTCTTAAGCAAGGATTGAAAAATAGCCCAGTACAGTGGAAATGACCCCAACAACAGACACCAGTAACCCAAAATGACCCAAAAAACTACCCAGTCTGATGGAAATGACCCCAACAACAGACACCAGTAACCCAAAATGACCCAAACACTGCCCAGTCTGATGGAACTGACCCCAACAACAGTCACCAGTAACCCAAAATGACCCAGACACTACCCAGTGTGATGGAAATGACCCCAACAACAGACACCAGTAACCCAAAATGACCCAAACACTGCCCAGTGTGATGGAACTGACCCCAACAACAGACACCAGACACTCAAATATAACCGAACAACAGACACATTCTACCTAAACAACTATCTATTGTGGCATAAAGAGTCAAAAATATCCAACAACATCCACCCAAACTAACATCCTAAAAATTCCGTGACACAGTCTTTGCAACCCTTCATCCCCCGTCTCCTCTATTTTAACTCTATCCTGGCTCTACTTATTACTTCCACAATGCAGAAGTCAAAGAAGTTCTCTTGGTTCTCCGGCCTCTCTTACAGTCTCCTCCCAAATCATCACGAGCGAATGGCATGGTCTGAATCAGCATAGCATATTCGTAAAATATATCAGAATTAGATATTAAAAAACATATTTTGAAATGTCTGGAATTATTTGAGCAGCTGTTTGTTTGAGTTTAACACACTGATTCTTGACACTTTTTTTGACGAATAAAAGAACGTCAAACATTGAAAACTCTACAAAAATGACCTAAAGTTCTACAGGTTCAATCAGTGGGGCAGAGTCTCTACAATGCCTTGAGGGGAGGTTTTGTAAATGTAATGTCCACTATAGCTCGATCGCTCTCCGGAAAGCAGCAGGTGATGTTGGCTAGATGATGTTGAAGGGTCGTTGTCTTGCCACATGACCCCTGTTCATTAACATTTACATTTATAGCATTTAGCAGACGCCTTTATCCAGAGCGGCTTACAACAGTGCTTTGCTGTTCACTCAGTACATATCCTTATCTAGTACACGAGGCTAGAATCCAGAGATTCCTCCAGACTGGAGACTAAAGATTCAGTATAGATCTTTATGGAGTCTATCATTCATGAATGCTTCATGATCCAGAAAATTCAGCTCACAGACAGATGTTTTGTGGGTAAATTTTACAAAACATTGCTTGATCAATGGTGTCAAGCTATGATGGGCCAGATGGAGCAAAACAGGCCCATACCATGATACTACCACCACCGTGTTTCACAGATGGGATTGGTGTTTTTCTCTGGAATGCAGTGTTTTCCTTTCTCCTAAGGTTCTCATTTAAACGAAAAATGGATATTTGTTTGATGATGTACCCTAAGCCATTTTTGTGGGATGTTTTCAGAGTTTGATGTACTTTTGCCAGATACTGACATGTTCAGGAGACCCCAGGCTACTCAAAGGTCTTCATTTTAGATGTAAATATTAGAAGAATTTAAATAGAACATCAACAAAATCTCAGAAATCCTGTTGGAAATTGATCATCCAGACTGTTTTCGTGCTGAAAATGCAAAAACTGAATTATCTGTAAGGATTGGATTGACGTGGAGATTAATTCTGAATTCTGAGGTTGGTGCTGCCAGGGGTTCGTGTGTCTGTGGGCATTTGTGTGTTGTGAGGGAGAGAGTGCTGGACAGTACTGGAGCGTGTTGATGATGATGATGATGTATCGTGTGGTGGAACAGGGCAGCAGATGTGGAGTGTGATTAAGATTGGAGAGCAGTGTGTAAAACAGTAATCAGATCAGCCATGCAGGTGCAGGAGCAGGCTGGGCCGTGGCCAGCCACGTCCCATCTCCAAACCACATCAATCAGAGGGTCTACACCTCCCATAACCATGAATTCACTGTGAGCTGCAATATGCATATTAGTCTTCAGACCAATCACGTTCTTAAGCTGTGTTTTAAATGTCCTGACCAATCACACGTCCAAGTGAGTTGATCATTGGACAAACGTATTAGAACACCTGATCATTCATGTTCTTCTGAAATCAAGGCTATTAAAAAGAGTTTTTCCTGCTTTTGTTGGATTAACTGTCTCTATTGCCCATTTCTACTAGATTTTAGAACATTGCTTTGAGAATTTCATTGCACTCAGAAACAAGAACAATGTTAGTGAGATCCAGATGATAGATGATCATCGTCTCACCTCATCCCCAACTTCCCAACACATCCCAAAAGTACTAGATGGAGCATCAGTAACTATTGATTAGTCCTGAACATTAACTTTATTCTTCTTACACTTTTTGATGGAACAGTTGGTGTGCTTAGGATCATTCCATCTGGGATGAGAATGAGCACCTCAAAATCTGAGACCACGGTACTCAGTCGGAAAAGGGTGGAATGTTGGGAATGCGTTCCTGCCTCAAGTGGAGGAGTTCAAGAACCTTGTTTTTGCTGAAGGTTGAAAAAATCGGTGCAGCGTCTTCAGTGTTGCGGACTCCGAGCCAGTCTATTGTGGTGAAGACGGAGCTGAGCCAATTTACTGGTCAATCTACACCTCTATACCGGTCAAGCTCAACTCTGGCCACAAGCTTTGTGACTGAAAAATGAGATCCTGAGTACAAGCGGCTGAAATGAGCTTTCTCCGCAGGGTTGCTGGACTCTCATTTAGAGATGGGGTGAGAAGCTCAGTCATCTGGGAGGGGCTTGGAGTAGAGTCGGTGCTCTTCCATGTCGAGAGGAGCCAGCTGAGGTGGTTCAGGCATCTGGTTCGGATGCCTCCTGTTCCAGGCATGTCTGACAGGAAGGAGGCCCTGGGTAAAACCAGGACACGCTGGAGAGATTATATCTGTTGGCTTGCCTGGGAATGCCTTGGAATGTCTCCAGAAGAGCTGTCTAGAGAGAAGGAGGTCTTTGCATAGACTGCTGGATAAATGGCAGATAATGGATAGATGGATAGATGGAGGGTCATTGTCTTTCTGCATGACCCACTTGATTCAACATGTAGACAGATGTCCTGACAGTTCCCTGTAGAATTTGCGGGTATAATTAAAAATTCACAAATGATGGCAAACCATTGTGGCCCAGATGCAGCAAAATAGGCCCAAAGTGTGATACTACCGCCACCATGTGTCATAGATGGGACAAGGTTTTTACATCATTGCAGTAGCTTTCTGGCTCATCCAAGCAGCTTTCACATTGCCACCCTGCCATGGCTGTTCAGTGTTCCATGTTAGAAGTGCCAATTACCCAACGCCAATACTAGGAGGGTGGAGACAAGCACATGCCTCCTCCGTTATCTGTGAAGCCAGCAACCTCTCTTTTTAAACTGCCACCATTGCATCATTGCTGGGAAGCCAGTGCACTCAGAGAAAAATACTGGTTCACCAGCTTCGATACACTGGCCTACCAACACCTTTTCCAGCCAGTGTCATACTGGGTGTGATGTGGAGAGAGTGCATTCTACTCACCCAGAGTGAGCATTGCCAATTTTGCTGTCTTGCACTCTGGATGCCAATGGCAGGCAGCATGAATTTTAAGTACCACTTCAGGAGTATCATCCCCCGACCCCACAACATGCAGCATGTTCTTAAGACAAAGCCACTTTTAAAAATCATATCTGTTCAAGGATTTTGTTTTACCTGTAGACACCAAAACCCTTTTTTGGGGATGTTTTTGTAGTTTGACATAATTTTATTCTCCAAAATATTAGAAAGGTATTTATAGTAGACAGCCACACAATCCAGTAATTGATATTTTCGGGAGATCCCAGGCTTCTCAAATGTATCTTCATGTCTTCATGTCATTACTTGCATCTATTTGCATTTGTACTTTTGTAAAAACACTTTATATCTTAGAATTCATGTTAGAATTTGATCATTCAGAGTATTTTTGAGCTAAAAATGGCCGACGTTTGAGCATCAGCCCCGCCCCCTCTCTCTGATCAGTCAGAGTCTGTATGCAGGTTGAGCATCAGCCCCGTTTCAGGTTTCAGATTTTCATAATAAACATTGAAAATAAAACGGTAAGAAAAGAAGTCAGATAAGCTGATGGCTTTAAAATTGCGTTTGCATGTAGATTGCTGATTTCATGGCTTGGGGCTTGAGGTATGCTTTAGACACAGGGCATCGGGTGTCACACCAGCTCGGGCCGCAGCGCTTAATGACAGACGCCACATGAAAGTGTCACGACTTTACACGGGGCACACGAATTCAGACAGCATCCCGTTGAGCTAATTACATCCACCTGACCTATTGTTTCAAAGGTACAGCACGGCCGATTGTGTTTGCTCACCGAGGACCAGCAATTGATTGGCTTTGTTTGACATATAGAGTTGTTGGACTGTGGAGTTGCATCTTTGCTTCGGGGCACCCTACGTCCAGGCAGGTGTGTGTGTTTGTGTGAGTGGGAAGTGGCGGGGGGCTCACCGTGAAGGTGGAGGAGGCGCTTGAGTTCAGCAGATAGGGGCTTTGATCTGGGCCAGCAGGGGGGAAATTACATTATTTAAGGTGGCGCTGTAGTGTGGGGCTGCGGCACAGTGTGAGACACAGAGTGAAATTGCAGGTTTACTTGTGCGTGGGTGAGACGCCGGACACACACACACACACACACACACACACACACACACACACACACACACACACACACACACTTATACAAACACTGAAGCGGTGGCTCAGACACGGGCACACAAGCTGCTGCCTTTGCCGTCACTTTCCATCGTACTTGTAGATGTTAATTTACTGTTCCCTACAGGTTCACTGCTCATCATTACTTATTAACTAACTAGTTAACAAGCGACCTAAGAATAAGCTGCAAAGTGCTGATTGGTTGGCATGACTGCTGAAAAGTGCTGATTGGTTTGTATTAGTCCTGCAGACAGCTCATTGGTTGGCATTATAGCTGTAGAGTGCTGATTCATTGGCATTACTGTTGAAAAGTACTCATTGGTTGGTATTATTGCTGCTGTCAAACTGTTAACATGACAACACCTTAGTAACCAGTGCCTTAATCACAGCAACACTACTGAATTGCAGTCACACTCGTAGTTTTGGAACGGCGCAGAGGCTGCCCACTGCTCCGGGTATGTGTGTTCACTGTGCCCCTGTGGTGTGTGTGTGTGTGTGTGTGTGTGTGTGTGTGTGTGTGCTCACTAGTGTGAAAGGGTGTGAATTAAATCCCAGTTTCAATACCAAAGGAGCTTCCAGTGCATGTTTACTGCTCTGTCCACGTGAACATGATCAACCTGCATACAGACTCTGACTGATCAGAGAGAGGGGGCGGGGCTGATGATCAACCTGCATACAGACTCTGACTGATCAGAGAGAGGGGGCGGGGCTGATGATCCACCTGCATACAGACTCTGACTGATCAGAGAGAGGGGGCAGGGCTGATGACATCACTGAACCAGATATTGGGTTCTAGAGGAAAATGAGAAGGGAGGGGCTGATTAGTCTCTTTCTTTCAGATTAAAAGTCCTGAGAAGGGATCATATGGATACAGAAATAGATAGAACTTCATTGATCCATTTGAAGAGTTCCATCAGGGAAACTGAAGGATAACAAAAATAATGAAGGACATTCAGATTGTTTATTTGATTTGTACCACCATTTATACCTACAATATTTTGGAGAACTTATTATAAATTTCCTCAAAATGATTGCATGTTTATCTTAAAATCACTGAATGGTCAGATCTCAGATGAAGACATATTCAAATAGCCTACGATCTCCTGAATAACGGTATGTCACACAACCACAATATCCTACAAACATACGGTTGAAGCATCTGCAGTAACATGAGTCCTGCTGCCAGATACCACAGAACACCTTCAGAGGTCATGTGCGGTCTACTGAATATTAGGCAGTGAATAAAGTAGGAGGCAGGAGTGGTACTAATGTTATGGCTGATCGACGTATGCGTGGGTTTCTTGCACAGAACAGAAACACATTCATCTTGCTCATTATGTGTCTCGGCAGACACGTATCTGTGGCCCATTCTCCCGGACACGGCGGTGTGTCGCGATTTTCTACAACACTGCCTGAAAAACAATGAATTCATATCGAAACGTCTCGGCGTCTATCAAAACGAATTTCAAAAGCCAGAGCATCTGCTGAAATTGGCTCACCTGAAACGAAGCGATCAAAAGGTCAGCTCAGATGGAATAGTCTTGTATCTCTCTCATGTGTCCTTGTAATTATAAAGCTGCTGAATGGAGAAATCAAAGGCTTTAATCACAACCTCAGCTTATAGGATCAGTTCAGTATGTCGTTTTCAAAGTCTTAAATAGAGATGCTTATCCGGCTGCTCAGTTCAGCGTCTGCGTCTTGAAAGAATTCTCTGCCACCATGAACAAATTAGGGCCGAGCCAAATGGATTTGTTTGACAATCTCTGCCAGGCCTTTTCTCGGAGAGTCGGCGAGCCGGGGGTGTGTGTAAGTGCACCGCTGTATATGTGTGCGACCGCTCGGTGGTGGAGGAGGCCTTTGGCAACTGGAGGCAACATCAAATTTAATGTGCAATGTAAATAAAAGTGGAGAGTGGAAGTCACTTGGCTGTGGACGCAGCGTCCGTGGCTTCGGGAGATAAAAGCGCTCCCCCAGCGCGCTCGCTGTTTGATGTTACCGAGTATTGATGAATTGGAGAAGACGTGTTAATTTCGCTGGCATTAAAAGTTTATGGCGTACATCAAGGGTGCAGCAGCGGGCGAGATGGTTCACTGCTGCACGCAAGGAAATGTATTTACATACATTAAACCGCACACTTCAAACGTTGTGTTTGGACTCGTCTTCCGTACTGTATACATCCGCACCCTCCGTTTGTTTGGCCTTTCTGACTCCACTGCACCTCCGGCACTGCTGGATTTCATCCTGCTCGACGCGGTTTCATCGCGCTGATCACACGGATGCTTCTGAAGCAAGATCGGACTACACTAGGACACTTAACCATGCGGTCCAACGGGATTATTGTACATAAACGATACACTGATCAGCCGTAACATTAAAACCACCTGCCTAAGAACGTGGAGCAGCCCTGACCCATCAAGGAATGGATTCCACACCTATGATGGTGTTCCAGATCTGTTAAGTCCTGTGAGTTGTGAGGTGGGAGTCTCCACAGGACCACCACAGAGCAGATATGATGTGGGTGGTGGGTCGTTCTCAGCACTGCAGTCACACTGACATGGTGGTGGTGTGTTAGTGTGTGTTGCTGGTACGAGTGGATCAGACACAGCAGTGCTGCTGGAGTATTTAAACACTGTGTCCACTCACTGTCCCCTCTATCAGACACTCCTACCGAGTGTCTCCACCTTGTAGATGTAAAGTCAGAGACAGAAGCTCATCTGTTTCTGCACAGTTTGTGTCGGTCGTCCTCTAGTCCTTCATCGGTGCTCACAGGACGCTGCCCACAGGACGCTGTCGGCTGGACATTTCTGATTGGTGGACCACTCCAGCAGCACTGCTGTGTCTGATCCACTCGTACCAGATCGACATTTGACCATGTTCTGATGTCTATGAATGTTTGGTATCTTGTTAAAAAATGATGATCTAGAAATGTAATATATTTTTTTTATTCTTTTTTATTGTTGTTTTTGTTTTGATTACTTTGACAAGGGTGTTTATTATATTCTAGAACAAGACACTTTAATGGCCTGAAGGATTAATGCGAAGGGGCGGAGCTGATGATCAACCTGCATACAGACTCTGACTGATCAGGGAGAGGGGGCGGGGCTGATGATTAACCTGCATACAGACTCTGACTGATCAGAGAGAGGGGGCGGGGCTGATGATCAACCTGCATACAGACTCTGACTGATCAGAGAGAGGGGGCGGAGCTGATGATGTCACAGATATTGGGTTATAGAGGAAAATGAGAAGGGAGGGACTGTTCGCTCTCTTTCTTTGTTCACACAGTGTTTAAATTCCAGACTGAAAGTCCTGAGAAGTCCTGCATTTTCAGCTCAAAAACACAGTTGAGGATGGAAACAGTATCGCCGGTCGTAATATCGCAATTCTCCAAGTTCTCCAGTGCATTTCACCACGCTGTGTTCGAAGTGATCAAGGGCTGCTGGTGCATCACATGCTGGAGGCTTTGTGGCCTGTGTGGAAGAGGGCACTTTTCCCGACGTTGTTGTGCTGCTGATGTTGCCCCCGCCATCAGAGCCCTCCATCTGAACCGAGCGCAGAGTGGAGAGGGGCCAGCCACAGCAGAGGCTTTCCCTGGTGTACAGCCGGCACCTTGAACGCCCTTAACCAGCTCTAATAGGAGATAATGATTAGTGCTTCAGAAACAGAGAGAGAGAGCGAGAGAGGGACACAGGGAGACAGGGAGCGAGAGAGAGAGAGAGTGCTTCTTCTCTGAATTATTAACAAGTTAACTTTGTAGTGGAGGCACTTTATCCCCGAGGACAAACAACCCAAATGTTTGCAAAATATAATTAAGCCGAGGCATCTTTAAATGTCATTGCAGCCTGTGCCATGTTTCAAATTGTTCTGCATCAACAGAATTTAACGAGATGGCGAAGGAATCCATTCCCTGCAAGCATGTGATAAGCCTCACGTACAGTGGAGCACTTTCATTGATTGCCAAAATAAAGCATTTTGTATGCAAATGGGGGAATGGAGTGGCTAAGCTGATTCAGCCTCATGGACACCAAATAATGGCCTTTACAATTAATACTTGCGCATGCTATCCATTGAAAATTTCATCTCCTATTTAATGGTTCTGAAACATTTACACATGCAAACAGCCACCCCCCCCCCAACCCTTAAAAAAGAGCACGAGGGAAAGGAGAAGAAAAATGGTGTGGCGTTCCAATGGATTAATATGAAAGCCAACAAACAAATAAAAAGCTCCGACACCCCCTCGGATGCTGGCTCCCTCGTCCGCATGCTCTCTCTCTCTCTCTCTGCCTCTGCCTCTCCTGCACATTTTGGATTAACTGATAATCTTTGAACATGAAGGAAGGTCTTGGAGCCCCCTGGGGGATGCGAGCAGGAGTGGGGGGTGTGAAGGTTGAGGGGGGGATTGAAGCCGATGTGCCATTGTTTGAATGTAATGTGCTTGTTTTTACACTTGTAAACACGCTCCTTTTTGTTGCGGTGATACCACCCCCTCCCTGGCAGGTTGTACTCTTGGTGTAGTGCAGGTCTCTTTCTGGGCCAACTGCGATACGACGGGAAGGCTGGATCAAGGAAAGCCTGATGTTCAGAGACAATGAGTGTATTTTAGTACGCCTAACCTCTGACGCCTGCTCCTGACTGAGAACATTTCGGAGTCTTCGCGCCGTGTCTGCTGTCGGAAATCTCACCTGCTCCGTGCTCCGTGAGAGCAGTTTAAAGCCCTCAACTCTGGGATCTGGTAATGAAATTGAATAGTGCCATATCTCTTATGGTGCTTTTCCACACATTTGCTATCTGGTACCTGCTGACTCGGGGTTCCATGTGAGATGTTTCGGGGACTAAAATGTGACTTGTCACGATAACAGTTGTCCCAGAAATCACTGAAAAACAATGTTATTGCAGTTTTGAGACCATTTTTTCACACGTATACAGTGATAAGAGCATAAGACCAGAGTTATGCCCTTTTAAAGAGCAGCAAACTTTTGATAATTGATTGAACATCGTTATTTGTTTCTAATAAACAGGTTGATCATGTTCAGGTGGACAGAGCAGTAAACATGCACTGGACGCTCCGCTGGAATCAGTTGGAACCGACTGAGGGTAATTCTTGTAGGTATGATGTGTTTCATGTCTGTTGGTTTCTCTGATCCTGAGTTATGACGCCTAGAAATGGCACGTTACTGCTCGCTAAGTGTGGATCATGGGTTCTAAGAGTTAAACAGTCAAAGTTAATACTAACCTGCGTTCACTGTCTGAATATAACCGTTTGACTTGTTGAAAACAGCCCACGTCTTCTATTCACCAGGCAGGGCATCAGATATTACACTTTACTTCACACACAACAATGTTCTGCTGCTGTTTGCACTTCCAGCCTGCCACACTTACGCTTTGATCTACTGGCCGTGTGTTGTGCAGTCTGTGTAATACTTGTATAATGTTTGAGTTAAGGGTCAAAAATGATCCACCACCACATTTAATTGCAGAAAAAAGCCTCTTCGATCTGTTTTCAACATGAAATTTGATTACTTTTCCTAAAGTGTCTCCAAGATTGGAAAAAGTGAAAAATAGCTGTTTATATTTCTATGAATGCTGTACCTTCAGGGCACAAATATTTACATTACATTTACATTTACATTTACATTCCCCCAAAATGAAGCAACTTACACACACACACAGATTTGGTATAAAGACTACAAGAGTATTTTACATTGGAATAATGTATTTCTTTCCAGAAATGAGATGTAAAACTGATAGTATGGCTGATATATACATTATCTATTTTATAAATTACAGTATTTCACTGTCACTGAACTGTTACAGCCTTTTACTCTCATAGTTTGTGTGCATGTTTTGCAGTGTAGGGATATGAAGTCCCTGCGAAATGGCACAATGCCCCTAGTGGACCCAAAGCACACTGCAGTTTCTGTTGAGTAGATTAAGCTGGATTCCTTAACACCCCAAGTGTCATTCAGTATGGGGCAACAGTTTCAGCACAGTGAACCCTCTGAATGAATGCTGTGTAGGTGAAGAGCCGGGGTTGTGACAGGCTGAATAATGCCTTTAGTTAGATTACGTTGGGCGTTAAGGGCTTGTCGGCTTTTGGCCTTAAACCTCCATGTGACCCATTCAGTGGATGGTGGATATCGGGTCCCGCGCCCCCTCTTTGGGGAACGGTGTTGCAAGGATGTGATAGGAACTGAAAGACTGTGTCAGGCTATCTTAACAGGTTTGGACGTGCGGTATAATCATGTTTAGAGGTTTTAGAGCTGACGATGACGTTAAGCCCCAAAATGACAGGAATATACAAGAGTGACGGGTAGCGAATCCTGTGGAAGGCCTGTGGCACTATTTCCAAGTGTCTTTTTTTTTCCATGGAGCATTTTTGAATTTCGTGCTATTTTCCACATCTTCTGTCCACTTTACACATCAAAGCTGAGACTGGACGACGACAGCTCTTCATTTTGACACCCTTTACGCTGGGAGGCAAAAAAGCATGCCGATGTCTGCCTGACCTTTAGCGAGAAAGAGTTTAACCCTCTTATGTTTTTTTTCCTCAATCCCTATATTGATTGTATTTTGCACAGCGCTATTCAAAAGTTCACAGAAGCCGTGCCCACCCTTCCCTCTTCCCCTTATGCTTTCTCTTTTCTGATGTCTTCGGAGTTGTGAGACGAGTCACTGTGGGCTAATCATTTAATTGTAATTCTTGTCCGTTCTTTATGCCGGTCAGAATCAAAGAAAAACCCGGTGCCCTCATCTCTCCACAGCAAAGCGGGGAAAGAAAGAGTGACAAAAAATCTCAGTGTATTCCGTCTCGACCCATTCATCGCAGTGCATTCCTCTGATATCCACCTTTTCACTTTGAAGCCTTTGTCCTCCTCCTCAACCTTGTCTTCTCCAGGAGTCTTGTGAGAGTCAAGGGCGGCCACAAAAGTGTTGACAGCAGCGTTTGAGGCTAAATGAGAAAGCTCAGCCTCTCCACACCAGCAGGAAGGAGAGTGTAGGTGTGTGTATGTGTGTGTGTGTGTGGTGGGGAGGAACGGCGATGATGGAGCTGACCTCCTGATGGCCAGAGCAGGCTCTGAGGACGAGCAGAATCCCCTCTCTGCTGCCCAGGCTGGAATTTGTGCTTGAGAAGTGTTTAACTTTCTCAAATCCCAATTGCACTCAGCAGGAGGGGGTCCCCTCTCTTTCGCCCACAGCTCTTGAGCCTGCCCTTGTGTGCCTGGGGCTCGTGTGTGTACGAGCGAGAGCGTGCACGAGTGTGTTTGGAGGGTTAGAGAGCAATGGGATTGATTGGATAGCAACTCTGCAGCCAGACAGAGGTGAAAGTGAGCTAGGACAAAGAGTAACTGAGAATAACACTCTGGATCTCCACTCTGCAAACTCCCCTGTATTCGGATCAGTTTACACCATTCATTTCCTTTGTAAGTCTAACAACCACAGTAATAAATCACAATATACAGCCATGATTACATTTGCATTTGGAATTTCTGCCACGATGCTCTGAACAGTTGAGGGGACGGAAACGGGACTGTAGTGAACGTCACAGCTCATTTAAGGTATGCAATTGGACCATATGGACTCCAAAAACATGAATCCATAGACCCGACCTGGCTTGTGTGAACAGTTCTGGCAGTTCTGGCTTGGTTTTCTTGGCAAACGTTGGGCCATCACACCAATCAATCATTGCTCGAATACCCAATCCCAGCACAACAGAACTCCTTGAAAGAGGTTCGAAAAGTGCAAGAGGTTCCGTATGACATCCTGCCGCACATTTGCCCACAGATGTTCCAGCTGGACCTGTAGATCCTGCACACTCGTAGGTTGCCAAAGCTGGCCTCCCTGCTGGTCCCATAAATGCAATCCAATGGTGGGTGATGGTTCTGGGGAGCAGGCAGGACCAGGAAGTGCTGCAATCTGGCAGAGACATTCCAGGTTAAACTCTTGCTGTGTGTGTCTACAGGATGTCCTGCACATATTGCTGAGCTGTTCATGTCCCTTGTATCACTACTAGGGGTGACCAGCTGTCGAATATGATGGCTTGCCAGATCATCACACCAGCAATTAGTGCAGTGTGTCACAAGTGCTTTCCACAAGATGTCCAAACTTAAAGCTGACTGATCCCAAACAGATCCTGGATTCGTTGCTAAAGACGTCCTAAAGAGTTCCAGTCTGCATCAATGCAGGTTTCTCGAAGAAGACAGTACTGCAAACGAAGATGACATTGGCTTGGTCAGAATGGAGCAGATGGTGGGCAATTAGTCAAAATGTTAATGCTGTATTTCCCACATCGTGTTGAACCCTCCACTAAAATGGCTCATTGACTTGTCAAAGTATGGTCTCCATTAGATCTCTGAAGGTGTCCTGTGATATCCAGCAGCAGCAGATACTTTAAGACCCGTACATTTTGAAGTGGGACGTCCCTGGATCCCATTAATACGTCTTGGGCATGAGTGACCCTGTCTGCAGTACACCAGCTGGCCTTTCTTGGAGAACTTTGGTAGGTACTGACTACTGCATACCAGGAACACCTCACAAGACCTGCCTGATGCTTTGAAGACGTTCTGACACAGTCATCTAGAGCAAGACAGCTTGTTCTTTGTCAAAGTGTACCAGATTCTTATGCTTGTCTGTTTCTCCTGCATCAACATCAACTTCCAAGAACTGACTGTTCACTTGCTGCCTACCCCTCGACAGGTTCTATATATACAGCCCCATTTCCTTCAGCTTTCACACAGGCAGATGTGGCAAGTGTGGTCGCACACAAGATGTGCAATGAGTGTTGTGTGAACAACAACAGAAGGGTGGCGCATTCGTCATGCTCACAAATTCTTTTGTGCTCAGCCGTGCTTGTGGTGCATTTCTGTGTAAAAAGCCACTGGAGAGAGTTTTCCTGCTTCCTTTCATGTAGAAACGTCCTGTTTGTCTGTAGTGACGGGGTATTTCCCTGTAACACAGCCACGTGTTACCAAAAGTAATGGTGATGAGAAAGAAGAAAGGAGTCTAGAACTACTCTTTGTAGAACTAAGATCACGTTCAGCAGTAGAGAGAGTGTTTAGTGTGGTGCTCGCTCTACCACTTAACAACACCGTTTCTGCAAAGAGCCCGCAGTTCAGAACACATTTAAATAAATGTACGTCAGTGTTGCGTTAACTCTTAGAACCCTAGAACTCGCACATATCACAACACATTACAAGATCTAAACATTGTGTGATGAATTATCAATAATCCAGCTCACTCACTTCCAACTCAATTAAATCTCAACCTGCATACAGACGCTGACTGATCAGCGAGAGGGGGCGGGGCTAATGACATTACTGATCCAGATTTTGGGTAATAAATGAGTGTTCAAATTTTAGAATAAAAGTCCCGAGAAGGCATAATATGGATACATGCATAAATAACAAAAATAATAAGACATTCTGGTGTTTTGTTGGTTTTATTTTATTTGGATATGAATTGTTAAGAATGTATTATTATAAATATCATTGTCAATCAAATGATTATAAAGAAATTCTTACATTTTCAGCACAAAAACTCTCGGGATGATTAATTTCAAACAGGATTTCTAAAATTTTTATGTAAATCATGTTACATTCGTCTTCATTTGAGACGTAAAAACTTCCGATCCGACTTGTTTTTTGTACCATCATCGTTCAAACGTTCTCCATCGAAAGATTCTGTGAGTTTCTGTGAGTTTTACACACAACACAAAAGTTCTGGTCTGGTCAGAACGCCTGTCCTGAACCTGAAAGGTGTGCTTTTCATAAAAAATGCATGCAAATGAAATAAAAGTGGCCAAAACTCTCCATTAGGAATGCTTTGAAACTGTCCAAACATTCTCTACAAATGATTAATGTCTATATAGATCACAAATGCCTAGGATGTCCTGAAAAAAGCTAAATCTTGAATGTGTGACTGTCTCCTATAAATATAAAAGCATGTTGAACTACAAAAGTGTCATTCTTGTTGTTGAACACAATCAAATCCTTACAGCAATGCTCCGGAATCTTTTTCTTAACACCCTTGATTTCAGAAGCAGAAGCAGTTCCAATCCTTTGCGTCCTATTACTTACCAGTGTACCAATACTTTTGTCCGTATACTGTACGTGTATGTATATATATATATATATATATATATGACAGAGGAAGCTGAAGAGCCCAAAAAGGGTATTGGTCTACGTGTAGCTGCTGCTATGAAGGCACCGCCGTCCTCCTCGCTGGGAATCTGCTGTATAAATATGTGCTTAGCTGTTGTTCTCCGCTTCCTAACAGAAGAATAAACACATTGTGTGGCTGGGTTAGATCTATTTCTCCCGTATCTCATTTATAAAGCCATCGCAGGCCATTTCAATTACACTCACAGTGGCACCAGCTTCACTGGTCACTGCCGTGCCAAGCGGCTCCCTGTTGTTGTTTTCTTATTTCATTTCACTAAGCTGCCTGGGCAAGAGGGTGAACGGAAATCTCCACTAAGTCCCTCACCTTCGATGCAACTGTTACAGATATTCCCCGTCCCGATAAAGCCGGGCAAAATTGAATTTTCACAAGCGACTAAAACAGATAATGCAGTTTGAAATAATCTCCCTTCACACGACGAATGGTGTCAATAAACAGACACGTTTAGAACAAAATGCTGCCGCTTTTATCTCGCCGAGAAATCCATAAAGTCTTTGCTTCATACAGAGAAAACAGACCGAGTCTCTGTCGCTTTCATGTTTTGGCTTTTTTGCGCTGAAAAAGACGAGGCCCGAGGTGGGGAGACATTCCCTCTTAAGACTGATATTTATTTTGGAGATTTTTTAAGGGGGTACAACAGAAGATGGCAGATTTAAGAGAAAATGAGTGTCATGCTTAATCTTACAGAGGAAACTGTTTATCTGCAATCTCAGGAGGGAGACATATCGAGCGCTTGCTTATTTATCCATATCTTTTTTTTTTTTTCTGTGGATTGATGGAAAATGAGAGCTTTGGAGTGGTCCTCTCTTCTCTAAGGTCAAAAATCTGCAGGTTATCTCTGAGGATGAAAAGGATATTCCATCATCTTTGTGTATAGACTTATTTTCCCTTCACGCTGTTTTCAGTTAGTTTTGGTTTTCTTTTGCACAACTTTAGCTCTCAGAGTTTGTCACTGGAGAGACACAGTCACCACTTTTGTCTCTGTGGAGACAACCAAAGAACCTGTGGAGGCACTGAGGTCAGTGCCAAGATCATCTTGTGTCATGGTGTGGGTGAAGTTTCATACAATGCACATTGTCAGACCAACGTGACGTTAATGAGGTTCTGCAACCAGTGGTTCTACCTTTTCTGAACACAGTCTCTGGTGCTCTATTCCAACAGGACGACGCTCGTCCACACACTGCTGCCGTCTCAAGAGCTCGCCGTGGTCAGTTGGAAGAATAAAAGTCCTGAGAAAGGGAATAATCGTGAATCCCTGAGCTGGCAGGACATGACTGAAGTGCCCCTGAGCACTGCTCGACAGGCGCTGAGGATAGGGCTGCCCACCACTCCGGGCACATGTGTTCACTGTCCCCTAGTGTGTGAATTCACTAGTGTGTATCACTGTGTGTGTATGGGTGAACAAATTCCATTGTGGGTCTGTGAGCACCTTTTTTGACCAATTTAGGACATTGATGGACATTTAAAAGACATTTTAGACAAGTCAGTTAAGAAGGACATCTTTAATGCAAGGTTGTACTTTTAGCATGGACGAAGGCGGCAGGTGTCCACCAATATCTAACAGTTGTTCAAATGTCCCCCCAATAATTTGATCCCTGGATGAATTCTTTAATGTGATTTCAATGCGACTCTATTTCAGCATCTGACTTAAGACTTAACTATGACAGGATGTCAAACACAGACAGAATTTGTCCAAAACATGGACACATTCATCCAAATATAGCATCTCTCTTCATTTTTCAAACAAAGGTACCAACTACGAAAACATCCCATAGCATTGGCCAACGGTTCCAAATACGTGGGGGGACCTGCCTTGCTAACCCTGCCCCCTTCGTCATGGGCACCAGTGCACCATGGGCACCTCCTGCCTTCCCAGTAGTTACGTCACTGCATTTCCCACTAAATTACTGTGGATTTCTGGTCTGAAATCAATAAAAACAATAACACTTATAAGGAGCATTAGAGCATCGAGCGCTATCAACTCACCACCGGCTTCAACGTTGTGTGACAGGTTCATGAATCAGACACTGACAAGTTTGCCCATCACTTGGGAGGCTTGATGCTGCACTTGTTTCTACACAACGTTGATGAATAAGGGCCATGGAGATTATCAGAAGCCTAGGACAAACTTCAAAAGGAACGCGGAACTGTGTCTCAGTAAACGACAACCAGAAAACAAAGATACGCACAAGGATGTCCTTGAGTCGAGGCATTAATCCACTATCTACTACGTCTACTGTTGTTTACCTTCCCGCAGAATCAGGACTGATAATTTCAGAGCCATTTTTCGCTCTTTCGGTTCACGTTCCACGTGTCTCTATCAACATGTTCCCACAAGACCCCACTGCTGCATTTCTTCGAGTGCTGCAAACCTTTGAGCAGCCTAATAAGTACGAGGGAAGTCAAGGTCCCTGCAAGTTCACAGCACCTCACTGACACGGAGAGGGGCTTCATCAAAGATTGGTTATCCACCCTCGGTTTCTGCTGCCGTGACCGAAGATTTCACGATAGGGTCTTTTTTCACCCCCCTCAGCCTCTCTTCCCCTGAAGGTGGAGATCACATCATAAAAACGACTTTCTTTACCCCGACAGCGAGACCTCTTTGCTCAATGAGGAGCAAGAGTGCTGAAAATTAAATACTCACTTATGAAATACACAGAGGCAGCGCTGCAGAGCGAGAGCAAGGTCAGCTTTCACACTCTCCACGCCTGACGTAAAAGAAATCGTATGTTAAAATGAGTGTCCATGAGAAACATCGTTTACAATGTTCTGTGAAGGCCTGTGCTTATATTAATGGAGCCTATACACATTTCACACAATGCTTAGCCAAGGCTCCCATCCTGCACCAAATGGACAACTTTTATGTGACTTATAGCTTGAAGATATTCAGTGATAATCAGTGATCAGCCGAAATATTGGTGAACGGGGTTCTGCTTCCTGTGTCCTCTGTAGGAATGGAAATATCAGTCACTAATAGACCTTTTCCAACAAAGGAACTTATAAGAACCTTGGTGTATTTTAGCGAACCATCGCACATTTACACCAGTTTTAGAACAACCGAGGTTGTCACAGAACCCATCAACAGAGGGCGCTGCACATCGTCAGTTAACGGAAGTGAGAAGATGGTAGCGCGTATAGACTAGACGAACATTTGTGCTGTTAGAGATGTTTCTTTTGGAGAGAAGAAGACGTGGAAGAGGACAACATATGAGACAAACGGTATGCTGTTGTTCCTGTACAACTAGACTCGTCCACAGTGGTTCCAGCTGAAAAACCTACTAATCTTTGGTTCCTCTTGCAAACAAAGTTTTGGAACCTGAAATTTTTGTTGGTGGAAATGCACAGAACAGTCCAAAACTAGGTTCTGAAACTGGAACGGAACCTATTCCACTGTCAACAGTCAGTTCTTGAATTGAGCTTGACTCCTAGTGTTTGAACAATGGCTACCAGTATTGTTCAACATTGCTATCGTGATGTTGGTTCCTGCTTTAAATATACTGAGAGATGGAGGTGATATAACCAAACTCATAAAATTACTTCATTTATAACCATAATTAATAAAAATGTCATTTTCTTGTGAGGATAAAGTTCAGACCTCCTCTGTCCTAATAGCTGTATCTCCTCCTTTGTCTGAAATAATGTCAGTCAGATGTTTCTAGAACTGTGATGCTGAGATTTTCGCTGGGAGTGACGAGGATGGACAAGATTAGAAATGAGTAGATCAGAGGGACAGTGAAGGTGGAGCAGTTTGGAGATAAAGCCAGAGAGTCCAGGTTGAGATGGTTTGGACATGTGTTGAGGAGGAATAGTGGATATATTTGACAAAGATGTTGGAGATGGAGCTGCCGGGCAGAAGAAGAAGAGGAAGACCTCAGAGAAGGTTTATGGATGTAGTGAAGGTGGACATGGAGATGGTTGGTGTAACAGTAGAGGAGCCAGTGGATAGGGCAAGATGGAGGCAGATGATTCGCTGTGACGACCCTTATAGGGAGCAGCCGGAAAAAGAAGAAGATGATGTTTCTAGAACCGTCTACCGTCTCTGACATCGACTGGAAAAAAGACGTTCCCACTCCTCCGTGCGGAATTCTTTCAGCTCTGTGATGTTTCAGCGTCAGTCTTTGTACAGACGCTCTTCCGTTCTCCTCAAACCCCCTCTGATACAATAAAGATCTCATAGTGGTTTCTATGATGGAGAGATCTCCACACCCTGCTGCAGCAACGCAGCTCCAAACCATCACACTCCCACCACCATGCTTCACAACTGCTATGAGGTTCTTGTGCTCAAATGCAGTGTTTTATTTTTTTTCTGTTACTTCATTTGTCCAAAGCACATTGTTCCAGAAGACCTTCTCTTTATCTAGATGTTCTGTGGAGAACTTTAGTCATATCTCATGTTTTATTTAACAGTAAGGTTTGTTTGGTCTCTTTCTGATGGTAGAAGCTGCACTTTGACATCTACTATGGTGAGAGCTACCTGTAGGTCTGTGATGAACATTTAATGAGTGTTGGATCTTCTTTACTCATCTTGTGGTTCTGCTCTTGGGCTGAACTTGGACTGAGCGGTCTGATCTGGTCACGTGGGCAGTTGTGTTAAATGTTCTCCACTTGTACATGATGTTCCAGACAGTGGAACAGCTGATTTCTAATTGTTGAGATCTTTTTAAATCCTTTCTCAGACTCATCTGCATCTACAACCTTCTTTCTGAAGACCTCAGAGAGAACTTTGGATCTGACCATGATGATCCCACTCACTTCAACAATCAAGAGCAAACCAGACTAATGTCTGAGGTTGAAATAATAAGTCCTCTTTAATGATGGTTGTAATCATTAGCAGCTGATGGACACGTCCTAACTTTATCCTCACAAGAAACGTACATTTCTATTCATTACATTTTGCAAAAGACATTTAAAAGACATTTCTTCAGTTATAGCACCTCCATCTCTCCCTGTAGGTGTTCACGGGGTGTCCTAACGGTTTTCACGTGACTGTGTATGTGGTATAGACTGTGTAGGCAGGAGATCGGGAGTTGGAGGGTGAAGTTTGTCATGCTTGATAAATATCACTGAATCAAGAACGGGACAATATTTGAAAAGCAGGTTTCTGTGTGGCTGATAAAGCAATTCGTCGGCGTGTCAAAATATATAGTTTTATGAAAATATCTTTCATATACCAAAATCACCCAGCCCAGATCCAACATTCCCAATAAATAGAAAGAACAGAAATGATTAATAATGAGCAAGAACTTTAAATGACACGAGTGCTTAGTTTTTGCTATTGAAGAACATTTGGGTTTCTATATCATTGCTCGAGGAACCGGTTGTGGCCCTTTTTAAATGTAGGAGTGGTGCATATCAGGCCTGCTGTGAACCCCTTTATTCAATCATCAGTGCAGAACAATGCAGAACCCATTACAGTGCATTACTGACCAGTCCAGCTGTGCTCCTGGCTAGCTGGCAAACCTGTCAACTTCTCACCATTTGTCCGTGGAGGGAGCCACAGGAGAGCTTCTCGAACCATTAGGAGCAACAATATTTCTCTTTCTTTTTTCTAAATCAGTCTCCTTCCCCCAATCAAAGAGCCTCCATTATTATATTCCCTGTGACCTTTTCACGTTCGTCTGGAATTTGATTGGGCAAAAGGAAGCCAGACTCTCATCTCTCCCCTAATGGCCTTCGTAGCAGTTCGCCAGAGCCAAGGAGCTCCGTCTGCGCCTGGACAATGCTCCCCGCCGCACTTGTTGAATAAAACATCAATCTGAGTCACTAAGCGGCGACGGCTGCGGTCGGCAGACCCTCGTGTCTGCGCAGATGAAGTACACTCACCTTCTCTCGCGTTGCCAAAAGTGCTCATGAGTAACTTTTCTGTATTAATAGTGGCAATGCTACGGGGTCCAGGCACTAACAAGTTATCTGTGACCTGTGGAAGGAGGGACGGCCCTCCCCCTGCAAAAAAAAGGCAGCAGTGAGAATCAATCTTCGCCTCTCCTTCCTCGCCTTGAATACCGACAGAGCAAACAAACAGGGCCTAAACAATACGATATATACCACATATCAATTACACTAAATGCCTCGGTATCTATACTTCACTGTCTCAGGCACACACCGGTTACAAGGCACCCACGCTGCGGAGAGGCGATAATGGTGCGGCATTGTTCTCCGCCATCTGGAGCGCTGATAAGGCTCGCCTGTGCATAGTTGATAATCGGAGTCGGCGGAGGAAAAACCGGGTGTTAAACATTTCCTTGGCCCATGAAAAAGGTTCCATTAAGTCCACTGACCCCAATTGAATATTAATGAGCTAATTAACAGATTTATTGTTCTATGCAATTTCTGGAGGGGACTATTATTTTTTTTCTCAAGTGCTATTATTTTTTCTAATTATTTTTTGCACTTTGTATAATTGAATCTTTGTAGCTGCCAGCATCCCGAGCGTGCCTTGGCAACAAGGAAAAGAATTTGGCCCGTGCCTTTTTTTTTTTTTTCTTTCTCCTCCCCTTCTTCTTCTCAGCTCCTTGTGTTTCTCTCTCCCACAACAACAAAAGCGATGTGCTGGGTTTCATTTTTTCCCTCCAATGGCAATGCGTTCATAATTAGGATTTTTTTTCCCTCCCCCTCCGTCTCGCCTTTATCAACAAGAGTCGAGCCCTGCGAATTTTTCACGTGTAAGGCCCTACGATTTTTTCGGTGTGGAAACATCACGGGGCGAGGTGTTGGATTACAAAACAGCAATCAGCAGGGTTACAGTTGGCTGCATCACTTGGAGGGTCTGGCAGAGGCTTTAAATGAGTAGTGACAGCTGCAGCTGATAGATAGTATAATCACCTGATGAAGAGGATACACTGAAGCAGAACTCTCAATGGGCAGTTTGAATGGTGCTGTGACTACCAGGCAGGAGGAGGTGGTTAGAAAAGGTTACCTTGAAAGGGATAAACGCAATTAGGAACGGCACTGATAAACACCAGTGATACACGCCGCTCCCTGCGGGATCTGCCAGGTCCCACTCGTGTTGGAGTGGAAGCGTTAAAGTCATGCAGTATTACAGGAAACATGATCAGGTTACAGGTTTCTGATGAAGATGCCTGTAAATATACGGTGGAGTTGTGGAGCAGTGGAACTCTGGAAGGGTTTAGCTTCACCCACTACTTTAATGTGTTTGGGATGAGGTGAGGAGCTGGGGATGAAGTAGGGGTGGTGATCATCCAACGTCAGCAGTCACACTCAGCTTAAGCAACATACCAACGAGAAGTGTCAGCCAATGGCACGCAGCCTACACTCTAACGGAAACAACGGCATCGAGCAGTAGGGGGTTCATACCAATCCATATCTGGGAATACAGACACGTCAGGGTGTTCCATGTTTTTGGAGAGAACATGGAAACTCCACCCCGAAAGGGCCTTGAACCCAGGACCCCAATGCTGGGAGGCCAACGTACCAACACCACCAAGCCGCCTAATGAATATGATTTATTGTATATAATATAGACGTGAATATTCTGACTTCTCAAAAACATTGTAACTGTTTCAGGCTGTTTTCCGTCAACTCTCTACTGACACAGTCATATATTGCATCCACAAGTAGGTGAGTTGGGAGTTCATGGTTGAGCGACGATATTTAACTATATGCACTCGTTTATTTTACTGAAGAAGTCAGTCTGCAGGTGTGTCTGAGACAGATGTGTAATTGAGTACAGGTGAGGTCTCATTACATACTGGGTTTTGACACAAGAGGGCGTAAAGTGCTTCCTCCACTGCCCCATGAAAAGGCTCTCAGAGGCTACTTGTGTGTAGTGTTCCTCTGCTGACGGCTAGAAATGCCTCAACGACACACTCGAAGATATTTTGTCCTGCTGACAGGCTTTAAGAGATGTTTTTTTTTTATGTCATTGCAACCGTTTCATGTCCTGCCACTGAGAGCCAGCGTCCATCGCCTTTGTTTGTAACAATGTCCTGAATGAGAAACCTGGACTATGGACTGGAACCGTACATTTACATTTATATTTATTGCATTTGGCAGACACTCTTATCCAGAGCGACTTAAAGTGCTTTGCTGTTCACTCGGAAAACATCCTTAATCAGTTTGTAGAGGCTCAAATCCAGGGATTACTCAGGCTTAGATGCTGAAAATGCAAATGTCAGGTTGGAGACCTTCATACCAACAAGATTCAGTATAATGATAAACCTTTAATGGGTTAAATACTCTAGAAAGTGATGGTCTTCAGTCTGTGTTTGGGGACAAGGGACTCAGCTGTTCGGACCCCCAGGGGAAGTTCGTTCCACCACTTTGGTGACAGAACAGAAAAGGTCTGTGTCCTTGTCTTCTAAGTATCTTGAGGGATGGTGGGTCAAGCCGAGCTGCACTTGGTACAGATCATGTTCTGACCATTTCCATTAAGTATGGAAGGGCTGGTCCATTTTTGGATTTGTTGGTCAGCATCAAGGTTTAGAATCTGTATCATCTTTTTTGTGAATACAGGTTCTGGATAGGATTAGATGACTGTCATTGAGTATGGAGGCCTCATGGGAGTGTTGTACTCAAGAACGGATTTGATAGATTTTGTTTGAGGGCGAATTGAAAGTTTTCACATTTAATAATAAAAATGAATGGAATTTGATTTATATTCAAATGACTTCATGTGGTGACTTCTGATTCAGTTCTAGAAGGGACACAGATTAAGAACCATGACTATAATAACTAACAAACAATAATTTAGGCTGTATTTTAAAAAAGTGGTTCTCAGACTTTTTCAGATGGAGACCCCCTTTGTGCATCGTAAAGTGCCACTGAGGACCCCCATCTACCTGGGATGAAAACCAAAAACTGCACGCTTTACAAAATTATTAAGACACAAACTTGAATATACTTCAGTGTCCCCTGTAATGTCTCTCTCTCTCTCTCTCTCTCTCTGAATATTTATATGAGAAGTCAAAGTATTCACCACTGTCCTGTCTATCATTTATCAGTCCTGTCTTCCTTGTTGTTTCTCCCCATGTGCTTGTTTGTTTTGTCCTTGTCCCCTCCCTTGCTCCACCCCTTACATGCTGTGTCTCATTTGTAACCCTGCCCCCTCGTTATCATGTCCCAGGCGTGGTCAATGTTGTGTTCTATTTAAGACCCTTTGTCCTTTTGTTTGCTGCTCTGTGTGATAGTGTAGTTTGCTTTGGGTTCGTTTGTTAGTTGAAATTCTGTTGGTTTGTGTGTTTACGTTTGATCCCGTGCAGTTCCTTTGTTTGTTTAGAGTTGTGTTTAGTGTTTTTTGTGTAAGTTTGAGTACCTCATTTTTTTGTTAGTATCCCATGTTAAATTCCAAAATCCCAGCGTTTACCTAGTTTTCCTAGTTTTGTCTGTCCAGCACACCAAACCTGATGACCATTATATACTATAAATCATACAATATATACAATAAATCATACAATAAATACAATATTTACAATAAATTATGGTTTGCTGGCCTCCCAGCATTGGCATATTGGGTTCAAGGCCCTTTCAGGGTGGAGTTTACATGTTCTCTCCCGGGACACTTGGAATATATAATCATAAACAATATACAATTTTTATTTTAAAAATGTAATCTGGTCTCGGTCTTTTCCCAGTCTTGGCATGACTTGGCATGTCCTGGTTTCTCTGCCTTGACTCGGGAATAGTGGTCTTGACTACATCACTACCTCTTGGCGAGCGCTTCAATCCTGCCTTTGCTGTTGAGCGATACACTGCCCCACGTATCCTACGAGAGAACAGGACAGCGATTTGTGCAGGACATTCTGCGGACACGTGTCACCTCTCCTGGCAGGACTTCCAGCTGTCATTTTTCAGCAGGATAATGCTCCCATAAAGCAGGGCTTTCCCAGGAACGTCTTCACCAGACTGCAGCACTTCCTGGTCTGCACGGTTGCGATTAGGCAGTGCTAAATGCGCTCCATCAGCGACACTGTGACTAAGGAGCTTTCTCGAAGCAAGTCTCACTGAGCTCACTGGACTCAATAAACAAGTGTATAATTTCTAGTAGTGATCATTGATCAGTTAGACACGTCCCAGGCTTAGGCACCGGTCTCTTCACATAATCAGGAAAGCTGAGACAAGCCCACCTCTGCCTGACAGATGACATGAAGAATCGGGAGGAGAGGGCTGGCGATAACCTTTTGATAACAGCAATATGATTATTATTACATTTTTACTATCTGCAACTTTACTTAATTCTATTTATGTCTGGAATCCAATTCCTCCCAAAGAAAAGCATCAATTTTCTTTGGTTAGTCCACCAATATAGCTTAGAATAATGAACTCATTTTGCTGTTGTATGGAAATTGGGTCTCATTACAATAATTTTCCCTGATACACAAGCCACCCGATATTAAGAGCAAGGCCCTAGAGTCATGGAGTGGGTTATTATGCTATATATCACAAACTGCATTAGGCTTATAAAACCTGTCACCAAAAGGTTGGAAACTTTCAGCACCCGGGCCCTGTGGGTTAATACGTCTCCTCCAGAGAGGAGCCCGCAATGCATCAGCTACATTGCGCCAAATGAATTTCGTGTGTGTGGGAGAGGGTGGGTTACGGGGTTTCCAAGCAATTTTGGTTTTGTCCATTTTGACTTTTTGCCTGTCTGACCTGTTTGCAGCAATTAGAGAATTCCTGAGGTGGGCAACGGTTGTCAGATCTTCAGGACGCTCGGCTCTGTGAGCAGAATGAGATGCTGAGACGTCTGGAAACTACAACTGGCCAGTCAGCGAAACTAACGAGTGCCTTAAACTCAGCTTGTGTAAATACCTTCATGACAAAAAGAACTGTAGTAATGCTCAGACACTGTGTCCAAATGTTTGCGTTCAGCTACTTTAAGTTGCTGACACTGATGTGCAAATGCACACACAGCACACAGAGACGAACCTGAACCTGTTGGCACCACGTCTAATGCCAGGTGTGGATTGAAAGGATATAAAGCCCCCCAGCATTGAGCTCTGGAGCAGTGGAACTGTGTTCTCTGGACAATAGAAACAGTTAATCCAGCAAAAGTAGGTTTAACTCTTTAATGCTCTTGATTTCAGAATAAACAATGAATGAGCAAATGTCCCAATACTTTTGTCCATAGTTGTAAAAGCACCCTATGTTTTATTTTATTTTTTTATCAGAGAGAGGGGGCAGGGCTGATGCTCAACCTGCATACAGACTCTGACTGATCAGAAAGAGGGGGCGGGGCTGATGCTCAACCTGCATACAGACTCTGACTGATCAGAGAGAGGGGGCGGGGCTGATGCTCAACTTGCATACAGACTGTGACTGATCAGAGAGAGGGGGCGGGGCTGATGCTCTACCTGCATATAGGCTCTGACTGATCAGAGAGAAGGGGCGGAGCTTATGACATCACTGACCCAGATATTGGGAATGGAGGTGGGTTTGCTTTATTCTTCACTCCCACAGTTTTCAAATTTCATAATAAAAGTCCTAAGAGGAGATAATACTGATACACAAATAACAAAGATAATAAATTATATTCATTTTTATTTATTTATTTATTTTTAGATTTTTATATCTGAAATGAAGGAAAATTTGCACCGTCTAAGGTCTCCTGAAAATAACAATATCATATGTGTGACTCTCTCTCATAAATACTTTTCTAATTTTTTTACAGAATAAAAGTACATCAAACTATGTCACATCCATGGAGACATTCAGTACTCTGGACCACCTCTACTCTTTGAATGCAATCATACCCTCCAGGCATTCATAGACCCATCATCCCCATGCAGCGTCATCTGCTGGAGCCTGAAGGTACTACCACCTTTTATTGTCTCGTGAGCGTATTTCTGCGCGCCATACATAATAGATTTTCCGGTCGAGCTGAAGGTACTGACTGACAGGCCTCGCTTTCCAAATGACCAGCACTTCACACGACTCACCTGCACTAATCAACACTGCACTTGTTTTAAGGGATCTAAGCTCAACAACAGATGCCCGTCTTCAGTGGGTACCATAATGTGGCATTATTTTAATTGCTTCATTTCCATGTTGCAAGCTGCTTGTTTCTTGACAGTTTGTCATAGTTCTTAGGGAGGGAGAAGAGAAGCGATGCATCTGCTTGCGATGCGAGATCCCATGAAGGAGGTGTCAATAGATGCAGCCGTAATTGCCACAGCTTGGAGTCGAAGAAGAAGAAGAAGGAGAAGAAGGAGAAGAAGTGCATTTTTTATTATTATTTTTTTTATCACGCACTCTCAAAGAGGGAAAAGTGTTGCCCCAGCAAGGCAAGCAGGGGTTTGGAGACAAAGCAACAAAAGTGCAGTAATTGTTTGCCGAGCAGCGTGTCAGCAGGGACGTGTGATGCTGAAAGCGACACTTTCCTACGCGCAGCACCTCCAGCAGCCAAATGTGATTCTGCAATCACCAGACACTTTCCGAGGAAAGGTAATCTTTAGTAACAATCAATTACAATGCGCTTGGCTCTTTTGTCTGCCACTCCAATAGCTCCTCGTAAGCCACGCGACGAGGCCCGTCTGGTAAATATACACCCTTTTCCTTTTAAATGTCGTATAATATGCGCACAAAAACACAGAAACACACTCCAGCGGAAGGGGGTGAGCATCAAAAGCCGTAACGGCAATCGAGTCTAGGCTCTCCTCCGCAGTCAAGGGAAACAAACCAGGATACACCGCGTTTTTGTGGCTTTCCTCCCATTATACAGATTGAGTTACTGTGTTGTTTCCTTTTTAAAGACATCTGTTGTGGTCGGAGCTGGTTGAGCTGAGGGACATGCTCGGAGTGAGGTCAAACTTTTCAAGCATTAAAAAAGGGAGGAAAAATAAGTCATGTTTAAAGTTGCGTTTTCTTTCCTCCTCGTTGGTGGGGAGGCCGTGCCAAGTTCTGACCCACCCTTCTTGTCGCTGACTCGGGCTGGCCGCAGCGCTCTGGCCATCTTCAGAAGTTAATAATAGAAGTCGGAATGCCTGTGGAACACATCTAGCATAAATTACACATCTCCGAAGTTTCCCTCGCTGTGAATTACATACATTTGGGGGCTGAAGCTCATACACACAACTCTGAAATGTAATCGCTCGACGTGGTTGTGGAGATTCAGAGCTGAGGCCGACCTTCACCGTTAAAACTAAATTTAAAAGACTTTAGGCTAAATTTGTGGGATGTTTTTATAGTTTTATGTACTTTCATTCACCAAACTTTAGAAAAGTATTTAAAAGAAACAATCCCACATACCAAATATTGCTATTTGTATGAATGTGACCATGATTTGTTTACATTTATTTTTGCTTTTACAAACTAAAACACAAAACATTGATCATCCAGTTTTTGAGCTGAAAATAAAATTATTTTATGAATTATATGTAATAATTAGCTAATATAATAATAAAAAAAAAACTTGAATATCCTTTATTATTTTTATTATTTATGTATGTGTCAGTATTATCCCTTTGCAGGACTTTTATTCTGAAACACTATGTGAGCAAAGAAAGAGAGATCACAGCCCCTCCTTTCTTACTTTATAACCCAATATCTGGGTCAGTGACATCATCAGCCCCGCCCCCTCTCTCTGATCAGTCAGAGTCTGTATGCAGGTTGATCATCAGCCCCGCCCCCTCTCTCTGATCAGTCAGAGTCTGTACGCAGGTTGATCATCAGCCCCGCCCCCTCTCTCTGATCAGTCAGAGTCTGTATGCAGGTTGATCATGTTCACGTGGACAGAGCAGTAAACATGCACTGGAAGATCCTTTGGTGTTTAAAGTGGGATTGAATTCAGTTGGAGTGAATTTAAGCTGTTCTCTGAGCTGAATTACTCTCTGATAATTCATGACACAATGAGGAGATAAGAAGCCTAGAAAACAGCACGTCACTGCCCGTAAAGTGCGGATCTTGGGTTCTGAGAGCTAAAGAACACATGCGTTGTCAGATCCGACTTGAATTATAAAAACATTATTCAAATGCCATTTGGAGGGCTCAGCGTGTTCAGTGGTCTTTCATTGCCTCGGAAGGCGACGGGGGGGGTTGGATCATCGACGTACGGTGGGATTTAGAGGCCTAACATTTCAATTACGGACCTTCGGCGAAAATGGGAGCTTATTTCTCATAATTAACATAAAGTGGAATGTATCATCACACAATGATTCCATTTTAAAGCAATCACCGTACAATTTCCGTTTGATTATGAACGTGGTTTGTGACCATACTGGGCGCCTATTGAAAAGCTAATTAATTTGTGAGCGAGGACAATTATCACAGAGCTCATCATTAGTATTTTTTGTCCTCCTAATTTTCTGTCTCTGGGTGGAGCGCTGGGGCTTACTGGGGACCGTGAGAAGCCTTTCGGAAATGTCAACGACTCAGGCCTGCATGGAAAAGACGGGGACTAAAGGAGACCGGCTTTTTCTCTGTCCTCGGCACACGCCTAGTGTCCGGCCTGCCTGTCCAACCGGCGCTGGTGCTCCGGCACTATCGAATAGAATGGTCCACAGATTACTCCATTATTTCTATATAGCAGCATTGCAGGGTGGACTAAAGGCCCATTATCTGAGTGACTGAGACCATCGGAACTTATTACATGTGTGACCTTTAAAAGCCTTTCACCATGATGGATCTCAGGTGAGAATTTACTGGAATCAATTTTTTATTCGGTGGTGCGGAGAGGATGGGGGGGGGGGGGGTGCTCCGGCACAAAAAGTAGACAGCGGCCAGCGAATGAATGAACAAGCTAGTGAACGGGCTCTCAGGCCTCTGCAAAATGTTCACTTGTAAGGAGAATCCAGTTGGAGATGGGCAGGATTATAAAGCACCTCTAATGCCTTTATGTCCTCTTCCCACAAATTAAAGAGACTTTGAACTGGAGGGGCTGGTGGGGTGGTGAGGGGGGTGCTACCGAGTATTGTGCTTAATCAAGGTAGAAATACAAAGCCGCGGCACATTCCCCAAAGGTTCACATCAAAAGGTGCATCCTGCTTTGTGCGCTATTTAATCAGTTAAAACACAGATGGCAGCCTGCCTCGACTAATTAATCATATATGAAGCACCAGCTACCTGCTCATGGAAAAGTGTGTCAATGCTACCCAGATCTAATTTGGATTTCAATGTACCCTCCGAGTTCTGCTACCCTGCGAAATAAAGAAATAAACCAAACGATGGGCTTTCATTTCACTAAAAGTGGCAGGTACACTGACTGCTTCTGCAGACACCGCTCGAGAAGCTAGCCTTTGAACCTCCCCTCTGACCGACAGCCTGCCGACCGACTTCGGTCCCGCCGAGTACCGCTGCTGATGCTACCTCCCGGTCTACGGAGTACCGTCCCTGAGGGACGGGAGATTCCAAGATTTCAGTGTAAAAAAAAAAAGGCAAATCTGCTTCAGTGAAAGGCCTCATACTAATCCTTTAAATTTGATTGATGGCAAGAACATCAATGCAAAGGCTACTTGTCAGAGGAGTTCTGGCCAGCCATGGGTTCGCTGCTTTTTGTGGAGTTACGGCCTCCACGGCGACGAGGAAGCAAAAAACATGGAAAGTTAGGACTTTGAGAACGCTGCTTTCCCAAAAGACGCCCCACACTGTTCATACGACCTGTTACTTTCTTCCAGAATTTCCTGATAATGAGACGAGGAGAGACTCGGAATAAGTGAAGGCTTCCAATCACAGCACGCCGCAGGGAAACGCCTGAGACCTTAAAGACGTTCTGCTTTGACAGAACCTTTTTTTACAGGTTCCCCGTTAAAACCACAAGCTTACATGTATTTCATTGGGATTTTATATGATAAACCAACACAAAGTAATTGTGAAAAGAATATTTTTAATAGTAATGACCAAGAATCTCTATTTATAATAGTCACAATCAAGATCAATTTACGAACCTTTACTTTGAATTAAAATGAACAAGAACCGTTTAGGAACCTTTATTTAAAATAATAATGAACAAGAACCATTTAGGAACCTTTATTTTTGATAGTAATGAACAAGAACCGTGTAGGAACCTTTATTTACAATAATAATGAACAAGAACCGTTTAGGAACCTTTATTTATGATAATAATGAACAAAGAACCGTTTAGGAAACTTTATTTACAATAATAATGAACAAGAACCGCTTTCTGAACCTTTTATTTTGATAATAATGAACAAGAAACCATTTAGAAACCTTTTATTTTGATAATAATGAACAAGAACCCATGAACCTTTATTTTTGATAATAATGAACAAGAACCATTTAGGAACCTTTTTATTTTGATAATAATGAACAAGAACCACGTAGGAACCTTTTTATTTTACAATAATAATGAACTAGAACCGTTTAGGAACCTTATTTACAATAATAATGGAACAAGAACCGCTTAGGAACCTTTATTTTGATAATAATGAACAAGAACTGCTTAGAACCTTTATTTTTGATAATAATGAACAAGAACCGTTGAGAACCTTTATTTTTGATAATAATGAACAAGAAACCATTTAGGAACCATTTTACAATAATGAACAAGAACCCCATGAACCTTATTTTGATAATAATGAACAAGAAACCATTTAGGAACCTTTTATTTTTGATAATAATGAACAAGAACCATTTAGGAACCTTTATTTACAATAATAATGAACAAGAACCGTTTAGGAACCTTTATTTACAATAATAATGAACAAGAACCGTTTAGGAACCTTTATTTTCAATAATAATGAATAAGAACCATTTAGAACCTTTATTTCACAACAATGAATAAGAACCAAGTACGCACCTTCATAATGTGAAGAGAACCAGGCGGAGTGTTGGACGCTTACAGACTGGCCAAGCAGTGACAAATGTCCAGACTGACCATTCCATGTGGACAGTGGGATGAAGCTCGAAAGAAAAGCCATGGATCCGCTGGGGCTGTTTTCTGGTTCCTGGAGCAAGGCCTAGCTACAGGATATTACAACATATTGCAGCGCAGGTAATCAAACAACTTTGGAAAGTCTTGTCACCTTGTAAAGGTAATTAAATTTCCAGGAAAGCGGCATGAAGTGTGTTTAAAGGATTATAAAGACGGGGGAATGAGTGCGGGCAGGGAAGGCCCGGCTGGGTGAGAGAGAGACGGAAGCATCGCTAGTAAAAGAGCAGCTGTGTGGTCCCACAGCACGAGACGCTGGGCCCCTACCTTACAGTCTGCCATATGTAAAGTTAAGACCCACATAAATACATACATTACACCGTCGCTGTCATGAGAAAACCCTGTATAATGTTACGCTTATATAAAACATTCTCTGGAGACTATTTGAAGAATTTACATTGAACAGTTTGCCTTTTCGCGGCCGTTTCATCGTGAAATATTCACGCAGCGAAAAGATCAAGTGTCTTTTGCAAGAGGTGTAAAAAAATAATACACATTTATATGCACGTACACACATGTTCTCACGCAAGTACACAGCGACATGCAGTATCTGTTAATTACGCTAAAGTAATGACTACTCCAAACGGTTCTGAAGGCAGCTCTGCCTCTGAGGCAGCATTACACGGGTGAGATTAGCCCATTAATAATTAGTAGTGGAGCTTAGCACCCTGCATCTGCTCCTCAGAGCTTTGGCTTCAGGATGCATGATGAACGATGTAGAACTGTGGTCAGTCTCTGCAACTCAAATGACCACTGCTCACATGTATTGCAAGTACATTCTTCGTTCATGGCGCAGCTTCTATCCAATCTTTTCTTTACTGCCACTGCGGTAACTCACCTCTAGGTGGTGCACGAGACACTGTAATTTGAGAACATAGTGGTAACTTGTGCTGGGATGCTGTGAAATGATGCTTAGAAGGTAACTGGACAGTTTTCCAGGCAGGTTTCTGATAATCCAGCACCATAAATGAGACATTTTTAAAGCAATTTCAAATTATTAAACGATTCCCAAACTAATATCTAAAACACAGCCCCCAAACGTATGATTCCATCTCTGTACTTTACATGAATTTGCACCTTTTGTGTCTAAAAATGTCAAACTTTATACATTTTAAACACATTTTAAATTCATCAGTCGATCAGAAAAGCTGACGGTGAGTTTTGTCTTGGTCACACAGGTTTGTCTCTGAGGACTCTTCTCTGGAGAAACTGGTCCAGTGGACAGGCAGGCAGCAGCACCCAGTCACAGCATGGCCCTGACGGCAGAGGCAGCTCAGGACATGGAGAAGTCTTGTCTAAAAATGATTGGATCTAACGCTCTTCCTTTTATATAGGTCAGCTCATGTTCTTCTCACTTAGCGGTTCACAGTTTCTGACCAGGGATGCATAAACGTTTGGAGGCAAATGTTAAATTGCACCGACTGTACAACAAAGTGGGGTCCAACAGTGTACCCTAGAGAGAACTCATGAAAACGTGTCTCCACAATCTGTTCCCAAACCTCTCAGATCAACCCGAGAGATGTCTGATAAAACCTTCATTAGGAGGGTTACGATTTACAGCTATATGACACAGACCTTTTAAGACAATTGAGGTAAACCTACATTAACGGCTATATTCCAGGTATGATGTTCCTTCACTCCAGTAAGTGGGTTTATTTTGGTTCTCATTAAAGGCTTAAGTGCTGCTTATACATCAATCTACCATAACATTATGACCACCTCCTTGTTTCGTCCCACTGTCCATGTTAACTTTGTGGTTCTATAATTCCAGACTGTAGTTCATCTGTTTCTGCAGACTTTCTTTCTCCCTCCTTCACCCTGGATTCAATGATCAGATTCCCACAGGACCACCACAGAGCAGATATGATGTGGGTGGTGGTCATTCTCAGCACTGCAGTCACACTGACATGGTGGTGGTGTTAGTGTGTTGCTGCATGTGGATCAGACACAGCAGTGCTAAGGAGTGTTTAAACCCCTCAGTGTCACCACAAGGACTGAGAACAGTCCACCAACCATAAATGTCCAGGCCGACAGCGCCCTGTGGGCAGCATCTTGTGAGCACTGGGATGAAGGACTAGAGGATGACCAACATAAACTGTGCAGAAACAGATGAGCTTCTGTCTCTGACTTTACATCTACAAGGTGGAGACACTCTCGGTAGGAGTGTCTAATAAAGTGAGACAGTGAGGGACACAGTGTTTAAACACTCCAGCAGCACTGCTGTGTCTGGATTCACTCTGCATTCTCATGCAAATGACACACTAACACACCACCACCATGTCAGTGTGACTGCAGTGTTGGTGAATGACCCACCACCCACATAGTATCTGCTCTGTGGTGGTCCTGTGGGGTCCTGACCACTGAAGAACACATGGACAGTGAGAGTAGAAACAAGGAGGTGGTTGATTGGTGTATATGTATCGACACCCTTCATTCTTTCCCTAATTGTCCCTGAAGTCAGTAAAGTAGATTTATGGAGGTCGTTACGTGTGGAGGTGCTTGTATTTCTGCTCTGGAAAGGACGTGCAGAGTCGAGCTGATGTTCTCAGACAGCTCCAGCAGGCTCCAGATCATTTTCTCCTGCTCTGTCTCGGGCTCCTGTTGAACCCGGAGGCTGCGTGCTCCCTGCAGATGGTGCTGTTCTAAAAAGCATGGCTGCATGTGGATCCATTAGACTTATGCCTGTTCTCTCTTCACTTGTGCTTGCTATTAATCACCAGTTCTATTAAATAAGCTCAGTGTGACTGTTCGTCCAACTGTTGGTTCTACTTTGATTAATATCAATCTATCAATATGTATAGTTTGTCGGCCTTATGCAAAGTGCTTGTGCAATCCTGGTTCTCATATCTAAAACATAATTGTCAGTTTATTTGCTAATTACATATTACAAAATGACATTACACATTTCAAAGTCTATTTTCATTCTTTACTAAATATTAAATTCAGTGTTTGGACCAGTTTAACATGTAGAACTTTAGGAGACAATCCCACATTCCTGATATTGTTATTTTCAGGAGATCTAAAAACACTTTACATCTCCATCATCCAGAGTGTTTTTAAGGTGAAAATGTGATCATTTTGATGAATTATTTGTACTGATTATATTGACATATAATATATAATTTCCCTGAAGGAACCCTCCTAAGGGACACAAAGTTCTATTCTGTCTTACAAGGATACAGAGAAGAACGAGTTGTTCAAATACATGACTATGGTCGAAAGACAGCCCCGCCTCTCTCTGATCAGCTTCAGAGTCTGTGGCGCAGGCTGAGCATCAGCCCCGCCTCTCTCTGATCAGTCAGAGTCTGTATGCAGGTTGAGCATCAGCCCCGCCTCTTGATCAGTCAGAGTCTGCATGCAGGTTGAGCATCAGCCCCGGCCTCTCTCCGACAGTCAGAGTCTCATGCAGGCTGAGCATCAGCCTGCTCCCCCTCTCTGACTGGGGTCAGGAGTCTGTATGTAGGTTGGGATCATCAGCCCTGCCTCTCTCTGGATCAGTCAGGAGTCTGTGGCGGTGCTGGAGATCAGCCCCGCCTCTCTCTGATCAGTCAGAGCCTGCATGGTGCTGAGCATCAGCCCCGCCTCTCTCTCTGATCAGTCAGAGTCTGCATGTAGCTGAGCATCAGTCTCGCCTCTGGACTCTCAGTCAGAGTCTGTATGCAGGTTGATCATCAGCCCCGCCTCTCTCTCTGATCAATCAGAGTCTGTGGAGGCAGGCTGAGCATCAGCCCCGCCTCTCTCTGATCAGTCAGAGTCTGCATGCAGGTTGAGCATCAGCCCTGCCCCCTCTCTCTGATCAGCCGAGTCTGTGTATAGAGCATCAGCCCCGCCCTCTCTGATCAGTCAGGAGTCTGTGGCGCAGGTTGATCATCAGCCCCGCCTCCCCCTCTCTCTCTCTGATCAATCAGAGTCTGTATGCAGGCTGGATCATCAGCCCCGCCTCTCTCTGGATCAGTCAGAGTCTGTGGCGCAGGTAGAGCATCAGCCCCGCCTCTCTCTGATCAGTCAGAGTCTGTACGCAGGTTGATCTTGTTCATGTGGACAGAGCAGTAAACATGCACTGGAAGCTGCTTTTGGATTTAAACTAGCAGTTAATTTATCACACAATGGTGCAACTCTGGATCTATGCATGTTGTCACATTTGGAGGTGCTGGCATTTCTGCTCTGGAAAGAACATGGAATATAGAAATGGAACTGACTGCTGTGGGAACCCAAAACCTGGATTTGTTGCTAAAGACACACGGTTCCAGTCCAGAGCAGTCCAGGTTTCTAATTCACAACAGCATATAAAGAAAGGCAATGATAGCTCAGTCAGAATGACCTAGATGGCAGTACTGTAGAAACGATCATCCTGCTGCTCTCAGTCCAGTGACGTTCCCTCTCCATGTCGGTCAACTGGGCACAATGTTTTCGAGCTCATTGTAGAGGCGTGTCTAGCAGTCATTGATCCTCACCGAGGGGTTCACTACCCAAAAGTAGCATCCGAGAGCCTTTTTATAGGGTAGTCGAGGAACCCCTTTCTTTATCACAGGAACACGACAGGAACAGCTTTTCCAAAAACACCATTCATTTGTCCAGTGGAGAAAAACGTTGGTCTCATTAAGGTGTGTTGAGCTACAAAATGACACATGACACCAGAGTTGTGTTTCTGTAAAGTACCACTCTCCTAAAGGCCTGGCCCCTGTGTCTCGCATGATCTCCAAACATGGGAGCAAGCCTTTAAAAAGCCTATTTCTTTTCATAGGTGCACATATCGACCAACACATCAGCCCACTAAAGACCCCCGGGATGGGGGAAAGGTGCTGGTGGGGCCCAGCAGTGATTGAGTACACTGTTTGTGCATTAGCGAAGTGCGGCTGCGGTTAAATGAATGTTACCGTGCTTGCACTCAGTCAATCAGCTACAAATAAGTACACACCACGTGCCACTACACATCTTCATAACAGGCCAGAGAGGCACCAGCAGTACTAAGAAACAGAGTTTGGGAGCTGGGTTTGGAGCAGAGTGGAACATAGTTACTCAGACGAGGGTCGGCTGTCTGAGCAAGTCCATGGTTATTGTCAGTGAGGAGCTCATGCCGACGAGGACATTATCAAAGTCCCAAAAGCAGACACCAAATCAAAAAAACGATACAGAAATATTACACTGGATCCTCTGCATTCAGGAACCTTTAGGATATAGATCATTTGACGGTTTCTCAATCAATAAGACAACTAGCAGGAGTGGGCGTGGCCTGTTTTATTTAAAGAACAAGAAATGTCAAAAGTCTGGATCTTCACAACATGTTTGTACTATGGCAAGAACAAAGGAGATTTCTGAGGAGATCAGGAAGAACTGTTGATGGTCATCATACTAGAAAAAGGTTCCAAAACCCTCTCTTAAAAGTCTGGTCTCCATCGATCCACAGTCAGACAGATTGTGTACAAATGGAGGAGATTCAACAACATTATTACCCTCCCAGGGAGTGCTCCATATAATCAACAAAGATCACACCAAGAGCAAGGTGTGGAGTAGTCCACCAGCTCAAAAAGGAACCCAAGGGAATGTCTAAGCAACTAAAGGTCTCACATTGGCTAATATAGAGGTTTATGAGTCCACCATCAGGACAGAAGCCCCACACCAACCATAAATTGATGACTATACAGTGTCGGGCACAATGTGATGGAGTGGGAGACGAACGCAGGAGCATCATCTACCCACTCAGAAAGAGCATGGCCAACTGTAGCCTCAGCCCGCAGCTGATGGCCTGGGATCTTAAACTCACATCTCTGCGCCCCCACGCTGGTGCACTTAACCAGAACGAAAGCTATAAGTTGGGGCGCTCACAAACTTTTCGCAGATTAGAATTTGTTTTCCACACACCCCTTACCTCTTCACGGAGTAGGAGTTTGCACGCCGGTGATTTTTTCACCTTTCTTTGCCTAGCGCCATGGATTACCACTGTGACACGAGTCATTTGCCGGCTTCATGAGGAGTGCATTATTGGATGAGTGGATGTAATGTCTCGCTGAGGTCTCGCTTTCAGAGCAATGGCTCACATTGCACTCAGGATTCTATCAGTAGTTAGAGCGGGAGAGGAACTGCATCAGCCCGGAGAGAAACTCAATCAACGGTAATATATACATCAAGTACCTGAATCCACCTCTATAGCCAACAAGGTGATTTTCTCAATTTCTTCCTCTCCCTCGCCTCTTTCCTTTTTACGAGAGAAGAGTAGTACTGCACATCTAATGAAATCCAATTTTATATTTCATTCGGAGGAGCACAATAAACAGAGAACAAGCAGTAAATAAGCTTTTCAAAAAGCTGATTACCAAAGCAATTTATTGCCAAGTCCAGGGCCGTGGCAAAAGCAGGGATGGGGCTGGGGAGGGGGTGTTTGGGATCATTGAGGGGGCTATGGAGGGGGGGTTAAATTCCAAATCTTTCTCTCTCTAGGCTTTCTTAGTTCTGCTGTATCATTATTACACAGGTGTGTGTGTGTGTGTGTGTGTGTGTTGGGGTTGTGGTGGGAGGGGTGTGCGGGCTATTGTGAAGAGCCAATCTGATCAACTTATTTTAACATCTAATTGTGTCGTCTTCTGCTGGGAGAGGATAAAAGAGAGGGTTTGATTGGAGGGTCATCCTCAGCATCCATTAGGAACTCTATATGAGGTGGAACTCAAGGCTCCTCTCCATTACGGCAGTTCGCTCTCATTGTTCTGATCTGAGGCCCTTCAACCTGGGCTGATTGCAAAAATGACATTTTCTAGCCATCACGCTACTGATGTTTTCCACTGGCAGGCGCGGTACACCCTAAGGCCCGCGAAATAAATAGGCCTCACCTTGCTCCTGCACCCCCCTATCTCCAGCACTGTGCAAAGGTTTGCCCCAGCTTTGAGACAAATTGTCTCCCACCAGCAGCTGTGTATCATATTAGTCTTGAGCCTATTTGCCAGGAATATAGAAAACCCAGATAATTTCATTGTGCTGTTTGTCTAGTGGGTCAACTGATAGGGCCCTGCCATTCACAAGCGTTTCATTATTAGATTTCGGTTCGAGACATCTGCCGGAGCAGGATTGCTGTCCAACGGGATTGAAAATTTGCTGTACTGTCTCCTGTTTTGTCGCTCTTGTTTTGGAATGGAAATAAAGTCCCAAGTTTTATTTATTATTTACTTATTTTTATTAGAGACCTCCTCCCCCTCCCTCCATAAACCCATTTTGTTTGTCATCAGCATTCTAAATTGTGCCCAATGAGCTTGAAAGGCAGATTGGGGGGGATAAGAGGGCGAGGTGGGAGGGGGGGGGGCAGCCCTGCATAATGTTAGTGAAAATAAATTGAGCCAGCAAACGCCATAGGAAAAGTGCAATGTGCAGATTATTCACAGTTATATAATGTGGAGGGAGAGAAGCAGGCACTTCTCATTTTGGCCACTTATCCCTCATTGTAGAGGCTCTGTATATTTCATTGCTGGTGCAGCAGCTTAGAGGATACATTTCAAAGCAGCAAATAAAAATTGGCTAAACTTCCAAAATTAGCACTTCAAAGTCAAACATGATTTGCAGTGAGGGAAGAGGGAGGGGGTGGGAGTGGGAAGACGGGGGGACGGGGGGTGTATGTGACTATGAAAGTATAAGTGTGTGTGTGTGTGTGTGTGTGTGTCTGTGTGTGTTGGGGGACTAATGCACAGAACGCTCTGTGTAGACCTTAAAACCAATTTCTAGGCAAATTGGTTTAATTTAAGAATGAGATCACAGAATGAGCAAAACGCTGTTAGGGCAAGTTTATGCTTCCGCAGACATTTCTTTCAGCTCTCCTGCAGCCTGCCTCGTAGGAGCTGCGGAACACAGGCCGCTTCGCTCGGGTCGGCGGGCTTTAAAGCGAGAAACGAAGCCGCCCGAGATCGCTTAGTGTACGTTCCCTTTGAACGTATGTTTCGCCGTCTCGTTCTGATGACTCTAGAGCCAGTGTCCTTATCGAATCGCCTTATTATGTCTCGTCAGCTGAAAGATCTTACTAGATTAAGGTTATATTATGTCCAAATGGACTTACACTGCATACCTGTTCCTTTGTCGTAGCGCCAGTCTTCGAAACTGTAAATGTCCGCCTACAACGCAACACGCTAGTCCAACCACAGCTGGTGGGACGCCTGCAGTGAGCAAGATGGCATGTCCGTGTTTTTGAAGCAGCCAGGGTCCTTTTCCACCAACAATAAACGGACCTAGGTGTGTCAAACCATTCAAACCAGGCAGCTGACGTCTCTGCTTCCACACGTGGTCAAAATGGGACGCACTGGGTGCTTTTCCACCAATGAGGAATGGGTTCTGTTCTGGTTTGTGAACCTAGTTGTGAAACGTTCGGCACATTTCCACCAACAAAAGTACGATCCGGAACCTGAGAAGTTTGTTCACAACGGGAACCAAAGATTAGTAGGTTTTTCAGCTGGAACCGCTGTGGGTGTGTCTAGTTGTACAGGAGCAATGACACCACTCGTCTCGTACGGTGTCGTCTTCGATGTCTTCTTATCTCCAAAAGTTGATCCATGTTTTATTCATTCATTCATTCATTCATGATTTTGGGAGAAAAACAAATGTCTGTAACAGAACAATCGCTCGCAGGTTGTCTATAAGCACTACCATCTTCCCACTTCCATTTGCTGACCCTGTGCAGCCCCTCTGTTGATGATGTATTCGGTGATGTATCCTCGGTTCCAGTAAAACTGGTGTAAACGTGGGATGGTCCACTTAAAAACGCCATGGTTCTTTTGGCCTATCAGAGAGAAGAGTTAAAGGAACACGTCATGGTTTTCTGTCTTGCGTATTGATACTGCGTCTGTTGTATACCATCAGATACCACCGTAGTTTTAATATAAACAGTGTTGACAAAAGTATTGGGACACCTTATCGGCTTATACATTTGCATGCACCATAATAATCCATTAATCTGAATAATTGCACAGTTGGAATAAAATATTCCCAATCGGAAAGTTTAAGTATATTCTACACATTGTTTGGGAACTGTTAAAGACCAGATTTCTCAGTGCTGGGGGGCATCAGGTTTGTTTCTCTGCTCCAGAGAGTCCTATTCTATTGGCAGTATTTCTCTACAGGGTCCAGACAAGCTGTGTCAGCAATGGGTGCAGTTTAAAGTAGGTTTGGTTTATGGGTTGGTCCCTTCATTCAACAGAGGGTGGAGATAGAGTGCCCCTCTTTTTGTTGCAGGGCCCACCATTCCCAGCGTTCCTGGCACTGATATGGGAACTTGCATCCAAAGTCAAGTCATGTGTTGTTTCTCGTTCATTTTAAATAATAATATTATTTTATATAATACATTTTATATGATTATATTTCAAACTGGGTTTGAAAACACACCTGAACAATCAATTATCACTGACTCTTATTTAAGTGCAGAGTCAGTGTCACTTGACCACTTGAATGAAAGGCAAACTCCAGGCTTGCTCTACTGGCTGAACTGGCTTCCTCTGGATGTTTCATGCACGACTGTTGTGAGGGCTCTTCATTGCGGTGGACTCATTCATGGTCATCGTTCAAGAAAAACCCTGCTCTCACATCAGCTCATCAAAGTCCAACTGAATTTCGCCAGAGACGATCTTAAGCATAAGGGTGAGTTTTGGAAGTCTGTCCTTTGGTCTGATGAAACCAAACTTGAGCTGTTTGGACATACGGATGCTGATTTGTTTGGATTAGGAAGGCAGAGGCCTTCAGCCCTACAGTGAAGCATGCTGGTGGAAGCTGTGGGCTGATCTGCTGCATCAGGGACAGGAAACCTTGTTCAGGTGCATGGGACCATGAAAAGTGAGGATTGTGTGGATGTTTTGAAGAATAATATCATGACATCTGCTGCTAGGGTTAGGTCATCAGTGGGTCTTCCAACAAGACAATGACCCAAAGCGTACATCGAAGTTGGTCAAAAACTTTTTCAAAGACACCAAAATCAAGGTTCTGGAGTGGCCCTCTCCGAGCCCTTATCTCAATCCTATCGAGAGTCTGGGGAGAGAGACCTCAAGATTCGGGTCCATGCTTGGAGACCAAGCAAGTGAACAATTTGCCAAAGAAGAAGGGGATACAATCCCTCAGGGGACATGTGCCAACTTGGTTAGAAACTACCGGAAGAGGTTGTTTTCAGTTTGGGATCAGAAAGGCTACACTATTCACCACGAGGAGCAGGTTTTAGGATGAGGGTTAGGATTAGGGTCAGGATGAGGGTTAGGTTTTAGGAAAAGGTTGAAGTTAGGTTAGGATAGAATTAAGTATGGTGTCCATATTAAGTATCTTATGGTGTGGATGATGGTTAGGGTTAGGTTTTAAGATGAGGTTATGGGTTATGGTGAGGACAATGGTGTGGATGATGGTTAGGGTTTAGGCAGAGGTTAGGGCTAGAATTGTGCTTCAGATTAAGGTTAGGGTAAGGATTAGGGTCCAGATGAGGTTTAGGATCTGAATTATGGCCTGAATGATGGATAGGGTTCAGATTAGAGGCAGGGTGAGGGTTAGGTTTTGGTTTGAGATTAGGTTTAAGGTTATTAAACCAGTATACGTTAGAAACTGCTGTACCGTGTGCTTCAGTGTGATATGAGACACATGAGTTAATTATAGCAGTGTTATGTAACATTTCTACTTTATAACTAAAGCTTCAGAGTCGCTGTGATGTTCCACTGATTGTTACAGGGAGAATAACGTCTCTATCATCACGACTCTGAGCTCAGAACACTGTTAACTGAACAATCAAACACTATGAAACCATGTAATGATGTACCATTTTATTTTCTCATCATTTGTTTAAGCTGTTCACGGACATTTTCCCTTTGACGCTCCTTTAGGTCACTGTCCCACCAATTAATGCCTCGGTCACTTCTGTCCTCGACTTGACTTTTTGATGAACGTTGAGTAGGATTGACGTGAAATTGCGATCTGGCTGTTCACAGTCGTGCTGCTGCGAATGAGATAAACCAAATCAGAACATCTGTGAGGCTGTAGTGGTGGTCATCCAGGGGGTTGGCTCTGCCCCTACCTTCCATACCCTGCAGGATCTGAGAGGGCCCAGATGTAAACTTTGACTCATGAACTTGTGTCTCCAATCAGTGGTCCTGCTGCTCTGGCTGTGTGATGCGCTGGCTGTGACATGCTCTGTCCTGTCTCTGCTCTGTCTGAGCCAATGTGTAGACAGCACTGATTGTCACGGTTTCAGGAGAAATTCGTCCAGTTTATAAAACACAGCCCACCCGAAAGACGCCATTGGTTCTCGGGCCAGTTGAGAGGTGGAGTTAGATGATTATCTTCTCTGCTGGGGTTTCGTGTTTTTTTTATAGCACATTAGATTAGATATGAACCTGCGGAAGGTCAGTTCACCCCGCCAAGTTCCAGCTCCGCTCACAACCACACCCGATTTTCAAGGTGACCCAACATGCGAAAACCCACTGTGACCACAGCTTTGTCCACCTTTATGTCACCCTTAGGTGCTGTACATGGAGCAATAACCCACTGCCACGAGTATGGCGTGCACACCGTGTGTGTGTAAGTGAGCACGTGTGTGTGTGTGTGGGCACGAGGCAGCGGCTGCAGCTGGGATGTTTGATTGTGTGTGTTGCCTGGTGAGGTCTTTTCCTCATTATTTTTCCAGAAAATGAGCAATCAGCTGTCTTGCACAGAGCCTGATTGTCTCCCTGTGTAAATCAATCCAGGAGCTGCAATTAAAATGTACTCTTATGTGGTGTAATTGCTGTCTCGCTAATCCTTTATTTGCACACCTGCCGGTGAGTCTGAATTTTTAATGAATTTCTAATTAATGCACATTGTACACTTGATTTATTTGTTAGCAAATTATGTCGCTGGTCCGCTTCTCTGCTGGAAAGCGCTCGCAGAATGTCACGGCTCGCCCCGTTGTGTGGGTACACCCCCTATCATTTTAGGGGGGGAAATTAGAAAGTGTGCGTGTGTGTGTGTGTGAACTGTGTTGAAAAGCAAAAGGTCAGCTGCCATGTGTCGGCCATGTGCGCTCGTAAGGGTCTGGTTGATGCAGGTGTGGAAGGACATTAAAAAGTTTTATGGTGATTTGTTGCCTTGGCCTACCACCCTCAGAGCCTGTTCCAGTCGCACTCGCTGCTCACTGTGAGCACCTGTGACAATCAACACTTTTATTAGTGCTGCGCTGATTGCTGCAATTAGAGGCCAGGCCTGTAGTCTGCACTGATTGGCGGTGCTTGGTTTTGTGTGTTTACAGTATGTATGTGTGTATGAAACCTTCTTTTTATTATTATTAATAATAATGTTATTTTCTGAGCGCTCAGTCTTGCCTACACTTGTCTGTATGCTACTGTAAGTTGCACCCATTGCTGAGACAGATGTGCAAATGCACACAGCTTGTCTAGTCCCTGTAGAGAAGTTCTGCCAATAGAATTGGACTGGAGCAGAGAAACAAACACGAACCTACTGGCACCCTGTCTAATACCAGGCGTGGACTAGAGGGGTTAAAAGGTCCCCCCAGCATTGAGCTGTGGAGCAGTGGAACTGGGTGAGTTGGGGAGCTGGGGACGAGGTGTGGTGGCGATCATCCAACATTCTAACCTCACGAATGCTCTCTGCACTGAATGCAATCAAATCCTCATAGCAGTGCTCAGTGGAGACAGTTACCCCAACGAAAGCTGGATAAACTCGTTCTAATGGTCCTGATTTTAGAAGTGAAGGAGCAGGTGTCCCAATACTTCTGTCCAAAGAATAGCTGCACCCAGAAGGAATCAACTGACTGCAATGGTGTCGTGCCAGACTGTCATGGATTCACTCACAATGGCATTGAGTCATCTTCTGTGACAAGGTCAGCTTGACGATCAAAGAATCTGTGTGTGGAGGTGCTGTGGTCAGCGCCAAGATCAACAGTTTGTTGTCACACGTCCAGAAGGTCTGGTGTGATGGTGTGGGTGCAGTTTCCTACGATGCCAGATCATCTTTGATCTTCAGTACTTCAGACACAGACCAACCTTACGTTAATGAGGTTCTGCAACCAGTGGTTCTACCTTTTCTGAACACACACTCCGGTGCTCTGTTCCAACAGGACGACGCTCATCCACACACTGCTGCCGTCTCAAGATCTGGTCTTGAAAACACAGATACTACGCCGTGGTCGGTCTCATCTCCAGATGTGTCCCTGATTGAAAATGTGTGGGACGCTATTGGACGCTCTATCAACACTCCACCCCTACCACACCGTCTGCAGAACCGAGTGAGAACATTCAAGCTGCATGAGATGGATCGTCACAGGACACCATTAGGAACCTCTACACCTCCATGCAGAGACGTCTGGCGTGTTGCGTTATGTGGTGAGAGTCTACTTCAGATTATTTGAACCTCGGTGACAGAAAAGAGATTTTGTGCAGTTCGCTTTAGTTTCTAAATGAGAAAATTAGGAAAGAACAGCAACTCGTACACAAAGCGAATTAGGGTCCATCTGTGCGAAACTGCGTGACGGCGCTTCCCCATGTGATGTCACTTCACCTCGGCAGCTCCTGGCAAAACACTACACATACAGAGAGCAGCGGCAGTTGGAAGACAACAACTTTGGAATGTTACTCTGAATACGGACGTAAAAGTCGCAAAAACGAACAGATTGTCTTTCATTTCCAGCTCTAACTTTAAGGCCAGCCTTTTCCAAGGAAGGGGGTGGGGGTGCATTCGGCTTGAAGTTGCTGTTTGTTCTTTTTAATTACTCGATGTCCTTTTAAGTCTGAAGTAGCTTTGAAAGCTCTTTGGGAGACGGCTAAAAGTTTTCTCCATGAATAGCATGAAAAGCCCCCATTTAGCGAAACTATGGAGAGGAGTTTGCTTTATATTGTGTTCGTTAACTAAGTATTGGACATCTGTAAATGAAATTTCAATATGCTCAAAGACCCCAGCTGATTTGCTCCCCGTTCCTCGCTCACAATGAATGAAACTAATTGCTTTAAATGGCAGAGCCTTGGCAAAGCAGCTCTCCTGTGGCTCCCGGCGCATAGAAACAAGAATTACCACCAACAGATGAAAATCAAAAGTAACGTGACAAAAGATTGTGTCACCTCAGTCGCAATCCTTTAATTGCACTTCCTTTGTACATGAAAGCTATTCAAACGGCACTGCTTTGGAAGAGACAGGTTTAACTCTTTTAATTCCCATTTTCCCGTATGGAAATGCCATTTTCCGTTCCCTCCACAAGCAGAACTTTAAAAACGGAGCAGATACAGGTTCCCTCCTAGAACAGTCGAAGCGGGGCCTGATACACGACACGTGTTGATGTGTTGAGTCTGAATATTTAACAAAATTTAAAGGGACGATATTTGTGGACGGATGAGACACCTATATATGGGACACTATAATAATAGCTTCATCCCATCTGTGAAACGCGGTGGTGGGAGCATCATGATTTGACTGGGACAATGTTCTGTTGATGGATGAGACAAAACTCTTCTCATGTAAACCTAGTTTTTTTGATGTTTGGAGAAACGAAAACGTCCTGTCCATTTCTGAATTCCTGCTCATCAGAACTGAAGGTTATATGAAGAGCTATTGTTTGGTCAGTTCTTCGTCCACTTTTACTGTCACTAAAGTTCGGTTTCATGCAGTTTCGTTTATTTATTGATGTCTTTTCTTCGTGACTCCTTTCCAAACTTGTTGCAAAAGTAACACATCGGCAAAAAATCCTGTTCATTTTTGTTCTGTTTGTGATTTTTGGGTAAATTAGTTAAAACAACCCCAAAAAAAGCACAAAGAAGAACAATTTGGTAGGTTAAACGGAAAACCTGGGATTGAACCCTTTCTGCACCTCTATGTCCATTTTCTGGAGGGAATCAAATTGTTGGTGTGGACAGTTCACTAATCGCTGGATATCGGCGGGGACACGTCATTTCCGTCCATGTTCATTCCACGTCATGTGCTTATATGTTATGTCTGATTGTTTAAAAGATGTAAAATGCTGCTGGAACAACGGTTTGTGGGCTTAAATAAGAAGTGTTACGACTGGAGAAAGGAAGACGGCGTACCCATCCTGTCTGTGAAACGTGGTGATGGTAGCCCTGCGGTTTGGGCGTGATTCTCTGCATCTTGGCCACATCAGCTTGTCCTCTTTGTTGGAACAATGCACGGAAAGTGTCAGGACATTTTCCCACGTGGGAAGCGCGCAAGCAGATCTTAAAAAGAGCAGAGCAGGCAGATCAAACCGAAGTAGGACCCTTTTCACAGGGCGAGCGTTCCGACGAGTGAAACGACCGGTGGCCGAGTGTTATGATAAATAAATAAATAAATAAATAAATAATAATAATAATAAAAGAGTCAGTATATAAAGAAACAGTCCTTTGTTTGATTTTACTCCTTCATTGTTTTATTGCCAGCAGTCATTTATCAATTCTTGACAAGCTAGTTATGTTCTTATTGGCTGCATAAAGGCAGATGGTCGCCGCAAATTCATCAGCGGCTTAAATAAACTCAAGCATACAGAGATTTGATTCGAATCAAATCTCTAATGCGGAGGCATGCTTATTTCCCAGCCAAATCACGCTCATAATCAGATGGCAATTAGAATGATGTGTGACTCACCAAAAGCAGCGCTCCGGCCTCATCTGAAAGCCCAGACTGCGTTTCATTCGCGGCACCTGCTGCTCTTATTACCACAACAACAGTTGGAGATTTGAAGTCATTACTTTATTCCAAATAAAACCTTATTTAATTAATCTTAAAGTATGCCTTCCTCCATCCGTGCTCAAAATCTGCCGTGTGCGGGTTTTTTCTCTTCCCCCACCCATCCTATAAATGCTTTCCCAGCTTTTCACAGCTTTTTGGCATTTTTCTGAGATCCATAATTGCAAAATGCGGACACATGGTGCAGCCTGTCGGCATCCGGGAGCAGAAAACCAACAAATTCCAGTGTGAACATTTAAGAATCTTTTGTTTTTAATTCACACTAGTAATAAAATTGCATTACAATTTCATAAAATAAATGTTCCAGTTTATATATACAGAAAAAACAGACTGTACATTACCCTCCAAAGAGTCGTAGTACCACCCAAAAGGGAGGAAGAGCGGAGAAAAGGAAATAATAATAATAATTATTATTATAATAATAAAAATAAACCTGAAACAAACGTCACAAAAAACATACAGGCAATACAGTGCTCAGCTAAAGCAGGCACGACTGTACATGAAAACTCGTAACTGCTCAGTGTGGGGACGGGGTGGGAAAGGGCCCAAAAGTAGAACATTTACAACAGAGTCCTTAGGGACCAAAGAGGGACTTTCACTGTAAAAAGTATTGCAGGCAAGCAGACAGACGCTCCTCGTTCGGGCTGCAGCAGAACATCCGTTGCATGTATGCGTGAGTGTGTGTGTGTGTGTGTGTGTGTGTCTGCTGGAGTGTGTGCAAATGTGTGTGTGAGTGTGTGTAGTGTGTGGGTTGAGGGCTGCTGCTGCCTCCGTTGGGCCGGCTATTGAACCTGCGTCTCAAAGCTCCCGTTGAGCTGGCCCTCCTCATAGTCCATCTGACACAGAATCATGTTGTTCTTTAGGAAAAACTTGTCGCCCACGCAAAACCTGCAAGCCAGCACACACACACACACACACACACGCGCACACACACACACGCACACACGCGCGCACACACACACAAGAAAAAAACAGCACAGCAGTTAACCAAACCCGGCAAGAAAACACACTATTACCGCTTCAGGATTGCTTTTGACATTTTTATGTGGAGAGTCTTGCGAGGCTCACTGCACGATGTGGACCACAGTACTCCAGTCAACAGCCCGTTGTACCCGCTCCCGACTCCTCTGCCTTATTCAGAAAACCGTCTGGCTCTGCCTGCATCACTAATGCCATTGTTATCGTGGTCAATACAAAGTCCCCCTGTGATGTGGGCATGAAGGTGCAGCTTCAAAGAGAAGCAGCTTTTTTGGGGGGAAGAAACAAACAAAAGTGCCAACGATACGACTGGCACCCAATGAAAGTAATGCCACCATTCCCTCCCTTTGACTGGCAAAAGCACCACGCCGGTTTCCAAGGAAACCATGCCACTGGGTGCGTTTATTTTGTATTTTTTCTTTTTTGCAGCGTGGCTCCGTGCCAACGTATAAAATGTCCCTCTAAACTTTTTTTTTCGCAAAATTTTAAGCCAATTAAAAAGCTAAAACCTTCCATGCGTGGACTGCATTTTTCCCATTGACGTGTTTGCATATGAAAGCGCATGAAGGCTGAACAGACAGTGGCAGGGGTCTGTGATAAGAGCCAGGCCTGTGGCATCAGCGCTTATCAATCAGTGACACACTAATGTGCTGGGCTGGCAGAGCTGCCAGGAGTGTGGCACAGCGTGGCAGGAGGGAGCCGCGTTGGCATGTCAGCCAGCCGTCCTGGAGCTGGGGCCCTGCCGTCAGCAAATGCTCCCTCACACCAGGTGCTTTACCTAAAGGACGGCTCCGTGTTATCTCAAGAATGACTCTGGAGTCCAGCTCCATCGATGCTTCTTGTTACTTGCCCACAATGCTTTGAGTGCTGAGTTAAATCCTGTCATGTGCTGCGGATCGGGGTGGACCTGGCACTGATAGAATGCCAAGCTAGTATGTGCCATGCTAAACACTGAACTAACCTCATTTGCAAATTTATTAAAAATGATACAACATCTACACACGTATTCACAGCCATAAAACCTCAAATTTGAGCTCAGGTTCATCTTGTTTCCACTGATTATCCTTCAGAGGTTTCTGCAGCTTGATTGGACACCTGTGGTCAATTCTGTTGATTGGACATGATTTGGAAAGACACCTGTTTATATAAGGTCCCATACAGTGCAGGTCAGAGCACAAACCAAGACATGAAGTCTAAAGAACTGTCTGTAGACCTCAGAGACAGTGATGGAGGTGACCAAGAGCCCAATGATCGCTTTGACAGAGAAGAACCTTTCAGAAGGAGAACCATTTCAGCAGCACTCCACCAATCAGCTCATCTGGTGTTTACCAAAGACCTAAAGGACTCTGAGACCATGAGCTAAGACTTAAACCCAATTGAACATCTCTGGAGGTATCTACACGCGGCTGTGCACTGAAGCTCCTGATCCAATCTGATGGAGCTTGAGAGGTTCTACAAAGAAGAATGGGAGAACCTTCCCAAAAACAGGTGCCAAACAAACTTGAGGCTAAAAAAAAGACTTGAGGCTAATTGCTGCCAAAAGAGCTTCAACAAAGTACTGAACAAAGGCTGTGAAAACGTATGTACATGTACATTTTTGTGTTTTCTCACTTTGTCATTGTGGAGTTTTGTGTGTAGAATTTAGAGGGACAATGAACTGAATACATTCTGGAATAAAGCTGTAACACAATGTGCAAAAAGTGAAACACTGTGAATACGTTCTGGATGCACTGTTTCTAAATAATACTGAGACCAAACAAGTTGTTCATGCGAGGTGTGAAAGAAGGACATCCTTACTGTCAAAAAACAACAGAGCAAGATGGAACAATGATGTTTAACAGAAGACATGTTTGACACAAACTAACACAGCATTTGAGCAGAAGAACCTCATAGCAGCTGTGAAGCATGATGGTGGGAGTGTGATGGTGGAGGAGTGGGAACGTCTCTCTTCCAGTCAGAGACGGTAGACTGTTCTACAAACATCTAATCGAAGAAAAATTGGGGCCATAGGATGTCCTAACTATTTGTATTAATTATGTTTTAGCAAATGACGTTTTAAAGACATTTCTTGTTTGCTTATATCACGTCCATCTCCGTCTCTCAATGCAGTTAAAATGAATGTTTAAATATCTTTGTCGAAGGTCTTCGTTGGGTGTTCAGGTTAATGTTAAAGAGAAGCTTAGATTCGGTCAGTCCAGCTAAAATTGTCACAAAGCAGCTTTTACAGAAATAAAAAAATAAAAATAATAATTATAAAATTATAAAACACATGAACTATTTATAGATTATTAGTAAAGTAATTTTACCACCACATGAATCTGCTCATCTATTCAGATATAATATGATAGTGGCTGTTAATGAAAGTGATAATGGTGATATTATTATTATTATTATTATTATTATTATTATTATTATTATTATTATTATTATTAATATTATTATCATTGCTATTATTATTATTATTGTTATTATTATTATTATTATTGTTATTGTTATTATTATTGTTATTATTATTATTATTGTTATTATTATTATTATTATTATTATTGACAGATTAGGGAATTTTAGTATCATGAATCACGTTTTATATTTTATATACTCATAATATATATATATATATATATATATATATATATATATATATATATATATATATATACACTTGTTGTACTGTTGATCAGGATGCCTTATAATAATTAATAATCTATATGAGGTCTTGTCACTCTGGGTGGAGCTGAGTTCTGCTGGAAACAGAAAGCAGCATCTCCATGAAGCTCATCAGCGGATGGAAGTTCTCTGAAATCTCCTGGTAGACTCTGCTGTGACTGATGAAATGCAGAATTTACTTTTATCTGAAAAGAGGACTTTGGAGCTCTGAGCTACAGTCCAGTTCTTTTCTCCTCAGTCCAGGTCAGACGATTCTGGCTCTGGCTCGTTATTAGGAAGGCTGCAGTCGGACCCCCTTTCCTGCAGACGTCTGTGTGGGGGCTCTTGAAGTCCACTCCTCGTGAAGATCTTCCAAGTTCTCAAATCCACTTTTCTTGACAACCCTCTTAGCGCTGTGGTCATCCCTGCTGCTCGTGCACCTTTTCCCACCACTTTTTCCCCTTCCAATGACCTTCTGTGGCTGACCCTCTTTCTGGAGGGGGTCCATGATGGTCTACTGCTGTCAGGTCACCGGTCTGCCCCATGATGGAGGTTGCGTGCTGAACTAGATACTGTTTAAATAGCAATTCACTCAAACTCCAAATGAAATACCCATGAACACCGTTTGATCTTCAAGTATGGACACGCCCACATTTATTTCTACTCAAAAATCCTAAAATTAGAAACGATTAGACCATCATTAGAGAGGATTGTGGAGGAGCCTGTATGAATGAAACCTCAGACATTAGTTTGGTTTGCACTGGATTGTTGAAGTGGTATCTAAACCTCCACCCAAGTTCTTGAAACATTATGTCTTCAAAGGTTTCAAACATTCAATAGATGCCTCCGTGAGCCGTCTCGAGCTCTGAAAACACGTTAAAGTGCATCCGTCTTCACTACCATTCCACACGGCCTATTTTTCACGCTTTCTGTTGCGTGTGTGTCCAGGGCTTTAGGAATAACCCTATAAAGGCAGTGTTTAGTAGAAGGTCACAGTCTGCAGCGTCTAAAGCACTGTCACACTCCTGTGCACCTCAGGAATGTTCAAAGGGATGATCCTCCCGAAAACTTCATTCTGCGACCGCTTAATTCCTGGAAACGAGGGCCGTGGCTGTGAGACGCTCAGCCTGGATGCGTCTGGCGTCGAGGGCTTTCTGTCCCACCGCCTTCTATAAGCGGCCGTGGCTTGATCGGGCTCGGTATAGGTATTGGTCTGGAGCATCTCCTTGGATGCACTGGCTAATTTTGCTCCTCTCAAGCATATAATCCTTCTTCTGGTCACAAACACGGATGGAGCCAAAAACATGCGTCGCACACGGTGTTAAAAAAAAAAGGGAAAGAATGAGTGATGAAGGCAGAATTGCTGATTTAATGCAAACTGGTGGGACGTGACAGAGTCATCAATTAGGCAGCGATTGAGAATGATGTGGACTTATATGAGTGGTGTGAAAGCGGCGGGCGATTAAGGATGTATGAATGTCTTTGTGTGTACGGGTGGGGGAGGGGCTTGTTTCAGCTGTTGGAGTTAAAGGCTTTTCCTTCAGCATCTATAGATTTATAAGAAAGGCGTCCTCGCAGACCTGCGAGTGATCTCTTTCACTGCTTACCTCTGGTTACAAAGCTGACAGGCAAAACAGTCCAAATGGTAAACATTATCTCTGGCCCTCATCACCATTTCAAAGGCAGGGATCAGTTTACTGCAGGCTGCGCAGTTCCCCGTCGTACCAAAGAGCCTGTGAGAAGAGAGAGAGAGAGAGAGAGAGAGAGAGAGAGAGAGAGAGCGAGAGAGAGAGAGAGAACACACAGATGATTTGCACAGTTCTACCGACTCTCGGCATCGATGTAAGAGAGCCGTCACTTCAGGACGGAGAAGTAGAGGAGCAAAGAAAGTGAGCGAGGAACCAGCCTCGCAAATAAATTACGCAACCCGGCAGAACAAACCCAAAAAACTCCGAAACATCTCACGCAAGCCTGTAAATCTGACTTGGCACATATTCGGTGTTTTTTTGTTAATGAGGGTACAAACCTAGATGTTAATTCTGGGCTAATGATCTAATTAAAACGATCACATGGTTTTAATCCCCGTCTTCAAAGACTTTCCCTCTCGAGCACATTGCAAAAGCACTGAAAACAGGTCTGAGGCAAGCAATCAATTGAACGGTTTAAGCCCCCCGTGCACCCCCACCCCAACCCAAACCCTTCCTTAAATCCAGAACAAGGATAGAGAATTTGCTCTGACCAAAGCCAGTCGGATTTTACACAAGAGGCTAAATTCTAATGTAGTCAAAAGTTCACCATTCCTCCTTCCTCCATCCGTCCCCAATTCACACACGTCCAGGACAGGGTCACGGAGCCTTCTTTATCTACTGTATTCACCCGAATAACGGTTACGTAATTACATGTTACACACTGTAATATTCATAATGGCACCTCGTTTGAGTTTATAGTTTATAGTATTTTAATAAAATCTCGTAGGTAGTTTCGTAAGAAGACTCGAGCTCTTTGTTGTTGATTGTGCAGCGTGATTTTCCCTCTGGAAGAAATCATACACACTGCCCCTACGGTGTGAATTCACCAGTGTGTAGTGAGCACACGTGCCCGGAGCGGTGGGCAGCCCTATCCACGGCACCCGGGGAGCAGCCGGGGGGGTTAAGTGCCACTTCAGTCATTCCCTGCCAGTTCAGGGAATCAAACTGGCAACCTTCCAGTCAAAAGGTTGGTTTGTCTCTCTGAATTCGGGGGTGGCGGGGTGAGGGGGTACGGAATGTAACCTTGGAGAGGTGACCGCACGTTGAACGGCACACAGAAAGAGACGACTCCAAATTCTCTGCTGTTTGTTTAAGCTTATTAGACGACAGGCAGAAACGATCAAGGTCACAAACAGAACAGAAGGCACATCTCTCTCTCTCTCTCTCTCTCTCTCTCTCGCTCTTTTTCTCCCCCTCTTTCGATGTGCCTCCGCTCCGCCAGATTTACATTTTCATTTTCCAAGCCCCTGTGCCCATGTTTAATTTGGAGATCCGGATACACAGATAGACTTATACATTCCGCTGACCCTGCGATGCGATGCAATGCAAAAAGAACGCACTGGAGTCGAAGGGGAGGGGAGGGGAGGGGGGGGTGGGGGGGACAGTGTGTGCCGCTCTGACGGTATGTTAAACACCCCTCCGAAGTTGGGGGCTCAGATGTGAAGAGGGGGGAAAAGCTGAACGAAAGTTGCTCCAGCTCTTCCATATTAGTTTCTCTCTGCTGCACGCCATCCCCCCCCCTCCTCTTGTCACAGACAGCATCTATCCAGCAGACCCTGCTTTTAATTAGAGCGGCAGGCCCCAGCGGAGCGCGGCCTTTACAGTAGGAGAGGGAAAGTCAGTGAGCGAGTGAAAGAGCGTGCTGTTAGAAGAGATAGGCGAGGTGTTAAAAAGAGGCATTGTTAGACCGAGTTACCCTTCCAGTAAAGTGTGTTTGTGTAGGACTCTGACACTGCGAGGTGGCCGTGCAGCTCCACTGAGGTACTGTGGGGTGGCAAGAACCTGGCGATTCGATATTGAATATTCAATATATTGTGATACACACCAATTCTTCTGCACTTCACCACACAGCAGCACTTTGTGGTTCCATAATTCCAGACTGTAGTTCATCTGTTTCTCTGCAGACTTTATTCTCCTCCTTTCACCCTGATCTTCAATGATCAGGACCCCACAGGACCACCACAGAGCAGCTGTTATGTGGGTGGTGGGTCATTCTCACTGCAGTCACACTGACATGGTGGTGGTGTGTTAGTGTGGATCAGACTCAGCAGAGCTGCTGGAGTGTTTAAATACTGTGTCCACTCACTGTCCACTCTATTAGACACTCCTACTGAGTTGCTTCCTTGTAGTTCATTAGTGCTCAGTGCTGGATATGGAATAACGGAGCTCCATCCAGTTCCTTTGGGATGAGTTGAGGAGTTGGGGGAACTCGAATAACCAGTTCTTGAGTCTGTGCTGTTGGGTCGAGGACATAACGATCTGAATTAAAACTCATATGACCCTTATTTATGGCGTGGAATCCATGGCAGGCCTCAATCCTGGCATGAGGAATTTTTCTGGATGATATATTGTCCCAGACATGATTGTGATTAACAATATTATTGCCATTTAAAACCATTTTATCCCACTGATAATATATATAATATATATAATAACATAATAATCAAAGATCACTTATTAAAAATATTCCCAAATTGGAACTGGAATTCAGTTTTCAATATTCCAAACACACAAATCACTGTTTCTGCTTATTCACATTAATGACTTTCCTTACGAAAAAAAGCATAATGGGCGTCTGGCTCCGCCTGCATGACATCATTAAACAGACAATGATGTCACGGTCACAAGTACTTCACAATCCAATCACAAACACATTCCCAGATCCCGGAATTCTAACCATCACTACCTGATTGTAATTAAGCCGTGTGTATTTAAAGCTGCTCTGTTGGGTCTCGCGTTGGGTTTCCTTCCCAGTGTTTGACCAGTTTCTCGTTTTCTGGTTTGACCCTTGACTCGTTTCCTCCTTCCTTTTTCGCTCACACATTGCTGACCCTTGCCTGTTTCTCAGCCTACCTCTTGGACTGCCCCTTTTATAATAACCAACATCTTCTTCTTCTTCCGGCTGCTCCCTTTAGGGGTCACCACAGTGGATCATCTGCCTCCATCTTGCTCTATCCCCTGCTTCCTCTCCTGTCACACCAACCTCTCCATGTCCACCTTCACTACCTCCATAAACCATCTCTGAGGTCTTCCTCTTCTCCTTCTGCCCGGCAGCTCCATCTCCGACATTCTTTGTCCGATATCTCCACTATTCCTCCTCAACACACGTCCAAACCGTCTCAACCTGGACTCTCTGGCTTTGATATTGATTTGTAATTATTGATTGATTTATAGTGATTTAAGGGTTTTATTGATCACAGTGGTTTAGAAAGCACTGAACAAATTCTGTTGAACATTTATTTATCTGAGCAAACCAATGATGAATAATCAGCTCTGAATAATCATTTTACCATAAAAAAAATAAGAAATACAGTTGAATCTTGACTTGAGAATGAAATCGTATCGTATCATTTTGGTTTCTCTCAGTGCTTCCTAATGCTTTTGGGGAGTTTTCCTGCCACTGCTACACTCAGGTCGCTCTCGTTTTCTGGTTCAGGAGCTCAGTCTTGTAATATAAGTGAAAATTTTCTTCAGCACTGGATTCTAGAATTACTCGGGACCGATCTCTGACGTATTTGTATCGGAAGATTTTCATCAGCTGAATATAGATCTTGTCAGGTCATACGGTATGATCCACATACTGCCAGTTGGCAGGTCACGGGACACTGCAGTTTCTCAACCATTAGATGGCAACACGGACCTCACTCATAGCTGCAGGATACGGCGCAAACATCTGGATTTGTATAATAAAAATCATAACCTTTAATTACGATGTTTCTACGATAGAATCTGAAGGTCAAATATCTTATACAGTGACCATCTGGAGAGTTTGGAAACTAGGATTCCATCCATCACTCCCAGTGCTCTCCACCCTAGAAGGTGACAAGCACACCTCAGCCATCACCTCTTTTGATGTGACCCGTCGCCACATTTCATTCCAGAGAAAATTCCTCTAATGACGTTTCTCGACATGGAATTTGATTACCTTTCCGAAAGTGTCTCCAAGATCGGAAAAGTGAAGGATAACCGTTGTTTATATTCCCAAGAAAGCTGAAGCTCCAGGGTACAAAAATTGTCTTAGGGTCATTTAAGACAAGATATTAAATATATGAAATATCCCAATCTGGACATTGTGTTCCCAATCACACCAAGCGTGATCTGTCTACTCTCGACCGTCTTTTAATGGCTGCTTAAACGTCGCTGACCGCTGCCTGTCTGACGGCCTGTCTCTTACTGCCCTTCTATAATCACCAGTTCAGTTCTGCCGGCGTCTGTCTGGTTTCTGCACTTGTTGACTGATGTGAAGTCATTTCTCCTTAATTTCTTCAACCAGGGAACTTCAGTTGGTCGTGATTCATCAAAAGAAACTCCTGAGTTGTAATTGAAGGTTTATGGCTCAGTGATCGGCCAGCTCAGAGAAGAGACTACAGTGGTTGATTTAAGTAGATTAGTGGGTCACAGACACTCATTTACAAGGTCACCGGCAAACTGTGAAACACAATGGCTTGGATTTCGAGGGAGAATAATATAGGATAAAGTGAAAGCCATCGTTTTATCAATGGACCAATTAGATCTCATTGCACAGACGGACTTTTATGGGGTCAAACATTTTAAAGCTCACCACATTTCTTTCTCTAATATCTTACATTTCGAACTCAAACCCCGACTCAACTGAGGAACCCGAGCAGCTCATACAAAAGAAAAGCACGTAGTTGATTAAAATAATTGTTCAATAATCAGAATTGTCGTAAAATGTTCAATTAATCGTGATATTGATTTGAGATCGTATCGCCCAGCTCTAATTCATAGTATAAAAGCAGTTGCAGAGGAATGAAACTTGGTGGGTAGGTTTGACATTGTTGACAATGTCTCACGCTCAGCCACACGTGACATGAGCAAGGACGGCCTTGTTGCTGTACCTGACTGACTGTAGGTGGTCCTGTTGCACGTGCTTTCCATGCTGACTCCATGTCCTGTTGTGTTGGAGCTTCCTTTGTGAGTGAAGAATGTCTCAGAGAAGAGATTGAAAACAATTCCAGCAGTTGGAAGAGTTTGAGAGGGGTTGCATTGTAGGGCTGTGGGAGGTGGGCACAGCAGCCATGATTGCGGACACTGATGCCCTCCGTGAGTCATTCAGTTAGTGCCAGCACCATTTGCAGATGGCTACGTGATGCAGTACTACATGCATGGCAGACGACTGCCCTTAACACCTCGTCAATGTAGCCAGAGACTGCGATGGTGTCGTGCCACAACGACTGGCAGCAGATCATATTCACTGAGGACCAATGGTTTGTTGTCATGCCGTGGGTGCAATTTCTGATCTTCATTACAGACACTTTAACAGACCAACGTTATGTTAATGAGGTTCTGCAACCAGTGGTTCTACCTTCTCTGAACACACTGTGGTGCTCTGTTCCAACAGGACAACGCTCGTCCACACACTGCTGCCGTCTCAAGATCTGGTCTTGAAGACACAGATACTACGGCGTCGTCTGTCTCATCTCCAGACCTGTCCCTGATTGAAAATGTGTGGACGCTATTGGACGCTCTATCAACACTCCACCCCTACCACACCATCTGCAGAACTGAGTGAGAACATTCAAGCTGCATGGGATGGATCATCACAGGACACCATTAGGAACCTCTACACCTCCATGCAGAGACGTCTGGCGTGTTGCGTTAAACCCGACGCCGTACTGAGAGACACCACTTCTGTATGAGTAGATCAATAAATACTGATCAGATCAGACTACAGTTATCATCAGTTATTGATCCTGATCACCTTCACCAGGCAGTGGGCAGCTCTGTAAGTTTTAAGGCCTAGTCAACAAAAGTAAAGAATTCCAGTAATAGGGGTTGCAGGAAAAGTAGAACTCCTGAGATCTTGTTTGTGTTTAGCTAAAGCCCTCTATTAAAGCTGAAGGCCTCACTCTTTGTCCTGGTAATCAGCGCTGGTGTGATATGTAGCAGCACTATAGAACCAGGAGTTTCTTGAGCTGTTTGAACGAGCATTTCGAGGAGCTTCAAAATCCTCTGAAGTGGGAATCAGCCTTTAATGTTTCGCTGCGATTGTGCTCCAGGTTTTCATGTCTTCTGCTGGCGCTCTGAGAGCTTTGAGATTGCCTACTGTAGGTTCCATAAATGCAACAATAGAGAGAAAAAGCCATTGTGTGGTCAGATACAGTGGTTTTTATCCTCAAAGCAAGTTAATTCTAAACTCAAATGAGTCCAAGCAATGTGCCACTCAAGGCTGTGCGTTACAGGCAGTTGGCCACGCTTAAGGAGTTGGATACAACTGAACTGAATTGTAGCCAAACACCAATATTCAAGAATTAAGTCAATCTATTACATTTTATTACAAAATTCCTTCAACAAGCAACATAGTTTCACAGTATCTGCCAAGCAATTCTGCACATTAAAACAGAATTCAACTGATCCGCATTGTCATATGTGTGAGGGTTTCATAAACACTGGCACAGCCAATAACATTGTGCTTTCTATTAGGAATTTAATCATTTTCATGGGAGAAAAATGAAAACGGCGCTCGTACGGTGCTTTATTCTCATGTTGCTCATGGGACTCGGAGCAGAAGTATGTGATAAGCACTGTCCTTCAAATGTTCCCTCAAATATCCCTCAAATCATCTGTTCCAGAGGAATCTGCCCTTTAATAAAACCTCATTTCGGCTATTAATGAACCAGTATTTGTCTCGGAAAAAAAAGAACCTCTGAAACTTTATTTAAGAACACCTTCCTTTTATGGACAAAAGTTTTGGGACGGCTTCTCTTTCACACTTTCTTCTGAAATCAAGGGTTTTTCTGGCTTTTCTTGGAGTAACTGTCTCTACTGTGCAGTTGGGCTTTGAAATATCCCAATTTGTTGGCAAATTAATTCAATTTATTTACACTTTAGGCCAGTTTGAGGGATGTTTTGATAGTTTCACGTACCTTTATTCACCTGATATATTTGCTTACTAAAATATGACCAATCTAAATGGTTTATATATATATATATATATATATATATATATATATATATATATATATATATATATATATATATATGTACACACACACCTTATAGGGACAGCCATGGCCTGGTGGTTAGGCTCAATGCTGGGGGTCTTTATACCCTCTAGTCCACACCTGCTATAAGATATGGGGACAATAGGGTGGTGTTTGTTTATCTGCTCCAGAGGGTCCTATTCTATTGGCAGTACTTCTCTGCAGGGGACAAACATCGGTGCCTTATTTGAACATAACGCAGCTTTGATGATTAGAAGCTGAAAGGGGTCTCACGCTACATCAGCGCGGATCAGCTGATTATGGTACTGTGCCGGGTGCTAATAAACGACCGGTCATTTCGTTTAGCAGGACCGACCCTCCCGTGGCTGGGTGAAGTGACAGTGAAATGTAGCAGGAAAGCTGCGGGTCGAGGCGGTGGTGTGGTTTGCTCTGTGGTAGGTAGTGAGTGTGTGTGTGTGCGATGGGAAGGGAGAACGTTCATTATGGCTCCACAGTGCTTCTGAAGGACAAATGCAGACAGAGCTGTGCTCATAATTAATGTGTGCGTGGCAGGGCTCCAAAAAATCCCACCGAAAATAAAGCAAGTGTGTTTGATCCGCCTGCCTGTCTTTAATGAACTGCCTCGCTGTATGGGGGGCTAATTCTGGGTGAGGATTCAACTTCATTACAGAAGGTGAGCAGACAAGTGTACGCACCACCACGGTGAGTGTGTGTGTGTGTGTGTGTGTTCCCTCACCTACTTTTTAAAACCTTGAGTTCCAAAGCTGCCTCTCTTTTCCAGCACAGAGTGGCAAAGTTTTTAATTTGTTCCATAATGGAATTCATCTCCAGCATGGCCAGCCATTAAGTGGCACACATTTGTCTCAGGCTGAGCAGATGAGTGGGCTAGATTTCATTAGGCCATCAGGACTCGTGCACAAGGCCCCATCTCTCTCTCTCTCTCTCTCTCTCTCTCTCTCTCCTTCCTTTCTTTCTCCACCTTTTCCCCTCACTGTCTGTCTCACTTCCCGATTCATCCTCTTCATCTCTGAAGGGGCTTCCCTCAACTACTATCTTTTTCTTTTTCTTCATTTTAAAATTTGATCCCAGACCCCGTTAGGACTCTCCCCATCACAATCAATGCTCCCAACTCTAGGACGGTGAAGACTATTCCGCTTTAGGAATTCCGAACAAGGTCTGCAGTAGCGCTGTGGGTCGAGGCCTGTAGCCAGCATGTTCCTCCAGAGCCCCAAAAAGGCAATGCTAGGAGGCAGCTGCTGTTCCTCTGACGTTCTGTTTCTGGCTGGTTCACAGGATTGTGAAATTACTGACTTGTGACTGTACAAATACATGTAAGTTTACACCCTGATCAACAAGCACATGCCTCCTCTGATACATCAGACACTACCTCTTTCCAGACTGCCACCATTGCATCCTTGAGCAAAGTGCCAGGTCCCGAGCTCCGATACAAAGGCTAACAGACGCCTGTGCCGACCAGCACTGCACTGGCTGTGATGTGAAGAGAGAGCACCTTCTCCCCACTCACAGAGAGCATGGTCAGTATCGCTCTCTCAGATTCCGGCTGCTGATGGCGAGCAGGTTGACTCTCGAATCTACGATCCTCAGATCACAGTGCTAAGAGCCCCTTCCCTCAGCTGTTAAGGCCTTTAAATGCTGTCATGGTGTTTTTGTGCACTCTGTTCACACCACTTATTTCAGTCTATATATGTGTGCACACTTTTACGGTTTACTCTCTCACTGTTCTCACCTTCGCATTTGAAACAACTAAAAATAAACAATGTTTTCTAATAATATTTCCGAGTGTTGTACTATTATAAAGTATCCAGCTTCAACATTTGACTTCAGCTCATGAAATAGTGGTGGTTCAGATCCTTTTTTTGGTGTGTCTGTGTGTGTAAACTCCCTCAGGGGGGCGCTATACACCATACAGCTATACAGCAGACTGTATGTTACTTGCAGAACTGTTTGCTCAAATTAAATTCCAAATTGTGAGGTCCAGGCTGTGGTGAGAATTAAACCGTGACCGTGTATGTTTACACCCCTACTGACATAGTGCACACCAACCATGATTCTGGATCGACTGTGTCCCAGTAATCCTGTAATTTTGACAAACATTACAAGATCTGGATTATTCACTGCTTTGTCACTAGGGCTGCAACACATTAACCTCCACTCACTCACTGCACAGCCTGCAGCTCCTTCTCCAGCTCCTTACACACACCGACACATTAACCTCCACCCACTCACTGCACAGCCTGCAGCTTCTTCTCCAGCTCCTCACACACACCAACACATTAAACTCCACTCACTCACTGCACGGCCTGCAGCTTCTTCTCCAGCTCTTTACTCAGACCAGAAAACGGTGCTGTTGTGGCCAGCAAAACCAGCACAGCTAGAAAGCTTATCAATGAATCAACCAGCAAGGATGGAACTAACTGCTGTATAATAAACAATTGATTGCTTCATAATTTGAATAATCAATGATTTGCTTCAATAATTGATTGATTATTCCACTATCAAAATGGCTGTTTGTTGCAGCCTTGTTCGTCCCGTGTGGAGTGAACATCTCCAGAACAAACTGTAATTGGGATCTCTAACTGCTTGCTTTGTGTTGTTGGTGTGTTACTTTGAAAATTGCCATAAAGGAGCTGGAAAATGGAGAGCTGAGAGTGTGCACAAAATGCAAGGCTCATTATACTGTTTCATCTCATGAACTCGCTCATGTTCCAGGATGATTGTGTTGTGTCGGGTTTGCATTTAAACGCATCGCATTCAGATGATGTCAGGTTCTTCTCTCTGCTGCCGTAAAAATGGTTTGTCCGGTGTTCAGACGAACTATCTCGTCTCTACATCTCCCCATTAATCTCCTGAAGTGAGGGGTGGACTGTTTTTAATTGTGTCATACAAGCCACTGTAGCTTTAATCATTCTGCTTTGCGCTAATCACTACCTCATCTGCCCCAGCTGGTCCTTCTAGGGGTCCAGGTCGGATCTTCTCTCACTGCATCTTAACGGCATTAAAAGGGGAGCAGGGAGTGATGGATAGTGATAGCGGAGAGAGGGCCTCCAGTAGCCCCACCCCAGCCAGGGCCACAGCATGCAGGATATAGGGCCCTGGCGGTGGGCTCCCCTGGGAGCAGCAGCTTGGGGGATAAATGGCTGGATCTGGTTGGGAGACCCCCGGGGACTAAGACTTAACGCCCAGGAAATAATCATGTTTAATTTAGCAAGCAGATGGCTGGAAAGCAGGAGGCAAAGCAGAGTCTGAGACCCAGAGGTTTGACACCATGCTGCCTGGAGTGAGCTAACAGTGTGTGAGACACACACACACACACACACACACACACACACACACACACACACACACACACACACACACACAGACACTAGCTTTTATACCCTTTTAAGGTAGAGTCTCATATGTTGCTTTCCCCTGCATTTCTAAATATATTTCACCAAAGACTGAGTGCATCATATCACTAAAGATACAGAGGTGATTAAAACATTTTTATTGATAAAAACGATCCACGTTTACAAAAGTGTGAGAACCTTCATCTTCAGCTTTGTTATGTTGGTGGGTTTCCTCTCACGAACTGCTGCTTCAGGTCCTTCCACAACATTTCTGGACTTTGACTGGGCCACTCCAAACCATTATTTAGGGTCATTGTCTTGTTGCATGACCCACATTCTAATGAGATTCAGCTCACGGACAGATGTCCTGATATTTTCTTTTACAACCATGACACTACCACCACCATGTTTCATGGATGGGCACCATTTACTATTGTATATTCTAGATATATCTTTATCAAGTTTCCCAGCCAAACACCTAGTTAGGGCTGAGCAATGTAATATTTTAGGAAAATCATGATATATTTTATTAATGTGCTAAATAATATATTTCGAGTGCATCGTTGATGTCAAGAGTTTGATTTCTATGGAGAAAAAATTATCCATCACTCCAAACTGCTGCTGAACTGAACTGAACACATCCCAAAATATACCTCGCTTTACTAGAAGACTCAGATTAAACATGGAAGTGTAACAGCTTGCTGTGGTCACTGTGCCCCCGTTTGCGCTGACTCGTCATGTAAAAATGCAGAACCACCTTTCAGAAGCTGTATATATTGGACCCTAACCTTCATAAGGATCATTTAAAATTAATTCTCTAAAATCTAACATGAACAGATGGTTGTGTTTTTATCTACAACCTGTGTTTTTTTGTGCTCAGATTTTATTGACTGTTTATTGGGCTAGACTAGTGAATACCAGTATACCAAGTCTCTGACCAGTATACGCTACTAGATTACTCTCAGAGTCGGTCAGATCAAGTCTCTGACCAGTATACACTACTAGATTACTCTCAGAGTCGGTCAGACCGAGTCTCTGACCAGTATACACTACTAGATTACTCTCAGAGTCGGTCAGACCGAGTCACTGACCAGTATACACTACTAGATTACTCTCAGAGTCGGTCAGATCAAGTCTCTGACCAGTATACGCTACTAGATTACTCTCAGAGTCGGTCAGACTGAGTCACTGACCAGTAGTCCACTGACCACTGACCACTGTGCAGGTAAACAGGTTGATAGAATTACTAATAAATAGTAAATAATCTGATTTTCTGTGTGTAAACACTCACTGTCTTTAACTATTGTGACTCTGTTACAATACAACTACTTATATTGTCCATTTCCTTCAGTTATGTCACATCTTTGGCCTTTCTCTCTCTCTCTCTCTCTCTCTCTCACTAAACTTACTCTTCTGACCTAAAGGAAGAGAGCAAGGCGTCACGCGTATGTAAACAGAAAACCTAAACAACTCTACATGACTCCTCCTGAAGCCGCCTCGGCACACTTTCACGAATCACAGCTTAATTGGCTCGAGCCCAATAGGAGTCGGCGCACTGCGTTCGAGAGCGCTTGATCCTCAGCCACAGCCTCAGAGACAGTGCAGCTCCCACACTCCAAGTGGAGCAAACTAGAGGATACCACTAGAGGAGAGGAGCAAGAGAAGAGCTTCAAAAAAGAGAAATAAATTCAGTGAGTGTTTAGCCTGTCAGACGAGCTATGTATTTTCCTGAATGTCATGCAGCCTGAGGTGTAACAAGCCCTTTCTGCTGTAGCACTGCTTTCTTTTTTTTTCCTTTTTCTGTCTCTCCCTCTTCTTTTTTCCCCTCCCCAGCCCCCGAAACACTCTCTTACCTCAGGTAGTCCCTGCGACAGAGGATGAGATTGGCTTTGGTGTAGAGGGTGGAGCCCACCTCCCCCAGGCGGCAGTCGCAGCAGGCGCATTTCAGGCAGTCCTCGTGCCAGTATTTGTCCAGCGCCTTAAGCAAGTAGCGGTCTTTAATCTTGCGGTTGCAGCCGGCGCACCCCTTCTGTTTCCCTTTGGGCTGGACGGAGAGCATCGGCACACCTGTAGCGATAAGGAGACAAAAACGGAGCAAACGGCATGATTTACTGCCCAGGTAACGCCGGTGACTTTTCATGTTCTGCACCTCCTTTTTGATAAGGAGGCCTCCAGAGCTCCGGGCCTGACGCCTAGGCCGCGACCGCACCTGTTTCATATGCATTAGAGCCCTGGCGCACTCGCGCTCCGATACGCGCTCGGGTCACTTTGGACTACATTCACCCTTCGCCGTCCCCTCTCGCCGAGGACAGATGTTAACTCTGCAAAAACATACACATACACACACATGGCTTAAACGCAGCTCGGTGTTGGGACACTGTAGAACACTCTCCGTTACAATGGCTCGCTGAGGCACTGGGGTAGCGTGTTGGGTTGGTCACTGGGCTATTTTAATGGCCTCTGTAGCGAAGCCAGCCACCAGCCATGATAAAAGCTCCTTGTGGGCTGTGTTTGGTATGGATTAACATTAACCTTTTAAAGCGCTGTTGACCACAAGAAGGTTGCATTCAGCCCCAAGTGAGATACGTCACAGTCTAAGTGCCTGACTGAGCGCACACACACACGTTCATGCACACACACACACACACTTTGCTCCTTCTACAGTTATCTGTGCTTGTCTCCATGTTGCACCCAGCAGAGTAAACCAAACCTGCTAAATTGCCGTGTTGTCACGTGCCCCCGCCCCCCCACTCCGGCCCTGAAGAGGGCCTTTTAGCCATCTAAAGAACAAATAAAGTCCATTTAATAACTGCACTAAACGCTAATAGTCTATCTGCCGCATGACATTTGAGTGGCGACTAAAAGCCGCCCTCGGGCCAACGGCGGCACCCGGCACCCCTCTGCCAGCGCTAACAGGTCCGGCCCGGTTGAAAGCGCAGACAACAGCTCTTAAGACACTCTCTCCCACACTGAGCTATTGATCCGACTAATAGAATGCGTGGCAAAGCCGGCCACTCTCCCTCGCTGCTTTCAAAACACATTCCTCTCAAAAAGCCGCGTGCACTCCTCCCTCAAACCCTCCCCCCAGCCAAAAAACACTACCCCCACCCCACCCTGGCCCAAACCCTGTCACTGACTGTCAGACCACCAGGCCATTAACAGACCCGAAGGCCCATCTGGGCATGCCGAGCTTTTAATTTAAACATTCAAACAGCGAAACATCAGCTATTAGACATTTCAATCACTGCAGAAACGATAAATAATGCATAAAAACATAAACGTTGATCAGTGCTTTCAGGCTCATGTCGGCCTCACGCGATATCTACTTTGTAGGACAACATATTATCCCAGAAAGGCAATAAACAACATTATTCCCATTTACTTCCACTGATATCACGATAAAACACTCATCAAAAATATCGTATCAGTTAAGCAGGTTGCCATCTGTGTACGGTTTAATTCCAGAGATGGGGGTATCAATAAACACTTTACCACCATATCCAGATATTGTGTTTTTGGTCATATTGTCCAGCCTTACTGTGACATGGCCAACAGCCAGAGCTACCCCTGATCGAAACTGTGTGATGCTTTTGGACGCACGATCAACAAAATCTAAAGTGAGAATATCCAAGCTGCCCAAGACCAGGGGCAGTACTAGGACAGTGATAGCACTGGGTCTTCTTCCCGGAAATGAACGAAGGTTGAACAAATGAACGAGCGGGGACACGACACCCCCCCCCAACTGAAAGAATGGCCTAGCAATGTAATTCCTTCAGCTGGGGGGTGGGCTTCACTTTGCACATGGATTGGGGGCCTTTGATCAGTTTCGTTTCATCAACCGTGGAGTTGGTCCCTTTCAGTGGTTTCTTTTCTTATTCACTGACCAGCCTCCCTCAGCGGCCCAAGCTCATAGAAGCCCAATGGTTCTCCCAGTGGTTCTCCCAATGGCCAGTCCATCCCTGCTTTGAGCTTGGCTTACCCTCATCCGAGACGTGTTTTTGATGACGAGTGGACATGAATATCATAAAACAAACACTATAAACCCGCGTTTTTAGACAGAACAGGTTTTCCTCTGCACAATGACCAACACCGGTCAGCAACAACCAGTGAGATGGTACGATAAGTCGATAACGTAATTATTATGACAGGCCCGGCCTCGAGCCGCGATAGGCGTGTGGACAAAGACAGAAAATGCCATGTTCAACAACTGGTTGTACACAAGGTCTTTTTTCTCCAACTCTTGATGATCTAATGTGGAGCTTTGTAATATTTGAATAATGCATTATCAGCTGCTTGATGTATCAGAGGTAGTGACAGCTGAGTGCCTGTACGGATGGCTGGGTTCAGTAGCTGCTGCGCTCTGCCTTTAATGTACCATAATGGCACTACTGTACATGATCAACAAATGGGTGCCAGTGGGCATGCACTCCATTACCCAACCGTTTCCCCAATAGTTCTACTGTGGGCATCTCTCTCTCTCTCTCTCTCTCTCTCTCACACACTGTTTCTCTCTCTCCTTCCCTCGTTTCAACTCTTTACCAGAAGTGCGAAACACCTCAAAGCAACTTCACACTGTACTTTGTTCTTCTGAATATCAAAGCAGATTTTACTCACAAACACACACTCAACTCCGGCTCGTTCTGTCGTTCAATCCCTCTCCCTCCCTCCCTCCTTTCTTTCTTTCTTTCTTTCTTTCTTTCTTTCTTTCTTTCTTTCTTTCTTTCTTTCTTTCTTTCTTTCCCACCCTGACTTTCAACAGGGCTCTTATTGGATCCAGATTTGCTCGGGAACTGAAGTATCCACACATCAGTGGTGCTATGAATGTAATATAATTAGTGACGCCCCCCGTAAAAAAAAAGGAGGTGGGGAAAAGAACACAAGGGAAAAGGAGAACGAGGGCTTGTTAGTTAAATGCATGGCTTGAATGTAAAAACGAGGCGGTCGAGGTGGTCGAGGTGGTATTCAGCTATCCCGTTCCTTTATCAGACCAGGCTAATTGGTCCAGTGCTGCTGATGGGAGCCATCAATTAGTTCTGCACCTTCCCCTCCAGCTCCCTCACCTCCCCATCACCCCCAAACAACCACCACCAACCTACAGCCCCCCCTCCCCCCCCCACACCTCAACCTCAACCAAAACGGGCCCCTTGAAGCCGCCGCATTAGGATCACAAAACTCGCTATAAATACCAATGTTGGGTGTAAATGAAGCTAAAAAGCCTTCAAATTGAAGCCACACTAGCTGAGGGCGGTCTCTTTCTACCTGCATTTCATGGCTTGTTAGATGAGCGCTCTGCAGGTATGCCAACAGTGCTCTCCTGTCAGCCTTCTACAGAACTAAAAACAGTCTTAATGAGGGGAGAGAGAGAGAGAGAGCCAGCCTGTGAGAAAGAAAGAAGGAAAGAAAGAAAAAAAAGTGTGTGTGTGTGTGTGTGTGTAAGCGAGTGAGCTGGGGAATCAGGCTCCTTTCAATTCCCCCAAGGATGGCACAAAAATCTTTAATTTGCCTTTTATGACAGCTAATTAGTTATTCTATTCAAAATCTTTGCTTTAAATAAGAGAACTAATTATACACAAAGGTCGCCCCCCCCCCAACACACCCCCCACTCATACCACGCGTAATTGGTTTATGCCCCCCCCCACTATACTATCCACCCACCCTTTAACAATGTGCTTGTGTTTTACACAAAGTTAGCTATAGAGAGCTTAACCCTTTCCGCACTGACTCGACACTTCCCGGGAAAAGTAACCTTGCCGCGTTCCAGCTCTTTAATTACCTGGACAAATTCCGGTTTGTGGGAACAAGAAGCACACTAAGCTTCGTTGATGTCTCTCTCTAACCTAGATTCGTATCTCTCTCTCTCTCTCTCTCTCTCTCTCTCTCTCTCTCTTCTGTCATCCTGCTCGCGAGTGGATCTTTCAGAACCCGCAAAGTCAACGCGAGGTGAGCCGTATTCTCACACAGCCAATCATCTCAGCTGCTTCGGCTCTTTGAAAGCTGACATTTGTCTTCCAAAACAACTTGTGGAAATATGGCTTCGGAAACAACAACCAAAAAAAAAAACAAAACAAAACAAAAAAATAAAAAATCACAGAGCCACGTATTTCCAGCACATCCTACACCTAAAAGCGGTGACAGAAGAAATCACGGCGTAAAAAGCAGCATAATGCTGTTCCTCTGATACTGAGAGGCAGCCTTTTGTTTCTGGAGCTCCTCGCAGAAGAGTGCACCTGTCACCCCACACTTTGTAGCATGTTGGAAACACCAGTCATCCAACAGCACGTCCAACAGCGCCTCCCCTACCCGGCCGTCTCCGTCGCACCAAGAACAAAAAAGCAACATTATAAAAGGAGACGCGAGGCGAGGAGGCAGCTCCCACTTAATCCAATCCATTTAACAGATACAAGTGCTGCTGACCTTCCTGTGTCATTCCGTGTCGCGAAAAAGCATATCCTGCTATCCGGCCTATGATTCATATTCTACCAGGAGATGCGTGTTTTTTTCCTCTTTAAGTGAGAGCTTTTGCTTTGCCAAACGTCTCCCGTAGACAGGAGAGCTAGAGAGAGAGAGAGAGAGAGAGAGAGAGAGAGAGAGACAGAGAGAAAAAAACATTTGCCATTAATACTGGTGCACTGGTGCAGTCTGCCATCCTCATCCTTTCCACCCTCTTCCTCTTTAAAGACCTTATCTCGTACGAATATGTACAGTTACGTTTTTTTTTGCATTTGAAACTGTCAGACCATGTACTTTCCATTATAGAGATAGGATCCGATTTCTATGTAGGCCCCCATTTCAAGTTCCATTTTTGCAGCTATCAAAAAATCAAATCAACGTGGTACCCTTTTGATGTATTTAAGGTTTAGAGAAGAGGCGAAAAAAAGGAGCGAGAACAGTTTCCGTGCACTCGAGCAATCGTTTTAAAGCATTACAGCGCAATTATCACATCTTCACGGCAGGCCAATGTATCTTTGGGAAGGGGAAAAAAAAAAGAAGCATAGCAAGAGAGAAGATGATTTGCTTTCCAGTCCAACAAGCCCCCACCACCCCCGCCACCACCTTTTTTTAATCCTCTCTCACACTGTACGTGATGTTGTAGGCTAATCTTTCAAATGAGTGCACAGTAGAGCTGAATGAAGCCTGCAGTCCGTGCTCCTTTTGGGGTCACCTGCTATAATTAAATAGATTCAATCAATTATGTGGATTGATGCCTCAATGTGACGAGGGCTGATGAGGGACACCACGGCTGGATTGAACAGGCCTTTCCGTTCGCCATCAGATATTTAACTCTTGATACAGGAGCCTGGAACAAAATGCTGCTATTAGATGATTCTACAGAACCAGCTCCTGCAAACATCAAAGCAGGGCTGGGTACCGCAAGAACGTATTGATACAAGACACGTATCGCGATACAGGGGTTGCGATTTGGCTCGTCACATCAGTTACGTTATCAACTTCTTGTGCAACATGTGGAGACGTGACAAATATGGACCAGACAATATCGTACATCATACCCAGAACAATATGAGGAAAACAACAGGTTACTTTTTGTCCAATCAGAACAGGGGGATTTGAAAACAGAGTACAATACTGCCATCTAGTGTTCAGGGATTAAACACAACACAAAATGGACCAATGCCAACATATTTTACATGTAATCGCAGAATTTATACTAATTTAAAAAATCTATACTGTGTTTTTGATTTACTGATATTTTTCTTACACTTCCCAAAAATAAATGTTCTTTTGTTTAATTTAATTTAACAGCAGTGCTCATGAATCAACAGACATATATACCAAACCAAATAAGAGCGCCCCCAAGTGGCACTAATGATCTCATTGGTTCCTGCAGGAATTTTTGAACATCCCGATTGGGCAGGAGCAACGCTGGTACTCGATGAGCTTTTAAAACATTACCGCAGGTCAGGATTGTGTGTAGATGCCATCGAGAGCTAGGACTTAGTGCAAGGGATTTCTTCTGGGGGGGTATTGGGCCCGTAACCTGGGCCTAGTACTACCCCGGACACATGACTTCCTATTCCAGTCTGTGACATGGACACAACAAGGAGAACTTGATCAAACAACTGACAGAGAAAATGTGTTTTTCTTTCAAATAACTGGTTTGAATTCATTGGGATTTGAGATCGTATCACCCAGCACTACATCACATTAATTGCTGGAGTCTTCAGCGTCTTCAGGGTCCTCAAACATAGCTTTCTAAAAACATGCAAGTGACCTCATCCTCTGGAAGAATGACCAATTTGGAGAGCCTGAGCGTCTGCAGACGAGGAGTACAGATGTATGAGGGATTACAAGCAGTCATCTGGCGCAAAGCTCTTGGCGAGGTTCTTCATGTATGACAAGCCGCGGTTATGATATCAGCAATGTATGCATGGAGCTCAAGCACCTTCACAAACACAAGTATGAGCAGCAGAGAACGAGGAGGAGATCTGCCTCTCTGTGATACACAGCCACGTATGATGTTCCATAAACTTATCTTGAGAGTCTGCATTATTAGAGTCTGAGCACTCGTAAACGAGCTCGACTGCATACGAGTGCAGAATGTGATTTGTTCGTAAACAGATGTACAGGATGCGACAAATGAACACAACGATGAATGCAGCGGGAACACTTGACGATAACGGTAACAGTTAACAGTGCTGGAGAGGTGGGTATTTCAGGTCCAGGAAGTCGAACGTGCTGGACATTACATACTCATCCCTGGACAACATTAATAAAGATTATTAAGCTGTTTAATTATCAGTTGACACGAAATAACGCTTGATAATCAGCAATCTTCACAGTCAAGCACCACACCCCAGCGAGAAGGAGCGAGAAGGAGCAAGAATGAGCAGGTGTCCCAATACTTTTGTCCATGCCATGTAGGTTAGTTATTATTTCTGTTACAGGTAGCGAGTACACTATGCACAAGTGGCTGTTTCTCAGATATTTAATACTCAAATATTACTCAAGCCTGTGATATTGCTAAACCAGTCAGTAATGTTCCCGTCCTCCCTAAAGGTCCAGTAAAGTGTAACCGGCTCATCGTCCAGTGCAGCAGCGCTGTCGCGAGTGAGCGCTCCCACTGTAAACCCGGCCGTGTCCATGGCAATCGGGGCTTGAATTTGTCAGTGTAACCGCCGGCCGCCGTAGAGGTTAATGGGAAGCTCCGGCAGATGTCCTGCCATTGTCTGCGGGAATCAGCCCCTTTCAATCAGCTCACATCATTACCGTAATTGAGCCTGTAGACACTCATTCTGCTCTGCTGCCAAAGACAAAACACAAGACATCTGGTAATAACGTCAGGTGCAATATGCCAGCTGTATTGCAGACAAACGGAAAAAGACCACGAGCATCATACCGACTCCCTGTGCCTCGATGTCGTGTTCGTGTTCTCGAGGCACGCTACTCTGGGAGGAGACGCGTTCTTGTACTCTCACCCTTCTCTCTCCGCACTGCTCACGTCACCCAGGCCGACCGAAGAGGAGCGTGTGCGAAATCACGTACGGTGGCCTATGGCACGGTCCTCGGGCAGGGTTTTATTGTATGCGTATGAAACCAGTGCGAGCAACTGCCTCGCTTCGCATGCTGTGATTATGACATAATTAGCACCCATGGTAAGCGAGAGAGGGAGCGGGAGAGAAAGCAGAATAGGCGCAGTCTGTGCAGGAGGAACGGGGAGGGAGGGGGTGGGTGGGGGTTCATTAACGCGATGCACTTTCACAAACTTTCGCAGCCTGCTGCCGCTAATAAGCCCCAGTGAAACGGAGCCGCTGCGCTCCCTCGCAGTGACCCTGGCACTGCCCGGGATAAGGGAGGGTTTTGTCTCCTGGAATAATTGCTCTTTTCACATGTTACAAGTGTCCTGACCCCTGCGGTCGGCAGCCACTCCCCCCCCCAGCATAATTACTCCTGATCCGACCCAAATGAGGCGGCCGCATTAGGCCTGCAATAACACTGGCCTGGCTTCAAGAGCGGCAGCACGGGGAGTCTGGGCAGAACAGGGCCTGGAAACAGGAGGCTGCTTTTCTCTGGGCCCTGCCGGTCATTTCCATCACGTCAGAGGCACATTTCTTACACTTGAAGTCAGCACTAAGACCCAAGGCCCTTTCCCTCTCTCTATTTTCCCCCTGTACTTCCCTCCCTCTCTCTCTCACACACACTTTCGGTGTGGCTCGGCCTCCCTCTCTCCAGTCTGAGAGGCTTACTGAGCACATTGTTAGCTCCCGGTGCCCCGTTTGCTCACTAAGGCTTTGGCTCACAGACGCAATCCCAATTAACGGATAACTTCATTAGTGTGAGAATGTGTGTGTGAGTGTGTGTGTGTGTGTGAGAGAGAGTCTACGTGCACATATTTTATTACCCCCCCCACCCACACCCACCCACCCACACACACACACACACACACACACACACACTCTTTCACCCCCCTATTATTTTTAATTTATTCACATGGGGTTAATTAAAAGAAATGTATCACAGAGATATGCAACAGATTTCTAATTAAATTCATTACTGCTTATTTTTGAGCGAGAGGAAGAGAAAAAAAGCTGGCACTGTTTTTCCTGAGTTATTACAGGAGGCAACTTGTTCCAGCACTTGGGCTCTCGGTTGAAGGCATGGTGAGAATACAGTTCTGGAAGGTGAGCTGTCATCCGTCTCCGAAAAAAAAAAAACGAAAAAGAAAGAGAGAGAGAGAGAGAGAGAAAGCCAGACAGGGAGATAGAAAACGAATCTGCCCATCGCTCCTAACCCTCGTTATGCAGGGGTGAGTACTGAGACCCTGGAGAGTTTCAGGAGGAAGAAGATCAGGGGAACAAATCAGACGCTTGATAGAGGGAGGAGGGTGACCTTGCATCCAGCCAATCAACCCTCACCCCTACTGACACAAGCTCCCCTATAGTTGGCCGAGTGAACGTGTTTTTTTTTTTCTTCTTCTTCTTGAACAGGCCTCCATTTGCGCAGGCCTGCAAGGCTGCTGCTTTCCGTCTCCATTTAGTCTGCTAAAAGCCCAACACTGTCAATAACGCTCACTGATGAATGCAGGTTCTCATATGTATATAAATACGAATCCAATTCATTTCCCCCTCTCCTCCTGCAGGCTGCATTAGCATTTGAATAAAGGGAATAAATCCATCTATTCCATAACCCAGATCTTTTCAGACTTTGAGAGAAAGAAGGACAATCTTATCTGCCACTTCATGATTTCTGCCAAGAATGTAACCATTAGCACTGTCACACATTTTTTTTTTGGTGCTTTTTTTTTTTATATATTTATTTTTTTACGCGCCACAATAATGCCCCAAACACTTTTTAGTCGGCATTAAAAATGCATTCGGTTAGGCGTAAATGTTGCCTTCTAAAGTTTGTGTCACTTCCGAGGTTAGAAAGTGATGTATGAAATGCCCCTCTCGCTGGCAATTACTGCTCACTTATTATTTCAAAAGAATATGTCAGGAGACAGGTGTGCCATTCAGGGCCGCACCGCAGGCTCGGAAATGGAGGGACTCGCGCCGCAGAACCCCATTTGGGCCCGTTTAAAGTTGAATAATGCAAATTCACCACAGGGGGCATTTGTTTGGTGAGGGAGGCTCCCATGTCATTTAAGCACTCACTCAGATGCCTGTCTCCTTATGGGGTAAATAATGCAGGGCCCAAATCGGAACGCTAGTAATGCAAGTTGGCCCAAGACACTTCCCTGTTAGAAAGCTGAAACCAAAAACATGCAATATGTATAACAGCCCTTTAGAACTTTAGGCCGATTCTGTGGGACGTTTTCTTGACGAGGTCCTATGCTGCTCAGAATGGTCTTCATTACAGACGCAATATTAACTGTAGAGATTTGACCATATTTTGAACAAAAATGTACGTGTGCCTCCAATATAATGAGTTTTGCTGCTTTTAAGGATGAATAAACACTTTATATCTTATCAATCCTTTTGGAAATTGGTCGCCCAGAGCGACAAGGATATTTATAATATTAAGTTCTTCAAAATATTTGACAGTGGTCCAAATAAAATTGAAAAAAAAAACCTGAATGATTTTTGTTATTTGTGTATGTAACAGTTTTATCCCTTCTCAGGACTTTTATTCTGAAATTTGAACCCTATGTGAACAAAGAAAGAGGCAACAGCCCCTTCTTACACAATATCTGTGTCAGTGACATTATCAGCCCCGCCCCCTCTCTCTGATCAGTCAGTCTGTATGCAGGTTGATCATCAGCCCCGCCCCCTCTCTCTGATCAGTCACAGTCTGTATGCAGGTTGAGCATCAGCCCCGCCCCCTCTCCCTGATCAGACAGAGCAGTAAACATGCACTGGAAGCTCCTTCGGGATTTAAACTGGGATTCCATTCAGCTGGAAACTAGGGTTAGACTGTGTTCTGTAGGTTGTTATGTGCATCGTGACTGTAGGTTACTCTGATCCTGAGTTATGAAGCAGAGAACATGGCCTGTAACTGGCCGCACAACGCGGATCTCGGGTTGAAAGATTTGACTCAATCAGCCGAAACAGCCGTGTGCCATGTCTGGCAAAGTGGCAGAACGTTCTCACTGGTTGTGACTGATAATAACCTGAAGTTATTAAGTTCCACCTAAGTGTGTAATGGGACAATCTGCGAGGGTTTGTTTCATGACTCATTCTCCATGCACGTCCTCACACGCTCATTTTTCATCCCTGTCTCTGCACAAGCATTGAGTTACATCATTTCTTCTGCAGTCTGAGTGTGTGTGTGTGTGTGTGTGTGTGTGTGTGTGTGTGTTTGTGACTATCCCTCTCCATAGCAGCGAGGAGATCTCTCCGAGTGAATGGACACACCATCAGAGGTTATTGATGTTGCAGGAGAACTCAAGAGTTAAATGGAATGGCCACTCCATTATCGGCTCCAACAGTCCACGGGAGACCGTCACGTTTTAAGTGTGACAAGGAAAGGGGGGAAAGCGGCGGCCTGCAGAAAGGGGGCTGGATGGAGTGTTATTACGGCCCATGCTCAGTTTCCAATTTCAATTAAAGCGGAGCAGAGTGGCCAGAGTGCGTGGATCGCAGCTGCCACTCACTAATGGATCAAACCAACCCGTGCGGCAAACTCGCACTCGGCATTGATCAACCTCTCCGATACCTCCTCGTGTCCTTCGCCTTTAAGGAAAAACACAAACAAACCCGCAATCACCGTTTAACGAGTTATTCCAGGTTTGATTTATCGAAGGTCACCCAGTGATAGATTGGCAAGCTGCTATCTCATTAAACAGATAGCGAAGAGTTTTCTAATCCGAACTCGCCTGTACATTGACCCCCCCCTGTTCTAAACACCGCGTGCGTTCAGATATACATACATAATCAACCATAACATTAAGAACACCTCCTTGTTTCTACATTTACTGTCAAAATGATCCACTCCTCTCCCGAGACAGGAGCACTTCATAGTTTTAGGACCCCACAGGACCACCACAGAGCAGGTGTTATGTGGGTGGTGGGTCATTTTCAGCACACAGATGGAGTGTTGAAGTGTTTAAACCCTGTGTCCACTCTATCAGACACTCCTACCGAGTGTCTCCACCTTGTAGATGTAAAGTCAGAGACAGAAGCTCATCTGTTTCTGCACAGTTTGTGTTGGTCGTCCTCTAGTCCTTCATCAGTGCTCACAGGACGCTGCCCACAGGACGCTGTCGGCTGGACGTTTCTGGTCGGTGGACTGTTCTCGGTCCAACAGTGACACTGAGGGGTTTAAACACTCCAGCAGCACTGCTGTGTCTGATCCACTGGTACCAGCAACACACACTAACACACCACCACCACGTCAGTGTGACTGCAGTGCTGAGAATGACCCACCACCCACATCATATCTGCTCTGTGGTGGTCCTGTGGGGTCCTGATCATTGAAGAACAGGGGGATATGGTCATAATGTTATGGTTGATTGGTGAGTGTGTGTGTTTGTTTGTGTGTGTGTGTGTGTGTGTGTTCCAAAATGCAACAGAAATAGATTTTAATATCCTTGCAATATTTGTGCAGAATGCATTTACACTGGTCATATTGGATTCTTTCTCTTTTTTCTTCACCTTTTTTAATCTGTTCTTTATATGGAGATTGTTATTATAGGTTTATTGCATACATTCCCAAGTTTATTGGGTTTGGAAGAGTTTTCATTATGTTTTCCGATAGAGAGGAAAAATATTCTTATTTGCTCTTAAGTGGGATAAACGCTGCCTGCGTAACCCTTCGCCCATATCACCTTTAAGTATTGATCAGCTAGTGCACAGAGCTGATTGTACACAACCAGGGCTGCAATGACTGGCTGACTAAAATCACTGATCAAACTGGTTGGTAACTATTTTAATAGTGGATTAGTTGGTGACCTCTTCATGCAAGGAACGATTCGGGATGTAAATGAAACCCAAGCAGTTCATCGTAATGTAAAATACAGCGTGAAATACGGTTCAACTGCTGCTGTTACACAGTTATAATTTCTCAAACTGCAGTTAAATCATACAGACTGTCTGTCATTTGTCACGTGAACAGTGTGATTAGAGAAAAAGCTATGGACCCATATTTCGCTCAATAAAAGAGCTAATCCGTTTGCTTATTTTGGACAAGCTTCCTGGCTATGGCCAGGCAGTGTCAAAATAAAAGTCCCTAATACAAACATAGCAGTAACATTAGTCTGATCCAAAAATTAAGGGGAAAAATTACATTTTATTGCTGCTTCTATGGACATCCTTGGTTTTAGTTTCAGGAAGAGAAATTATATCAGATTTTAATTTATCATTTAAACAAGCCACTAATATTTTTGAATGATTTTTGTTATTTATGTATGTAAGAGTATTATCCCTTCTCAGGACTTTTATTCTGAAATTTGAACCCTGTGTGAACAAAGAAAGAGCCAACAGCCCCTCCCTTCTTACACAATATCTGTGTCAGTGACATTATCAACTCCGCCCCCTCTCTCTGATCAGTCAGAGTCTGTAGGTAGGTTGAGAATAAGCCCCGCCCACTCTCTCTGATCAGTCAGAGTCAGTAGGTAGGTTGAGTATAAGCCCCGCCCCCTCTATCTGATCAGTCAGAGTCAGTATGTAGGTTGAGCATAAGCCCCGCCCCCTCTCTCTGATCAGGGGAAAAATTACATTTTATTGCTGCTTCTATGGACATCCTTGGTTTTAGTTTCATTAAGAAAAATGATACCAGAGTTTAATTTATCATTTAAACAAGCCACAAATTTTTTAATTCATTACTCTTGTTTTCTGTTATTGTTAGTAAACACATAAAACAAGCTGATAGTTACACATCAGTTATTTGGTAACTGAAAGATTCATAATCTGAATAATGAATTATTTGTTCATAAAGGAAAGATGTATCAACAGTCATCGGTGGTGTTAACGTACAGAACATCTTTAAGGCAATATATGCAAATATTATAACAAAGGGCGTGCACGAACACAGCGATGAATGAAAACTATTTGCCAGGAGTCAAACGATGTGCGCACGCATGTCCGCACCTCAGGAAGCCAGGGGTTCCTGAAGGTCTGGCATATATAAACACCATTTCCCGAATGCAGCAGCAGCAACAGCAGCAGAGAGGTAACATATTTACCCAGGCATGTCTGCAGGGTCAGTGCATCTGAAGGCTACAATCTCCAGAAACATTAAAGCACTTTAAAAATGTTTGACTAGTTTCCTCCCTCCTGGAATGGTAAATTGAAATCACATCTTGAGCAGAAAAGCATTACCTGTTTCATAATTCAGCTGCACATCTCCCTCCCTGGGTTCACTAATCCCTAACAGCTCTCCTGGAAAACAGAAATCAGCACACAACTTCTGCATTAATGAGAGTCTCCACAGACCCAAACTTCTTCACAACCTTCACACACACACTCACAGAGTGCACACTCATGAATTCATCCTGCACACATTCACACACTTGTTCACACTTGCAAGCATATAACATGCACATACACACACATACATACTGATACAGTTTCAGTAACTACACTGCTGATCTTTAATACCGGCTACCGGACTGTGTTTCTGATACAGTTTCAGTAACTACACTGCTGATCTTTAATACCGGCTACCGGACTGTGTTTCTGATACAGTTTCAGTAACTACACTGCTGCTGATCTTTAATACCGGCTACCGGACTGTGTTTCTGATACAGTTTCAGTAACTACACTGCTGCCGATCTGATTTCAACCTCACTGCTGATGTCCTTTAACTGCCTTACACTCCACCATATCACAAACAGACCATGTCAAAATAAAAGCTAATAACACAAGCCAACCAACAGACTATGTCAAAAGAAAAGTCACTACTACAAAAAGCGAAAGCACAAATTAATATCTCATATATCTGCCCCCATTTTTTTTTTGCTGATCCAAAAAGAGTAGAATGCATGCAATGCACGACCCAACGACATCTCATCTGATCAGAACCGCGAGCTCTGTGATCTGTTACACCACTAGTGCACAGCAGCTATCTCCAGCCAGTAAGTAGCACAAACAAATATGTATCTGGGGAGCGTTTGAGGAGGGATTAAACAAGGTCTTCTAGCTAATAGGTATAATGGCAGATCAGTCTGTAACAAGATGGAACTGGTGCACATAAACACCGCTACAACCACACTGCAGTATTCCATTTCCACATTAATGATTCATAACAGCAATCAGTCGCTCATAAACATTCAGAAAAGCAACAAGACTCTCCTGTTTTCTGCATCTAAACACCTTTCAGAGTGCGCTTTTTCACCAGCTCTTCTGCAGCAATTTGTTGCGATGGGGTGACATGTTTGTGGCATCCGAGGACAGCGTTCACCACTTGCCTTTTTAAAGGCATCACTAATGAACAGCTACGATACCCTGAGCTGCACTTTCAAACTTCATTAGAGCCAAATGCGGGTATCAGTGTAGGTATCATTAGGAAGGCTTTTATCAAGTTACAGAATGTGATAAGGTTAATGAGGAGAGTTTATAAAAGTCTCATTCTCGTGGGCGGAGGAGGCTGGTTCTGAGGAGGACAAGACCTATATGTGAACTGCAATATTCATTTAATTCATTAGCATGGCCATCTGTACAGTTTCTTTTTTCCAACTTTTTAATAAGCTCAATAGACAGAAAATGGACATGCTCAGGAATAAACAAGTGCGAGAGAAGGAGAAGGAGAAGGCTGGAGGGGTGGAAAGTGGTGCTGTACAGGAAAAGGGGATGTGGGTGGAGGGGCGGGGGAAATAAATAAATAAAATAAACAAATAAATAAATACAGAAATGGAAGAAGAGAGGCTGTGATGAAATGGAGCCAAGTGTGACGACCTGCTGCAAGAGTAGTAGTGTGACACACTCTCTTACTTTCCCGTGCACACACACACACACACACACACACAATAGCTGGAGCAGACGAGGCGACTCAACCTTGCAGCGAGAAGTGGCAGCGAGAGCTGCTACAACAAGGCAGCTCAGGGGAATAACATGTGGTCTAAAGACCAAAGGAAAGTAAATTAAAAACCACCTACTGTAAAATCATCAATATGTAGCTGTATAGCCCTCTTCCAGCAGAGCATATGTACTATTACTTGGAGCAAGTCCAGCGGGAGAAGCCATACTTTGCCAGGCTTCCTCTGCTCTCATTCCAGTCTAAGGTTTCGAGAGGGAATGGGAAAAGCAACAGCCGACACATTTATTATAGATCTATTTTTTTAATCCACACCACATAGAGCACGCAGGCCTCCCTCCCTTTCCTTTCCTCCTCCCTTTGTTTCTTTCACTCTTTCTTTCTACCTCTTCTTTTTCTTTTTTTTCTTTTTTTCTTTTTGCAGCACCTGTCTGCATCCATCTCGGGGCCTCAAGGTGAAAGATAAGGTTGCTTCGAGACGTTTTAAAAGGTAGCCTAAAAATGACGATTCATCTCACTGGCAGCGTGGCTGAAGACGATATAAAAGGTTTTCTGTGTTCCCAACGCCTTAGTGATGGAGTGCATGTCCTTGGAGCTTTGAGAAGCCAATGTTTACTTGAACTTAGCAATACATACAGCAATCCGCATCAAAAAGGCAGCTGAGAGGACGGGATCAGAGAGAGCGCCCCCTGAAAACACGAGGTTGACATGAAGCAGATGGAAGTGATGGGAGTGTTTATCGTTTATCCAGCCCAACTTCGTGTCCTGGAGGGAGGATTTGGGCACACAATCATGGGGCATGATGTGTTCTGTGAATGCTGTTCCCAGTTCTCAGCGTAGGTCTGTCACGATATTCACATTATCGAATTATTGTACAATAACCTCCATCATTTCCGCCGATTTTATCAATGTAAGAAGAAACATCATCAGTATTTTAGAGAGTTGCACTGTTGCATGGTTCTGTTCTCTTGTCTGCTCTGTTGGAGGCGGAGCTTGACTCTGTGAACGTCCGTGCTTTAACATGCACTCGGGTAACCAACTAATGGAGAAACTCCAGGATTACAGGAGTCGTAATCAGATTTCTACTGCAACCAGTCACAGACGCACGGGAATGTGATGGGAGAAAGGCTGGTTCTCCCCAAAAAATGAAAGAAATCAGACTAAACTGTACACACACTCAGTAATACGAGAATTCAAATGTCTTAATCTGACTTTTATCTCTTAGTCCAATCTCAGAAATCAGCGTATGCTGCTGATGTGACCGCTCTAATAATAAGTCTGCAGGAATTGGATTGGACTGTGACGTGTTTATCAAAGCATTAATAAATATATATTGTGGCAGGTCCGACCCAAGCTATTATTAATTCATATCACTCATTAATGCTCATTAATTCCATACTGTAAAAAGGGTGCAACTGTTTCATCAATTTATTAAATTATCAGTACATCAGTGGCATGAAATTAACATGAAATGGCAACAATCGCCAAATTATGGTGGCCGGCCGACCACAATGGTGAGGTCTTCACTGCATTTGCACTGGAGACAGGTGCACTTACTTGATCGTGTCCCCCTCTTTGCTCTCTCATTCAGACCCCCTTTGAGCTGCAGTGAAATGATGGCAGTGATCTACATCTGTAGTCACTGATGTGAGACAGCACGAGTCTGATAGTGATCTGGAGCCTTGGGATAGAGACAGAATTGAGTTTGGAGAACTGTACTGTACTCTAGATCACAGAAGATGTGACGGAATCTCTCCCTGTGTCCTACTGACTTTACACACACACACACACACACACACACACACACACACACACACCCACACACACACACACACACGTTGCAATAGCAACTGCTCCCTTTCAGTATTGGTTGGTGTATTTGTGTGATTTAAGGATAAACGCAAAAATCGTGATGCAAATTTCAATACACTCACATAACAGCACACCTATATTTCCACAGACGCGATGAACTACCGTGCATATTAATAACGAATCCCGCTCTCATATCGGATATAGGAATACAGAACTGTGAGTGCAAGATGAGAAATGCATTTCTTAAAGACTTTTTCTTTTCCAGGGTGATGCAATATAAGTTAGAGACCACAAGTATTAGGTCCTGAATCCAGGCGTAATATTGCGAGAGACCTAGGGCGAGAAAAACATTGATGTAATTTCAATATTTGAAATTGGCAAGTTTAATTTAGAATAAGACCAAGCCAATAATCTCGGAAAATAGCAAATACAAGGGAGAAAATTACATTGCAGGCAGAAAAAAAGAGAAAAGACTTAAGGAATGTATAAAAAAGTAATCTCCAAGTGGAAATTAGAAATCAACTCACAGAACGGGGGGGAATAACAGAAAAGAAATATTACTGTCCACTTCCTAAATCAATATAACATAGCTACAAGACAGAATTACCATGGTAACTCAACTAAAGAATGAAGCAGCTCTTATTATTTCAAAATAAAAATCGGAGCCCGAAGCCCCGAGTTTTATTACAGCCGCCGCCAGATGACGGGGACCTGTATTCATTTGAAACATTACTTTTCAATCACATGCTTTGTGAATGAGCAAATTTCATTGGACAGCCAGCATGTGGGGGTCATAAATTAAAGGGGAAAAGGTATCCGAGGATTTATCATCAGTGTGAAGAACAGGAAAGGTTCCCCCCCTCCCTTCCTCATCCCCATGTTCTTACAGAGCTCACTGGTGCGAATGATCAGCCCAGAACATGTCTACAATGAGAACCCAATTATTCCTGCTGCAGAAGATAATTTTAATACCTTAAAGGAAAGGAAAATGGCTGAATCGCTGTTTCGCCTTTTCAAGAACGGAAAAAGTCAATTGGGTCCATTCTTTTGGCAGGTAGAAGAGAAACAGCCATCCTGCATATTAACCTCCATTCTTTTAGCCTAAATGACGGTAAGAACCCGGAGGAGTGGACGGTCACTTTGGAACTTTCTGTACAATTTCTATCGGTCGTGAAACTTCTGGTCAGTTTTATGGACGTATTAGGACGGAAGAGTGGACGATCGAATGGTTTATGGGCAAGATCTCGATAAGCTTTAGGGAAATGGTGATATACAAAACGATGGAACCGGTATCGGCATTTATTTGGAACATCAACAACACCACAAATATCGAACTGTATTCATAAGTAACATAATATAATACACACTGTTGGTGGTGTTTCACTGACTCGGCAGCTGCTCTGAACTATGTTACATTCGATGGTGAAAAGTCTTTAAATCGTGATGTTTCTACGACATTGAGTCTCTACTTTGTTGAGAATCATATCGGAACCGTATCAGAACAGCGACCCATTCGCATTCTGGTTTTGGAGTTCAGTCACACAAACCTGTAACAGGTGCAATGTTACAAATACGGTAGCTCACCTTAAACTTCACTGTTTATTCACCATTAAATAAACGTTATGGTCATGGTTGAATCAACGTTGAACCAACTATGGATTTGTATCAATTCAGAATTGTTACTGCCTTTATGACTCACGATTTTCAAATGAAACCCAACGTTTTTTCAACGTTCAAGCAACAGCTGACATTATTACAACCACGTCAACACTGAACACCAGTCATGTGCCGGCTCAGACGTATAAAATCGTTTCAAAAATCGATAATTACGATAAACCGCCCAGCCTTCGTTTCCAACCAACCTAACCTGCATGGACTGTCCACCGATGGTCCAGTTACAGCCATCCACATGTGACACAGTCAAGCCCATCAAAGCCCGACGTGTTGTCTGCTTATACACGGGGAAGCACGAATGACCCAATATTTCCGAGCATTCAGGATTGATATTTGAATCAGTTCTGCACATTTTGGGTCAGAAAACCAAGGCTTTCTTAGTCAGGGATAAAAATAGTCAGGGCTGGTTTGCATCCTACTTTCTTAAAACGACACTTTGGAGAGAAAGATAGAAGATGATGTTTTTTCTCTGGGGCAAGATCACTCCCGCCTTGAAACAGCGGTCACAGAAAGCGCACCAGAAGCAGGCGCAGTTTGTCCTTTTCCCTGATTGAAGGGGTAACAGGTACGGATGCTCTGCAGTCAAACAAGGAATTCGTAGGTCTTCGTTCAGATCAAACGTGTCATTTAATTACGGGATTTATGACGTAACCGGCCGACTCTTTGTGACGCCAATTACTTCTGATTTAGGACTTTATTTGGTTCATGACTCAGGAGGTCAGTTTGGCTCAATGAAAGGCGAGTAATGTTAATTATGTCGAAACTTCGGGTTCACTTCGCCCACACGGTGTCGGTTTCCGGTTTTAAAAGGCTCATAAAATCAGACACTGGCTGTAAGGACACTCCAATACGACTCGGACACGTTGCATCCCTAGTAACAGCGCATTACAAATTCATTGACTTTTGTTTGAAGGAGGACGCTCGATATATATTGAACGTTATTATCGTATATCAGGAACATAATCTCTGAGAATAAGTGCTCCAGCCGTCGGCCTTGTTTGTGTGTTTACTCGTATTGAGACATAATGCTGTTTATATGAGTAAACATGGGGGTTTTTGCTCGAGTAGATGGTGAGATTATTTCATGCTGACATTCATTCTCTCTCTGGCTCAAACGCACACACACACACACACACACTCATTCACTCACACACACACACACTCTCTACAGTATAGAGTCATTATGGTGGATTATTGTGTTTGCGGCCACTGCGGCTTTAAGTGAGTTGATATTTTCGAAATCCAGAAACGTCAAACACCAGGAGCGTTTCACCACTGTTTCGTCTGTTAGTGAGATGGTGAAAGCAGCTCCAGGCTGCCTCCCCGGTCGCCTGCCAAAATGCCAGCGCAGTTGGTCGGCCCCAGCAAGCAAAGGGTGAAGCTTTTAGGCAATGAGCAGCAGGTGATCTAAGCTTTTCTGCAAGTCCTAATGCTCCTAAAAGCCACTCTCCCTGCTTCTGTAATTGGGCATCAGTAGTTAATGTAGTATTGACTGCATTACATGCTCCTGTGCATCCTCTCCCCGCTAATGCCATTTGCATCACCTTGTACATTTCCCATATTGCTTAGCCAATAGCTGTTAAAAGCAATCCAAATCATGAATCATATAGCTGGGGAACTTTTAGCAAGACAGACGTCCAAAGGAGACAATTTACAGTTGAGTTAATCCGAGTACATTAGCACAACATGTATTCAGCAAGACAGACCAATTTATGCTTCTATGGCAATCCCTTTATTGGTTTTCAAATGGGTTAGTGAAAGGATGCTCGGCTCAAAGAGATATGAAATATCCATTTTCAAACATAAATAATGGCTCTGAAATGAAAGCCATTACTTTGAGGGAAAAGGGCCCCTAGCTACCATGTGGGTGATGACAATATTCCATGAAAGATGACAAGAATAGCCCATTTCAGGTCAGAGGGGCTTTTTAATAGCAAATTCTGCACTGTATTAAGGAAGCCCCCCAACGTGGGCTTATGGACGGAGGTTCTGAGTTGTACCTCTGCTTACTTGTCTAACTATACGTTGTGTATACGTTGTAAGACATGACCACTTTTCACATTCTGACAAATGTCCTCTTTAAGACAGGCTCAAAAACCCATATCTCAACATGCTTCTGAGAAATGGCGACGCACGGTGCGATATGATGACAACATTGAAATATCAGTATTTACCAATAAGACCAGAAGCTCAGCATCGCTGTGTATGACACAGTAAATATCTAACAGCATATCGAAGTAATATTTTTAATAATAGTTGGTGGCATTTCACTGTCTCAGCAAACTGCACTGGATTGTGTGGTTGGGATTGTGCGAGATGCTGAAGTAAAGTCTTCGTGCTGCCCCTTGAATTGCAATGTTTCTCGGATACAATTTGCACGAGACTGGACTCCACGTCCACGCTGAAAACCAAACCACGTCCATGCAAACTTATTACGATGACCATCTTACAGATGTTTACAACATGTCAACATTTACGTTATACTGCCCAGTCCTATCTTCACTGCTGCTGGTCTACACCGGTGCACAGAGCTTTCCTTCCACAGCAGAACTTCCAGGAAAAATCCAACATCCAGGAGAGAAAAACAGCTACAGCTTATTCAACACATTCAACCAGCAGACTTCTGCAGGGTGTATGGGCAGCATCTCTCCGTCACCCTGAGCGTCTGAAGCGTTTGCTCGAGTTTGCTTGGAGATGATTCAGTAACCTGGGAGACTCTCACTGATACTGATGATGATGATGATGATGATGATGGTGGTGATACTGAATAAAATTCCTCCTAAGTCAATATAAAGCGCACAGCTTGTATAATTCACCGCGGAAGCTCCTTTCTCCTCACGCACTGAGCATCTGCCCAGGCTTCAGTGTCCCTCAGAAGCACCGTTAGAGCCCTGAACGTTTCGCTCTCCCAGTAAAAGCAGCTCCGACGTGGGGCTGAAACGTTGAGACGACGGTGAAGGTGCTGGACGTGCGGTGGTTCGGGAAAGGTGGGCAAAGCACGTCTGAACCACCGTTTCCCAGCCGCGGAACGTCGCCGGAATTTTCGGGAATGATAGCTGAGGATGGTGGCTCACGGATCACGGCTGGGATTTGGAAAGTTGGGGGAATGTTGGCCGGTTCCGACGCGGGAGAAAGTGGGGAATGCTGCGCGCCCGTCGGCTGCGCCTTTGATCTTTGAGTTACATAAACAATTACAGTGTTGCAACAATGTATCAACATCAAAGTTGACTCGGCGGGAATAAGCGGGCCCGATCCCCCCCCTCCCAGACCACCAGAACCAGGAATCTGACTCACCCTCCTCCTTGTCCAGCACCATGGTCCTGAGGAACGAGGGGTCCGGCTCCAGGCGCTCGGTTCGGGGCTCCAGCAGGCTCGCGGCTCCGGCGCGGTGCGTCAGTGTCGGTGAGACGGGCAGCAGAATCGCAGAGCCGCTCAGAGACGCGCACCCTCTCTGCGCCTTACACACTCGCCCTTACACATCCACTCCGACCCGGTTCGGCCCGCTCTCGGACGGCTGTGGGGGAAATCCAGTGGCGGGGCGGCTGGCGGCTGTCAGCATGCTCGCGCTGCCTCGCGCTCCCAATTTATGCGCTCGGCTCCGCGCGCGCTGCTGAATAAATGCGCGCGCTTCCCACCGAGCCGCGGATTCCCCTGTTAATTAAATCAATTCATTATGCTCAGATCTGATTAGCCCCCCCCCCTTCCTCCTCCTCCCCCCCCCTCTTTGAATCAATTATTCAATACACAAACATAATTGC
>CM067514.1:1412980-1605480 GCA_034509495.1 Acestrorhynchus altus | reverse complement strand
TTTTTTATTATATTTGGAACACTGTTAGTTATTTGGAAGAACTTATTGTTATAAATATCAGTGTCAATTAAATTTTTACCAATAATTCATCCAAAGTCTTACATTTTGAGCTCAGAAACACTATAAATTATCAATTTCCAACAGGATTTCCAAGTGTTTTAAAGTCAAAACACATATTTATTATTATAAATATTATAAATATGATCTCAAACGAAGAATTGTTTAGCCTGGTAGCCCGTGGTCTCCTGAAAATAACAATATCTGGTATGTGTGACTGTCTTCTATAAATATTCTATTAAATTTATAAATATAAATTTTCTCATTTTTTATAGGTTAAGGGGATGCTGGATTCAAAACAGAAATATGTTTTCAGAGATATTTGTGTAACATTCAATACATCATTTAAAGTATCTCAATTAAATCACTAACATATGAGCTTGAGCAGCTTATTGCTTTCATAAAGTTTAGGAGATAATTCAGGCTCAGTTTGGGGTCAGATGATGGTCAGCACTTTGTAGGTCTATAGTTACAGTTACAGTTCTGTATACTTTGTTAGCCTCCTTTCACCCTGATTGTCAATGGTCAGGATCCAGTGAATAACCCATGGTGACATGGATGTAACTGAGTGTTGCACTGGTATAAGTGGACAGAAGAACACAGCAGTGCTGCTGGAGTGTTTAAACCCCTCAGTGCCACTGCTGGACAGAGAACAGTCCACCAACCAGAAATATCCAGCGGGCAGCGTCCTGTGGGCAGCGTCCTGTGGGCACTGATGAAGGACTAGAGGACGACCAACACAAACTGTGCAGAAACAGATGAGCTTCTGTCTCTGACTTTACATCTACAAGGTGGAGACACTCGGTAGGAGTGTCTGTAAATATATTCCGACAGGACATGTTTTGAGTGGTGGTCATTGTTAACACTGCATGTTAGGGTCACCAGTAATGCAGGCTTCAGCAGCCTTGCTTCTAGGTATCCAAACCCTGCAGATAGGCTCCGATTGCTCTTGTCCAGCCCAGCGTTGGTTGAACATAATCCTTCCTAGCCTCCTGTCACTGTCGCATTAGCAGATAACCATCTACTAATCAGTTTACTCAGGGGCCTGCGTTAAAATGTAAATTGCATTAATGCTGAAATTATGCATTAGGCTAGTGAGGCCTGGCCCATAGGACACATAATGTTCCCATCATTTGGTTAGAATCTCGGAGGTTTGGTGTTAATGCACCCTGATTCACGCCGGCCTGGCCAACATCAAGCGTGACGCATCCGTCCGCCAACGTCTGGGACGTCATAAGAGACTCACCGCTGCTGAACCAGGAGGAGAAGAGGGTTTTTAGCAGAGCTCCTCTAAAAGGCTGCGATAATAACACACTGAGGCTTTTCCCCCCTTTGTCTAGCACTTGCTGGTGGAGAAAGACATTTCGGGCTCTGCGCATTAATATTTCGGCGCTGGCGGTCGGAAAATTGCATAGGTATTAATTTACTTGTAATCCCAGTGAGTCAAAGCGGATTGCCTGAAGAGCTTTTAGTAGCAACATTCGAAATGTGATTTATCTGAACTCCTCCTGCCCATTTCGAAATTGCACCCTGAAGAGCCCCCGGTGATGCAAAGCTCTGACGGGTGCCTGCAGGAACCCGCTGCCCAGCACTAACAAAGACAAGTTCTCAGCTAATTGATTGTCTCCTGTTTTATTTATGGAAGGACTGTAATTAGCGACCAGCATAATGCAGGCCGTTCATTAGTACCTGGGCCCCACTATGGATTTCACGGCTTTGTTTCAGGCACGCACGCCATTAGGGCCGAACAAAAGGTGGGAATTTATTAGCAACAGGCCCACGTAAATATTCCAGAAAGTCAGTATGCCTTTAAGGGGGAACGCAGCCCTGTAAAACTTTTGTCAGCGCTTGCTGCCTGATTTCATTCGCCAGGCGGAATACGTTAAGAGCAGAAGCGGTATAAATTTAATTTTAATTGTTTTGTACACACGCCAGTGAAAGGGAACTGATTGGATACAGTTCACAGACAGTATATTAATATGTTATTTTCATATGTTAATTGGTTTGCATAATCTTTCCCCGCGCCTGGTTTCCGAGTACCTGGCACCGAGGAAGGGTGCTAGAGAGAGAAAGGAAGACTCCAATTTACATAAAATCAGCTCCTCTGAACATTAAATAATAATGTGTCTGCAAGTCGAAGGTGTGTTCAGTTAGCAGAGAGCACATTTCTATAATTTATACGCCAGCTGTTTCAGTGCTTTCGAGTCCATTTGCCTCCCTGCCTGCATTTAATGAAATCTTGTTACTGGAGAATTGACTGGGCCTGAATTGAGATTTTAATCCCATTGACGTTCCGCCATGGAAATGCACACTGGTGGGAACTTTTAATGGAGGGACCCTGTAATCAGAAGACACTTGTATTCAGCTCCCCTACAATAATGAATCTCATCAAAAGCTGCAGCCTGGGCTGCGTGCGACCGGCTCAAATTTCAAGGTTTTTGACCATCCCCATTTAAGGCATTCCTCGGGGAGAGTGTGATTACTCAAGTTTAGCAGTTTATTGCCTCATCTTTCAATAGCCAGTGAAGCACAAAATTCTCATCTAGGTTGCTCCCTTTCTCTCGCTCTCGTACTTGGAGAACAGGCCAATAGAGTGCAGAACAGCTGGCCATATCCAAAAGAAGCATTGAGAGGGACATTAATGGGATGAACACCATTTTCCTCCGCTCCATCGTTTAGGAGATTATTGCTATTGTGATCACCATCGTCATTAGTGGCACTGATCGCTTCTTTACTGTCGTCAGAGTTGGTTGTGGTAGAAGGTGGAAGCAGTTAAAATGACAGTGGTTTTATTGTCAGCATTAAATAGAATAGATTAGAATAGATAGAGAACCTTCGACTCGAAATTTGTAATCATAGGAACATGTGAGATGGAGGAACCTCAGACGTTAGATTGGTGTCCACTTGATTGGTGAAGTGTGAGATCACCATGGCCAGATCCAAAGAGCTCTCTGAGGCCTTCAGAAAGAAGTTGTAGATGCAGGTCCGGCTTTCCGAGCAAGTTCCACTCGAGAGCAGTTAAGCTAAAAATGTGGTCTCCAACAATCCTGAAATGTCTTCATGGAAGCAGGAAGCTCTCAGTGCAGCGTCTGCCATCAGAAAGAGACCAAACAAGTTGCAGCAAGGATGAAACCCTTACTCTAAAGAAAAACACATCAGGGCAAGAAAGTTCTCCAGGGAACATGTAGACAAAGAGCAGGACTTCTGGAACAATTTATGATGAATCCCAAGCTGAACTCTATGAGCAGAAGAACCTCATAGCAGCTGTGAAGCATGGTGGTGGAAGTGTGATGGTTTGGAGCTGCTTTGCTGCAGCAGGGTGTGGAGATCTCTCCATCATAGAAACCACTATGAGATCTTTATTGTATCAGAGGGGGCTTGAGGAGAATGGAAGGCTGATGCTGGAACATCACAGAATTCCGCATGGAGGAGTGGGAACGTCTTCCTTCCAGTCGATGTCAGAGACGGTAGACGGTTCTAGAAACATCTCACTGACATTATTTCAGACACAGGAGGAGATACAGCTATTAGGATATAAGATGTTCTAATTCTTTCATCAGATAAATGATGTTTCAGTTCTTTGTAGTTAGTTTTATCACCTCCATCTGTAATGTCACCCTCTTCTGGCTTCAGGTGGGACTCACAAGCCATGTGCTCCACAGGGACTGAGTTAAGCCCCACCCCTCACCTGAGGCCCATCTAATCAATGCACCTGCAACTCATGCAAGGACTGATTGGGACTCTTTTTAGGCACCTTAGTTTGAGGCGTCTCTGAGCATACCTGAGTTCTGAGGGGTGGTATTTTGTTGGCGACCTATTGTTTGTGATCTTAATGACCTGGATTTTGGAGATGCCTTCAGTGCACTAAGCCCTGTCTGTCCTGGTGATGAGAATTGGAATGCCATCTGCATATGCAGCCCACCTCAACCATCTGTTACCCCACCTCTCAATATGATTAAAATGAAGATCATCATGAAGAACAATCATATGTTTAAATATATTAAAGTCAAAGGTGTTAATGGTGCCACCTTTTTCTACAACTCTATATAATTAATACACGATTTCTACTATTTCAGTCACATATCTACAAACTCAGACGAAAACGGTGAAAGCCTTTAAAAAGAGCCAAAGTTCAGTTCAGTCAGATGAATTCAAGAGGTTCCTCATAGATAGTAGGTCTATAGTAGCTTAAATATCCTTGAGGAACCTTAATTCAAGTGAGCTCTTTAAGGAACCAGATTTCATACCGAGGGATCTCAAAAGTTCTCACAGGCACTTTTAAGAGCATTGAGGAAAACTTGAGTTATTGGAGGAGCCCCTACAGTCTTGGAGTAACCAAATGGTTCTTCAAAGAAGTTTTATCGTGGTTTTTTTGTGGATCTCTGAGGGTTAATAGTGGTGCATTTCCAATGTTTTAACACATTTAATAGATTGAAAATGTTTGATTATTACATTTTCAAAAGTTCATTGCTCTTTGAGAGGGTATAATTATTATTCTGCTATTTTTCATTATATCGTGGCATCAATGGTCTTAAAGTGACCTTATCGTTTATCGCAATTATTTCTTGCATCATTTTTCGTCCCCAAAAATAGTTGTTACAGGCCTCATATTCAGTATATCCCTTTTGTTGTAATGCGAGAGTAAGATAATAATGTTTCAAGTGATCAAAAACTTTGATCCCCTAGAAGGAGAAGGTTCTTTAGGCAAAAAGAAAAACTTCTGAGCTCTTCTATGGAACGACTCCAAGAACCCTTTAACAATAAGAATTCTTTATTTTTGAGACTGTACTAGTTGGTGCCACAAAAAGGAGGAGAAAAGCATTGTCTGATTTGTTGTGGTGCCGAGATGTTCGGCTCCGGCTCTCAGTAATAGGATTGCTAGTAGAATGTAAAGTAAAAAAAGGATAATGAGAACAGTTTAACCTTCCATCTCTGTCCTATTTCAGGACTGGCTAATCCATCTGAATGATAGTGTGGTAGTCCTGTGTATAGAGCGCCAGCGTGGTCTTTTGTGGCATGCTGACCACAATTTCACCCCGTACTCCTCGTCATATCTTCACAAGTGAAGCACGGCTGAGCAGATGAGACAGACAGGAAAAATAGCTGATCTGCAATGTTGTGCCACTGTTTTATCCAATTGAAATGCGTTTTATGAGCCAGGCAGGTATCCGAGAATCAATTTGAATCCAAAATGGGTACAGGACCCTCTATTAGGTTCTGCCATACTCCGTCAGGATTGACGACTTCGCTGGTTCCCACAGAGGGCTGTTTATCTGAACTTCTCCTTTATTCTGAGATCCTCCCATGAGCACAGGTAGTGTTTTCTAATAATGTTTTGAGGCCCAACATGGAAAAACTTTCACCCCCTTCACAACCAGAGACTGGAGGGATGAGCAGATATAAAACAGAATATAATTCTATATTAATGCAATTTAAACTATAAACACTGTTCCAGTGGTCTTCTGGTTTGTCCATGTGATCTTCATCAAACTGCAGATGGGCAGCAATTTTTTTTTGGAGAGCAGCAGCTTCTCCTTTCCCCCTCACCCCACCTAACCCCATCTCAGTGTGTTGGAGAGTCTGAAATGGTGGACCTCTGCACTTCTTTGTTCTGAAACCAAATAAACGCCTGGTTGAACAAACGGATGGAAAGGGAGCCCTGGCCAAAGATCTGTACCCAGTACCCAAGATTTGGTACGACACCCCTTTCACCAACTTCCAACCTCATCCCAAACGTAGGACAGACATCCATCATTCCAGAGAACACAGGTCCACTGTTCCACACCTCAAAGCTGGGGGGCTTCATACCCCTCTAGCCCACACATGCTTGGAGACATGGAAACAATATGTTCATGTTTGTTTATCTGCTCCAGGAACATTTGGAAATACAGTATTATACGTTGTGATCCCGTGCTCTCCTCACCACAGCTGTGAAGATATCAGTGGCTGAGGTTCGCTACGATCCACCTGCTCACAGGCCAACAGCTGAATTATGGAAATATGTGAAGCACTTTGGACCATTTTGGTCGGTCTGTTCATCACAAAATGCTCAAACTATGTAAAGAATTAATACGCAATGACGGACGTTTGTTGGAAAATTGGTACAGAACACTCTCAGTACCGCAGTCCATCGCAGGAGCGCACAGGCACTCAGGGCCTCTGGCTGGAGCCGAAGTCCTTCAGTGCCCTGTCCTCCTGGAGCTCCTCAGAAGATCGATCACGGCAGGGCCGCTCCCCACGGGATGCTCGGTAACAGGCACTGATTGCTTTCTGCAGTGGAGGCTGTTAAGTGGGAGCCTAGTGATGGGCTCCTGGACAACACTTAACGATCAATCAGCGAGAGGCAGGCCTATTTCCCCACTGCATGCACAGCCCTGCCTACACACCACGCACGCAAACAATCGTTCAGGTGAACACACGCAACCCTCAAGAATCATCAAGAAGAGCACCCCATCTGGACATTCGTGCCCAGTGAGGGGTGCTTCTTTGCCGGGGGGTTTGAGGATAATTGTGTTATTCACACCGAGTTTGGCGATTGTGTCTGTTGGCAGTCATTATTTATAACAGGCAGAGATGGGAAAGTTGATATTTTGTTTTGAATGGCTTTCGAGAGCATGACCTTCAAATGGTCAGCTGGCATATGATGAGGAGAGCTTGTCTTCGAGATTGGCAGGCGTTTCCGATGTCTACCCCCCTCCCTCGCCATTTTAAATGTGCATTGCAAACAAAGCACTACAATCAAGATGAAAGCCAGCCAGAGAACGTTCATCTAAACTCTCAAACCCTTTCCAAAGGCAGTATTATTTCAGGAACCGAAAATGTTCCATTCCCTCTCATTTAACGCAAGCTCCTCTAGTTCCCTTGCTGCAAGGGTGAACGGTCCTCCAAGCTAATGCAGTACATCCGTACCAAACCAGCAGCCGGCCGTGAGCCCTGTTTAAGAGCTGCTATGTTTGGCCCCACAGAATGGATGGACCTATAACAGCATCCCGGCCCACTTCGAGAAGGCTACTTGAAGTTTGCCCATTGATTAAGGATTCCATTGACTTAATGAACCCTTTGCCTTCCATCAGACAAGCAGCCAATATATGTTCTAATCTCTCAAACGGATGTCTGGGCCAGACTCGCTTTAAATGAATTGATCTACTCATCTTCCCACAAATGGGAAAATGGGCGAGTATTGATATGACTCTTAGCTTGGTGATGGATCGAGAGTGGTGTTAAAACATGATCCATTGACCAAAAAGGGATCACAGGAAAGTACCTTATGAGAGCTTGTCCAGCAATTGCCTTCCTCTCAATCTGGCGCGAGCCTTTTTTCATGCTGGAGTGAGTTGGATAGATGTCTCACCGAGGATACATTTTGCACGTGGCTCTTGAACGACTGATTGAATAGGTGGCATCGTTTGATGCACGTATGGTTGGATAACTCTTCATACACATCTGTTGAAAACCATTGAATTGAATTGAGATTCTTCTCTCCCATTGATTCTAGACTTTGCCACGAGAGCCATGCAGACACCATCTCCTACAAAGGGTTTTGTTTGAAAGCCTGACCTATGGTAAATATTTGTACAAGTGGGATGGCTCCTTAGGGACTAGAAGACGCGTCGCTCCCACAAGCCCTGCTTTAGCCTCGCTGAGGATGAGATGAGATGACCCTCACTGCCTTACTACATTTATTGCCGTCAGTGATGTGACTGCTGGCAGAGTGCAGGACAGGCAATTGCACTGGAGTTCGTAACACGAGGGAGTGACCAGGCCCTGTTTTTATGTTTGGACGAATGCAATTCTACGTTCATTCAGTAATACAGTCCAATCCTGAGCCTAATTGAAGCATATTAATGATCAGTAAATAAGCAAATGATGTTCCTCACATGGATCAAATCTGATTTTTTTCACCATGTGACCCAGACATGTCATTTATGCAGAAGTCTGGACATTTTCAATTCAGATTTGGGTCACTTTCTGACTTGGTGGACAGCACAGTCACCTCCCAGCACTGGGGTCTCTGGTTCAAGACTCTATCTGGGTGGAGTGTCCATGTTCTCTGTGTGGGTTTCCTCTGTGGACTCTTACATTCCAAAAACATGGAGATCAGGTGAACTGGCTACTCTAAATGTCCCTGGTGAGTGACTCCAGGAGGACGGTTGTTTCCAGTAGAGAGTACGCTGTGTGATTGGCTGCCACTTGTTGACGGTGTGTCGGTTGAGTGCTGAGTGTGACTGTAAAGCATCTTGGGTATCTAGAAAAGGGCCATACATGAAACTTCATTGATATGGGATCTCCAGCAATGTGACTCTGTCCGAAAAGCCAAATCAGAAATGTGGCTGCAGAGGAAAGGGAAAGAAAAAAAACAAGAAACCAAGAACACAAACCAAAAAAGTGGCCCGAATAACGAGAACCTGGTGCATGAATGTAACCGAGCTGTTCCATTCTGTTACGGGAGCTTGTACATGGGGGGAGAGGGAGGTCCGTCCACCATGGATGACTGTGCAGTGTTCCAACGGTGGGCTCAACAACACCATAAGACTCAAATGATTTGAACTAGACTTTGCTTTTCCCCTCTTTAGATTAAACCCTGACTGTTTACGAGAAACGGTACGAAATACAATATGATGAACCTGTACAGACTACAACGTTAAAGTATCAGTATTTATCAGTAACAGCAGAAACACGGCCGACTGTATATTTAAACAATAACCTTTAATCACGATGTTTCTACTGAACAAGACCACGTTCAGTACCACCAGAACCAAACAATGCCCACACGAATGACCCCCCCTTCACACTCTTTACTGGGATTAAATCACACAGACTGTAGTTATGGTGCAATATTACATTAGAGTTTTTTTTAATTACTTGTATTTAATTTCACATTATAAAGCATTTTAAAGACACACATTCATCTACAGCTGGATTCACAGGTCACTCTCGCTGTCTTTCCCCTTCTTTCCCACTGATGATGCGATATTACGTTATGGCAGTTTGTATATTTTGTTCAGATCATATTAATATAATATCTCAATACATCAGTGTTTATGTCATGAACTTGTTTCAGGCCGGGGTGGTCTTGACTGCAAGCCCGAGCGACGAGCAACCATCCGAGCAGAGCTGCCCGTGAAAAGCCGAAGGTGCGTGAGGAATTCTCTTCTCCCCTCTGATCTCCTCCTTTTTGGTTGTCAGAAATGTTAATCTTTTCTGCGGCCTGCAATAATGAGCCGGCTTTATTGGTCAAAGGCCATAATCATTTGAGCTCTTATTTTATAAACTCATTTCTGCAGACTGACACTGGGATGGAGGCTCGAATAATAAATCACAACCACGTCCTCCCAGAAGATTGCATTGTAAATGTCAGAGCAGACAGGAAATTGTAATTAAAGAAAGGAAATTGCCTCAAAGAAGCACTTGATTTCAAAATGAGCTAAGCATGGAATTTTGTAAGCATTTAATTACGGACCAATTTACTGAAACTGTTGGGATTTTTTTTTTTTTTTCCTTCTTTTTATTCTTTCTCTCTCTCTCTGCACACACACACACACACACACACACACACACACACACAGTATTGTAATTCTCTCCTCTGCTCTACAGCCATTCAGCGTGAGCGGCTGAAAAGAGAAGGGGGATCAGGGCAAGGCTTAATTCCCTCTGCTCTTGTTCAAAACCGCAGCGATTATTTCATAATATAGTTTTCGTTATTGTCGCACTGCATTCATGCACTCAAGGTCTCGGCTCTGCGGGAGCAGAAGTGTGTGCAGACCTCCTGCCTGCTCCTGATTGATTTATTTATTTATTTCTGTTTTCAGATATTTCTCGGACTTTATTTCAGTTATTTCCAGAACCGCATTCATTTTCACACAATACACACTTAAACACGGTCCGCTCACACAAGGCCTGCTGTCTCTGAATCCTGCTTAATGAAAGACGCTTCAGTCGAACTCTAAACTGCTGAACGACAGCTGGACGTGGCCTTTAGGAGTCCAGTATTAATAGTACTGATGTCAGTCGATAACAGTGTTTATTTAACAGTAATCTGGGACGAACTGATTGATTGAAAATGTTGATATTAATCTTATTGGGTGTGTAGTTTACATTATTTCTGAATTAGTATTTGCTGAGTAGTTAGTTCGTTACACTTCTATAGTGCCAAGGATGCTTCAGTGGGCACTCAGCCAACACACAACACACACCGGCGAGAAGCAGCAGCCAATCACACACTGCGGAAATAACAGTCCACCTGGAGAACTGCATGGTGCACTGGGGGTTCACCCAGGACTGAGCGCCAATCCACATCTGGGCATACAGACACACACACACACTCACTCGTTCACACACCAGGGCAGTTTAGAATTCACCTGATCCATGTTTTAGGAATGTGGGAGGAAACCTGAGCTCCTGGAGCAAGTTTGTAACACAAAGAAAGGTTTGTGTATGACATGTAACAAACTACAGACTAAGATACAAATTACAATTAAATACAAGAATAGAACGGAGAATAGAATAATAAAGAGCTGGTGGTGTGTGTATGGATATCTATCAGTGAGAGAGATCAGAGGATTCAGGGATACAGTTCCAGTACAGGTCAGTTAAGGTGCAGGAGGACCACTGTGGTGACCCCTGTGGTTGAGGAGAGCTACAGCTCTGAGGAAGAAGCTGTTGGCATGTTGAGTTAAGCTGGATTTCAAGGTCCTGAGTCTTCTACCAGAGGGAAGTGTCTGGAAGACGTGATGTCCAGGATGAGAGTGGTCACGCCTCCTCACCCTGCTGGTGTAGATGCCCTGAAGTGTTGTCAGATTACATCCAATGATCCTCTCTGCTGCCCTGATTATGCGCTGGAGTTTGGCTTGTTCTGGTGAGGTGGAGGAACCAACATGGGTGTTGATAGATGAGGTGAGGATGGACTCGATGATCACTGTGTGGACCTGGATCATCAGAGACTTTAGCTGACGGTCGCCAGGAGCACGGGGTCTTTCTCACCTAGGGTGAGGGTCCTCACCTTGTAGTTGGTGATCTGTTTGAGGGCTGTCCAACCTCAAACAGCAGCACTGGGGCACTGAGAGATTGGGCTGGTACGAGTGGATCAGACAGTGTTTAAACGCTGTGTCCACTCACTGTCCACTCTATGAGACACTCCTACCAAGTGTCTCCACCTTGTAGATGTAAAGTCAGAGACAGAAGCTCATCTGTTTCTGCACAGTTTGTGTTGGTCGTCCTCTAGTCCTTCATCAGTGCTCACAGGACGCTGCCCACAGGACACTGTCGGCTGGACGTTTCTGGTTGGTGGACTGTTCTCGGTCCAGCAGTGACACTGAGGGGTTTAAACACTCCAGCAGCACTGCTGTGTCTGATCCACTCGTACCAGCAACACACACTAACACACCACCACCATGTCAGTGTGACTGCAGTACAGGGTGTGTGTGTGTGTGTGTGTGTGTGTGTGTGTGTGTGTGTGTGTGTGTGTGTGTGAATTGTGCAAATATTACAAAATTGTTGTTTACATTTTATTGGTTAATTCATTTATTTATTTAATTAAGAGGGGATCTGTTCGAGTTTTTAGTTTGTTTAAAAATTGGGGAGGTCCCTGTGCTCCGTCCTCGTGCTCCTTTTGTCCATTCAAAGTATTTCATTACACACCGAAAGGATAATCCCTCACGGTGGACAGCAGAACGAAGCATTTCATGAAATCCTTCAAAATCTTTCAACACCAACTTTTACATAATGAATCTGAAAGCACAGTTCTAATTCCAGACGTGACACGTTTAGTAGACTCTGTATTTGATGCAATAGAGAGGTTCCTTCAAGGTGTCTCTGAGAGACCTTCTCGGACCTGAGTAATCGGTGAGGAGAGCAGCACACCTGCACGTCGTGGACCACGAGCGCGTTGGAGAAAGCTTCTCGTGAAGCGGCGGTCCGCACACACTGCTTGGCCTTTCCCAGCGGTGTCACGCAGGCCCTCTGCAGCCTGGGCTGAGAGGAACAACAGAAATTTCAACTGAAGAGATCAATTATAGATAGTCGGAAATGAATGGGAAAAGTAATTTAATAAATTATTGAGTTGATGTCTTATATCATGTACAAAAGCAAATGAAAAATTAGATTGTGTATTTGGATGAGGCCAGATTTTAAAGAGCTTCGAAATTATATTTAATTAGAAAATTAAAAAAAGAGAGAGAGAGCGAGAGAGAGAGAGAGAGAATGAGACAGATAGAAAGAACGAGAGAGAGTGAGAGACGGGGAGAGAGAGAGAGAGAGAGAGAGAGAGAGAGAGAGAGAGGTGATTGGTATAGGCACTTACACAGGGGAGGGTGAGGGAATGGGTTAGGGGGAGAGATAGCAGGCAGTGCACTAGATAGAGGCCGAACGGCCCTGGACAGACGGAGAGAGAGGCTGTTTAAAGAGCCCGTATCCCACATTTTCCTGTATTTACTTTTGTGTTCATGAACCAAAAGCAGGAGAAGAATTTTAATCCGTATATCATTAAAATTTGTATCATGTACACCAACAACACCTCTATAGACCTGACTGTGTATCCCACTCATTTAGTGACATCATCACCAGGTCACAGGTAGACCATCCAAAGGATCCCACAGAATTATATTTGAAGAGGAAACAAATTATAATGAATAAACTGTATAAATCAAATAAAAATAAGAATTTGGGGGAAAAAAAGCTACATATTGTCTATTTTCTCTACACTCACACACCAGCCCAGTTCACCTGATCTCCGTGTTTTTGGAATGTGGGAGGAAACGGACAATGGGAGAACATGGAAACTCCATCCAGAAAGGGCCTCGAACCCAAGACCTCAGTGCAGGGAGGCGACCACGATAAGCACTAAGCCACCTTTAAAAATGTTGGATTATTAGATGCACTTGTACTATAAATCTATTTTTTGGAGATCTATTTTTTCTTGTTTCATTATTTTTATTTTTACAATTTATTTATTATAAAGTTTTATATAAATCTTCAAATATAGTTATTTTGGATTTCTATGGTCTGTCTGTGACCTGGTGATGATATCACCATCATCAGTGGGTGGGACACAGTCTAGATTATAAAGACTGCCTGGTTTAAGACCATACAGAGCACCTGTGGTCTGGTGGTTAGCTCACCAGGCGCTGAGGATAGGGCTGCCCACCGCTCCGGGCACATGTGCTCACTGCCCCCTGGTGTGTGAAGTCACTGGTGTGTATGTGTGTATCAGTGTGTGAGGATGGGTTAAATGCAGAGGATTAATTCCTGTGTGTGCAAAACACAGTGGGTTAAAAAAATTAAATTAAATTAAATTAAATTAAATTAAATTAAATTAAATTATAATTATAATTATAGACTCCTGTTAGATTACATTTTTTCCTCCTTTTGTACAAAAAGCAGCTGTAATTAATTTTGCTACAATTTCCAGCTTTTTGTAACTTCAAGCTCTTTAATGATGAGTTTTTATATTAAACCATAAAAAAATGTGATAAAAGACATAGAAAGGTTAATCATTAACTACTGATTAAACAAAATCACGTTGAATTCAAATCCAAAAATCCATGTTATTGAGTTTATTGATATTATTATTTAATGTTTTTTATTCTTTTAGAGTTTATATGTTTACAGTAGAATAACTTCTGTCTACATTGATCTAATATTAATAAGATTTAGATAATTAAACTCTTAAATTGTGAGTATTTCTCCAAATAAATGGTTAACGGCAGGAACGGAGGCTTCAAATATTGCTTATGGATACAATTATATTACTGTTAACAGGAATAACGTAAAGAAGTTCATTCATGTTCATAATTCTATTCAAAATGGTAAAATGTCCTATTTTCTATTCATTATATGAAATTCATTTGTATAATTAATATTACAAAAACAAACAGGTGTGAAATTTTACTTTAAATATAATGAATAGAAAATATGAATTAAATATAAAAAACAATATTTTTTATTAGAATTAAAAATAGAAATTAGAATTAAAATATGAATTAAATATTTTAAAAAAATTATTCGAATAAAAAAATAGAAAATAGAATTAAAATAATTCAAAAATTAACTTTTTGAATTAAATATTGAAATTTTATATGTTAGATGCACTTAATCTATAATTTATTACTACACATTATTACTATAAAGTGATGAAGTTGAGAAATTTTGTTTTTATGTGGATTTACATGGCAGGACCCGGTTCCACATGCGAGTCCCGAACACACTGAGTCTGGAAAAAGTGGCGTAACCTCATTCCGTTTAGAAGTCAGATCTTTGATCAGCACATACTCCGGCTCAGATGCCCCAAGTGAGGAAAAGAGAAAACACCCCATAAACTCACAAACCCCTCTTTTGTCAACAGACAGGTTGGTGTGAACTTGATTTTGCACTGTTTTTGTTTCTCCCGATGCTCAGCCGAACGTACAGAGCCCGTCCCAATGTAAAGAAAAAACAGGACGCTGTTTTTACCCATCTGCCCTCCGGGAACGGGAAGCAAATGCAGCCGGTAATTAGACAAAGGGTTGTGGGGGGGCTTGGAAGTTTGCACACAGGTTCCTCCTCAGCCTGCCAGAGCCACAGGACAAGTAGGGGAGGAGATGAGGAGGAAGAGGCAGGAGGAGGAGATGGTGATGGGGTGGTGGGGGTACAGAGGGAGGGCTAATTTATGTGTTTCGGCACTTCGGAATGTGGCGCCGAGAGATCGGGAATGCAAATGGAGAGGGGTTTCTAGGTGAGGTGTGCCTACAGTTGAGCTTCGTGTTGGGACCCTCGCTCGAAAAGGGACGCTTCGCTCTGTTGCTCCCTGGAGACCGACTCCGAGGACTCGTATCATCTATAGCTGTGTTATTTAAGCACTGTGAAAGGAGAGTGGGAAGAGCCTTTGCAGCCACTATTTATAAGATGAAAGGCCCTCTTCAGGGAAGTACGGAATTAGTTATTTATTTTTCCCAATTAATATGTGTTGTGAGGTACGTTCGCTTGTCACCCAGCTCCCTAGTGGGTTGATATTTGCGTGTTTGCTGGGTAGAGTCCTCGTTCTTCAAAAGACGCAATTGAGGAAAAAAAATTGAAAAGGAAACAAAACTTTTCCGAGACTCCTGGCGGAGACCGCCGTGAACACACTTTTGCACACTCTTAGAAAGTAGAAAGCCTCCGAAAATTCCCGAACCCACCCCTAACCTATTGAGGTGGCGTTTCAGTAATGGACTTCACAGAGGTCTTTCTTGCGCGAAGACGTAAAGGGCTCGGAAAAAAAAGGAAGGCGTTTGAGGCGTTAGGCTTTGTCGTCACCGTGACGGGAAGCTTTCATTCCGTGAGACGCGTTTGGCCCGTGCTGTTTCATCCCTTTGATGCTGGATCTGGAGCAATCAGAAAGGTTTTACCTCTAAAAATCCTTAGCCTCCAGCCTAGGTTCCTGGAATACGGTAATCCGAGGCCTAGCGCCAGTGCAATGGGAGAAGAGTGACTGAGGGGAAGAGAAACAACCTCACTCGCAGCGGGAAACGGTTTCACCTTAGAACTACCAAGACGCAAATCAATGGCCAGAGAAAAAAAAAAACAACATCTGCACAAAGAACTGGAACAACCTGCCGTGATTAATTGGGTATATCCATGGAGAAAAGAAGTTGAGATAATCCCTAAACCGGAATTGAATGTGAAGCTTCGTTTAGGTATAGATCGGTGGCGCACTGCATTATTGACTTGTTTTCTCACACTTTAAAGTAGTGAAAGTGAAAGTTTTCTTTGAAATGGCGCCGAACTCCAGCAGGCCAAAGGAATGTATCAGTATCCAATCTGCTTCACAAACTCCCGACCGGAGTCGCAGCATACGTTTGGTGGGTGTCTGTGGAAAGGCCTGCAGGAAGGGAACAGAAATAGGTGTGTTAATGTAAAATGCGTGACTGCACTAATGAGCCCCGTTTAATATTCTGCAGTTCTAAGCATTAAATTATCATAAAGATGTTCGCAATTTAGTCCGTTCAAATGAGCAACTCATTCCCGGGGAATAAACTGTTCCTTTCTCAATTAATGAGTTGATGAAGGCTGGTGATTACTTCCCGCCACCGCTGCTGTCAACACGTTCAAAAGGCCTGCGTTTGTCCAATGACGGGCATGTGAATAGAAAGCTCCTCGGCGACGTTCCTGCCACTGCTGTGAATGGAATTCTCTTCCCCTCCACCTTATGCCAACGTGCTCTCGTCCCGGCCCTGATTGGGCTAATTCAGTTGGCTTCAGAGAGGCGGTTGGAAATCGGAAGCTTGCTCGGGTGCACTCTACACGAGTGCAGGGGGGTGTTCGGTTCCACGCGTCTTTGTTCCGACATCTGTCAATGAAACACGATGAGCGGCTGGAATGTGACTTTATTAGTCATTTTCAACGCACACTCCAAAAGCAGTGCTCGCGGTAACCAGGGTTAGCGCCGCCATTGTGTCCCTCCATTACGGGTCACAGCTTTTCCAGACAAAGTGCTCGTGTATGGGTGCGTGGAGGAGGTTTCGTCAGATGTTGGCGCTGCTGAAACACAGATCCACTAACCTAAACCACCTCTGCTCTTTTTTGCAGCATCGTAATTGAATAACTTACCCAATAGCAGGGGGAAAAAATCGCTCTCATCTCTTTCTTCTTTCTGCAGCTCCACCACGAGAGGAGGGTGGGAAAGAAGTCTGCTCTGTAACTACCTGGGAAAGCAACCCATCAACAGCTGTTAGAGCTGACTTGAAGGTTAAATATTAGGAAGGAATCCAATTTCTCTTGTCTATTCAGCTCAGCGGTGTGTTAGATTGCAGCTGGAGTGTGCTTAGCGAGTGTGGGGATATGAAGTGGGCTAATCAATCCCCTCTGCCTCATTCTCAAATTCCTCTCATATCAGGTCTCTGGCCCCCGGGTAGGCCTTCTGCCTTCCGAAAGCCAATTCCACACGAAATAAGAACTGTGACCTGCAGCTAGAGGGTGAAGTTGAGTTTTCCCTTCATGATTAATCTCTTCTTGGGTGGCTTTCTGAAAAAAAGAGAGAGGGAGAGAGAGGGAGAGAGAGAGGCGGGTGGAGGGGAAAAAATAAGAAAACATGCAAGTCGCTGGCTTGTGACCGGCAAGTTACGCTATAGGGACAAAAGTATTGAGACACTGCGTTCATTGATTCTTATGGAATCAAGAGTGTTGGAGTTCAAACGTGCTGTGAGATTTGATTGCGTTCAGAGACAAGATTGTCAGCAAGGTGGGGACGTTGGACAATGTTGTTCCCAACTCATCCCATCCAACTGGATGGAGCGCCATCATTCCAAAGAACACACGCCTGGTAGTAGACAGGTTGACAATAGGTTCATATTTTTTATCTGCTCCAGAAAGTCATATGCTATTGGCAGTATTTCTCTGCCAGCTGTGAGTGCATTTGCACATCTGTATCAGCAATGGGTGCGGCTTCAAGTAGGTGTCCATAAATAGTTGGACATCGTGTATGATTGTACATATTTGCCAAAAATTGTTTGTATTTATAATCATAAACCCGTGTAGGACATTTTTATCACATTTTATAACATTAACATTAAAGAACCGTCTAGAATCAGTTGAATAGAATAAGCATGTAAAGTCTGAACCTGATGAATTCTAATCCAGCCGGCATTTCACTGTTTATTGACCGGAATCAATGTCATGGTTGAATCAACGCTGAATTTTGTTTTGATTATGAAAAGCTGACGTTGATTACACAACATTGTCTTAACATTATCAATTTTCTACATCTAATGTCCAAAATTCCATCTGGAACAGCGTAACGGCGTGTCCTTTAAATCGCTCGGAATGTAGGCTGCGTTGCTTGGCTGCGTACGAAGCGTCCTGAACTTCGGAACAGCCTCTCTATTGACGTCGTGTCTGAGACATGCCGCCTGCCTCAGCTATTAAAACATACGGAGATGGGCGGAGCCACACATTATACCGCAGTCAGACAGCAGAGGAACTTCACCTGTGGTTGCTCCACTTTCACTGTCAGTGTTTTTCAGTCATTGATGCTTCGTATTTAACGGTGTTAAATAAACCAAAGTCAACTGCTTTATACCACATGAACCAGTCTACACCATCCATACAGTCTACACCATCCACACCATCCATACAGTCTACACCATCCACACCATCCATACAGTCTACAATGTCCATACATTCTACACCATCCACACCATCCATACAGTCTACACCATCCACACCATCCATACAGTCTACAACGTCCATACAGTCTACACCATCCACACCATCCATACAGTCTACACCATCCACACCATCCATACAGTCTTCACCATCTACACTGTCCATACAATCCACACCATCCATACAGTCTACACCATCCACACCATCCATACAGTCTACACCATCCATACAGTCTACACCATCCACACCATCCATACAGTCTACACCGTCCACACCATCCATACAGTCTACAACATCCACACCATCCATACAGTCTACACCATCCATACAGTCTACACCATCCACACCATCCATACAGTCTACATCGTCCACACCATCCATACAGTCTTCACCATCCATACAATCTACACCATCTACACCGTCCATTCAGTCTACACCATCCACACCATCCATACAGTCTACACCATCCACACCATCCATACAGTCTACACCGTCCACACCATCCATACAGTCTACACCATCCACACCATCCATACAGTCTACAATGTCCATACAGTCTACACCATCCACACCATCCATACAGTCTACACCATCTACACTGTCCATACAATCCACACCATCCATACAGTCTACACCATCTACACTGTCCATACAATCCACACATCTCCTTTGTAACATCATTTTCTTTCCAATGCTTTCAATTAATTTACCACAGACACGTAAGTACTCAGGACGACCAAAACCCAGCCAATGAGTGAAGTGATGAGAGTGGACTGTAAGGGGATAGAACCTTAAAGTGCCAGTGTAATATTTTATAGCTTATAATGACATCTTTCACTGAGATTGGACCTGTCAAGCTCTCATCCATCTAGCTGGATTGTACTTAATGGCCATTGCTTAGAGTTCAGACACAGTGCTAAAATGCCCCTTTGCTCCTCCCAAGTGTTGCTTGGAAAGGCTTGAAGGATCAGGACTGTTTTTCCCAAAAGACTTCGAATGTGTGTCCTATTTTATATGAAGCTAATCAGTATTTATTACCTCTGTGGATGATGTGAGAAATCTGAACAGTCATTATCTTATCCTGGTGTGACGCACACACACACTCCCTTCAGCACCACCAAAAAAGCGTGTGTGTGTGTGTGTGTGTGTGTGTGTGTGTGTGTGTGTGTGTGTGTGTGTGTAAGTATTTATAGGAGACAGTAACACATGCCAGATATTGTTATTTTCTGGAGAGCCTTGAAATATGTCATTTCATATGAATATATTAATAAAATCTACATATTGGTATGAATTTGACCATGTTCTCTACTATTTCTACTTTTTGCTGATGAGGACTAAAAAGGACACTTTTTATCTCAGAAATTCTGTTGGAAATTGATCATGATTTTTTCAGTTTGATTATGTTTAGAAGTGAAAATTGAATAATCTTAAAATGAAGGATATGTATAATAAGTTCTTCAAAATACTTGACAAAACAGAATGAAAGAAAACAACCTTAATATTCTTTATTATTTTTATTTTTTATGTATGTATAAGTCAGAGACCAGTCAGAGTCTGCATGCAGGTTGATCATCAGCCCCGCCCCCTCTCTCTGATCAGTCAGAGTCTGCATGCAGGTTGAGCATCAGCCCCGCCCCCTCTCTCTGATCAGTCAGAGCAGTAAACATGCACTGGAAGTCTGTATTATTTCATGTCTGTGGGTTACTGTGATCCTGAGATATGATATGCACCGTTTTGTATTTTATGGTTATTTGTTTTATTATTATTATTATTATTATTATTATTATTATTATTATTATTATTATTATTATTACTTAAAAAAAACATTTGCATAGTTCTTTGAGTGAATCTGAGTAATCACGTTCAAACGCAGCCTCTAAACTGTACGAGTTCACTGCTATACGTTGCATTGTTGACGTATCCTATGAGCTTCTAGGATGGAGTGAAAAATGTGGATCATCTGGGGGTTCCTGAGGACTGGACTGGGAAACATTGCTTTGAAGGAACTGTGTAAAGCCTGTGATCTCATTCGTCTCAGTTGTTCTTAGTGGAGACGTTCTGACCAATCTTCGAGGCCTCCGGAGACGTTCGGGCCTGCCCAGAAATGTACGGATTTGCACTGCTAAATGGCCTCTAGAACCATTTGCATTTTTAATTCCTTAATGATGATCCCAAGCTCAATCTGCAAGCGTTACACACACATCTAGTAAATTTTTCAGCGTTTAAAATGCTTGCTTTGAAAAACAGCCCATTTGCCCACCATCTCCCCCCCCAAACAAATTGCTGGAGAACAACAAAGTTCAATCTGTGTCGGAATACTTCTTTGTTCTCCGTCTCTGGCGTGCACTTACCGAAGTGCTCTTTTGCATCCTGGATAAGGTAGTGGTCCGCGGGGGATGTGAGGGAAAGTGGGGAAATCAGCCTCCTACAGCTTTTAAGCACCTCTGGGTTGGACTAAACAGTGGGCACAGCCATCTACACACCAGGCTAAATGGAAGAGTGAGGTAGTGAAACAGCTCAGAGATACTTCTAATGGGGGAGGCCTGTGGTTCCGTAAACATGTTCTCTTTACCGGCGAGGGGTCTGTAACATTCATTAAAGATGGATATGGAGACTGGCCTGGGTGACTTTGAATACACATCTTCCATGTCAGGAATGCTTTGTGAGAAAGCCCGGCGTTCTGAGACAGTACAGCTGTGCTGGAGTTTGGTTTATTGCTGCACTGTATTTATTATTGCGTCTATAAATATTAGAAAACCAATGTTTGGTTCATCAAGTATTTTATTCATAACGTAAAAATGGACAAAATCATAGATATATTGTCTATTGGTTTTGACAGGACTGGACAGAAGAGAGTGGGTGTGTCCAAATTTTTGACTGGTCCTGTATAACGTCAGGACGTCCCATGAACACTATTGGCTTTGTTAACATATTTGAACATACAGACATTTGATCTTCAAACTAAACCCGTACGACTGACGAAATTTTGAGCATCACTGGTAAAACGTAATTAATAGAAATGTAATTTCCTTGATTATGCATTAGACCAGTGTTTCTCAGCCCTGGTCCAGGAAGCACCTGTGTCCTACACATTTCAGTGAACTACCTGCTTTAACACACCCCCACGACCTGTTAATGAGCTGATAAGATGAATCGTATGTGTAGAGAGGAGGTGCCTTCAGAGCCAGGTTTGAGGAACGCTGCATTAGATATTTGATTCGAGAGGGGGATGATAGATTAGACAGTAGTTTAAGATTAGTTTGATTCATAATCTGTCTCCAATAACTTTGAAAGCGAAGGGTTGCGCGGTGCTCTCGAGTATCTGAGTGAAACAGTGTTCGTGGTTAATGACTGCCTTTAGATTTGACAGCAGATTCTCCAGATTCCGTGATGTCGAGCCCGGGAGTAGTTCTCCATGCTTCCTAAAGCTAAAACATCACGTTTTCTGAAACCTCACATTCAGCCGCAGAGTAAAAACCGAGTCCACGGGCGAAGCTACACTACATATCCCCCCTTCACCCATAGTGCCCTCGTCTCTCCCCCCAGAACACTGTATCACTCAGACCTTATCTCTGACAGCTAGGCCCCGGAGCTTCGCTATATTGATGAATAAAATAGTACCTTTTCCCAATTAGGTTTCCTAGTGTTGGCAAGAAAATGCTCTAGCAGAAGCAGGAGAGAGTGGGAGAGGGGGAGAAGAAGAAGAAGAAGAAGAAGAAGAAGAAGAAGGGGGAAAAAAAAGATGGCCCATATATTTGACGGTCTGCAAAGGCAGCATAAAAGTTGCTCCGGCTCTTAATGATGGTGCTGAGGATGATGATGTGGAAGACTGACACTTTGTCAGAAGCTTTTATGAGCACAGGGGCCGAAAGTGCATGGGGAGGGGGGCTTCTGCCATGACTCTTCACCTCATTGTCCTTTCCAAGTGAGGAAGAGGAGGATGACGAAAGGGTGGGGGGTTATGTGTGTGTGTGTGTGGTAGTGGTGCAGATGCCGCCGCACACACACTGCCTGTCATCTTCAGAACGTTGGAGCCACGCTGCACTTAGGCCCCATTTGCTTTTAAGGGTGTGTGACAGGACAGCGAGCGTGTATGATCAAACTTCCCTTTCCCCCTCGCTCCTGACAGTTGGCTGGGAGAGAGCCCTAATGCACTGTCACCAGCGCTCTCCACTCAGCTGCTCAGATTTACCTTCCCATCTCTCCTATAGCGCTCGTCCAGGCAGAGGCAGGGCTGGAGGGAGGGAGGGGCGCTAAATGCAGGACCACTCTGTGGATTTGGGACTGAACCCAGCACGGAACACACTGGTGTACTGGAGTGTACTCAACTCAACTAGAATACGTGTAATGTAATAAAACTTGGACTCCTTTGCACGGCAGGGACAAATGGTTCCACCATTACGGAGCACCAGTACGGACTCATCAGACCAGTTATGTTATCCGGTTCCAGTTGCTGCATATCTAAATCCAGGACAGTCCCAACTCTGAGGCAGGACAAACACAATTGATTCTGGTCCTCAGACCTGTGTATGGGGGCGGAACTCTGGTTCTTTAACTGGTTCCGTTCAGGCTTATAAGAACCTTGCTACCTTGATACTGTAGAGAATACCTCACCAACAGAGGGCGCTTCACAGCATCAGTAAACGGAAGTGAGAAGATGGTAGCGCGTATAGACTACCTGCGAGCGTTTGTGTTAGACATTTGTTTTTTCTTCAAAAGAAAACATGAATCAACTTTTGAAGATGAGGAGACATCGAGGACGACACCGTACGAGACGAACGATATATCATTGCTCCAAGTTAACATTCTGGAGTGTTCCAGCAAAATGTTACTTAACTTCCCAGTTAACAAGCAAGCAACCAATGAAACGCTGCCTGTAAAGTTCCGTCTACTGGTTATTTTAATTGATTGGAAATGGAAAAAGAAACCTCAACTGGTCTTAAGAGTCCATACTGGTGTGGAAAGGTATTTTCCCAAGTATTTTCCAGCTCTTATTACATTACATTACAGGCTTTCCTTGTGTGAGATTGGTGCCAGTTCCCCAAGACATAGGAGCCTCCCGGCGAGCAGATGCCTCCTCTGATACATGTGAAATCAGCCATTGGCTCTTTTTGAACCACCTCCATCATTGCTGGGCAGCCAACATGCTCGGACGAAAGTGCCTTGTCCTCAGCTGACAGATTATAATTCCCCTGTTACCCTGTGTAACCACACCCCTCTGAAACCACGTCAAAGAGGGCATTTTTATGTAGTATGACAAGAAATATTTTTGAATGGTAAAGTTCACGAGCATCCTGGAGCATGGCCTGGGCTGGCTTATTTTTTAATGGGCCCCAAATGGAATAAGGGGACCACTGAACCACAATAACCACTGAACTCCAGGACTCATCTGGCTTTGTAGTCCTCTGCCATTGGACATATTAAACCATTAGGAGCCAATCAATGGATCCCTACCTGATTAAGCACCGATCGGTTCTGTGGCTGTTAGTTAGTTAAACAAGCTGAGAAACCCAGGCTCAGCTGCATTGCTCAGTTACTTTAACTCACACCCATTGCTGACACAGATGTGCAAATGCACACACAGCTTGTCTAGTTCCTGTAGAGAAGTACTGCCAATAGAATAGGACTCTGTGGAGCAGATAAACAAACATGAACCTATTGTCACCATGTCTAATACCAGGCGTGGGATAGAGGAGTATAAAGCCCAGCTTTGACCTGTGGAGCAGTAGAACTGGGTTCCATGGAATGATGGCGCGGAATGATGAGTAGGGAAGTTGGGGATGAGGTGGGGTGGTGAACATTCAACATCCTCAAGTCACAGAAATGTTTCAGAATCTTGTAGACAGTCTTCCATGGACAGTAGAGGCAGTTACTCCAACAAAAGCAGGATAAACTCTCTTTAATTTCAGAAGAAACAGAATAAGCAGGTGTCCCGATACTTTTGCTCATATAGTTGTGCTTCTTGTGCTCAATATTCTTGCCTGTTATTTTAACAGGGGTCTGCAAATGTTTCTTGTTTCTCCTCTCTCTGTCCACTCAATCAGCTCCTCTGATCACACAGCAGCTCTTTGTGGTTCTATAATTCCAGACTGTAGTTCATCTGTTTCTCTGCAGACTTTATTCTCCTCCTTTCACCCTGATCTTCAATGATCAGGACCCCACAGGACCACCACAGAGCAGATATTATGTGGGTGGTTGGTCATTCTCAGCACTGCAGTCACACTGACATGGTGGTGGTGTGTGAGTGTGTTGCTGGTACGAGTGGATCAGACACAGCAGTGCTGCTGGAGTGTTTAAACACTGTGTCCACTCACTGTCCACTCTATTAGACACTCCTACCGAGTGTCTCCACCTTGTAGATGTAAAGTCAGAGACAGAAGCTCATCTGTTTCTGCACAGTTTGTGTTGGTCGTCCTCTAGTCCTTCATCGGTGCTCACAGGACGCTGCCCACATCACGCTGTCGGCTGGACGTTTCTGGTTGGTGGACTGTTCTCGGTCCAGCAGTGACACTGAGGGGTTTAAACACTCCAGCAGCACTGCTGCGTCTGATCCACTCGTACCAGCGCAACACACACTAACACACCACCACCATGTCAGTGTGACTGCAGTGCTGAGAATGACCCACCACCCACATCATAGCTGCTCTGTGGTGGTCCTGTGGGGTCCTGATCATTGAAGATCAGGGTGAAAGTCTGCAGAGAAACAGATGAACCTACTGAAAGTGTGTTCAAATAAACACACAAACTCTACTGTCATCAGTCGTGACATACACTAATGTTGTGCACAAGACTGTGTGTGTGTGTGTGTGTGTGTGAGTGTGTGAGTGCAGTCCTATGATGGAGCTTATGAAATAACCATGACATGTGGCCAAATAATTTACATGCTCTCAATTTTGACTCACTGAGAGAGGGTCCTTTGGCTTATCAGCGCTTAAAAACGCATCCTTTAAAAGCCGCAGGCAAATGACACAGTCCGGGAATTTAATGATTTTATGAATCAGAAGCTTCTCTCGGTGGCTCTCATGAGATGTGCTGAGATAGGTGGGGGGTGCAGGGGGTGGTGGGGCGACCGTAGCGAGGTGGACTCGTGGGTAGCGTGGTAGGCTCGAAGGCTTTTCTCCGTCATTATCTTGGGGAAGCATACACAGCCTGTCCTTAATGTTTTGGTGTATGTTGCTCTAAGGTCTCCATTATGCTGTTTTCTCTGTGATTTAAACAGCACTGTTTCCACACAGGCTACAGCATGTAGTACAAGTCCCTTAAAATCCCCAATAAATATGAAATTGCATGTGATGTGCCCCCCCCACCACCACCACCACCACCACCACCACCACTCTGTGGCTCTCTCTATGTGCTTTGATCATGCAATCCCATGACAGATCCATCAGGACTCTCTTCATCTCTTGCAGAAATGGGCTGTGCTTAATTGGTGCTACCAGGAATATATCAAAGCAGCACAACCGGATGCTCTCGGAACGGCGTACACAAAACAGTCCTCCGAATCAGCGTCAGCTTAAACCGCCGGCCACTTGGAAGCCTTTTTCTTCCTCAACGACAGGTGCACGAGGCGACCACCGCTTTTACTACATCACGACAGAAATTCTCTTCTGTAGCGTAGGGGGTTGTAGCAGCAGGGCCCTTATTCTAATCTTATTTAACAGTCTCTGCCCGACGCTCAATTCATTGCCGGGCCGCTCAGATTGGAGAATTTCCAAACAATCCCGAGTTCACCCAAGCTTGGAATTGGTTTTCTGTGGAACATCTCCCTCCTCCTCCCTTTGGGCACTTTACCAATTTGACCAAATTTGTTCCATCGCTGGTTCTAAGCACCAGAAGTGGGTTTTTTTTTTCCTTTTCGGCCCTTCCTCGCTGCGCCTGTTCTCGCACATTTGCACATTCTTCGCAGAACATTAACAGCTTTGTTAGAAGCAAGGGGCTAAAGCCGTTTATCAGTAGATTCGAGGTCAGGCTGAATATGAATTGTCAGGATGCAGGTACTGGCCTGGGCTTGGTGTCTCAACCATCAACACTGTGTGGAACACCTTCATTCATTTACCTCTGAAATCAGGGGTATTTAAAATAGGTTTATGCTGCTTTTGTTGGAGCAACTGTATCTACTGTCCAGGGAAGACTTTTGAGTTTGGAGCAGGTCTGTGATGACAAGAGCATTAGTGAGGTCATAACTCCCCAACTTCTCCCAAAAGTACTGAATGAACCTCCATTATTCCAGAGAATGGAACCCCCATGCTCCAGAGAGTCCTATTCTATTGGCAGTTCTTCTCTACAGGGTCTAGAGGAGCTGTCTGTGAATCTGGACATTTGATCTTCATTGTTATTATACTGCGAGATGAAGGTGATATAACTTAACACTTACAACTGAAGAAGAAACGTCTTTAAACACCGTTTATAAACATAATAAATAGAAATGTGATTTTCTTGTGAGGAAAATTAAAAAAAAAAAATACCATTTAAAAAGACCTAAAATTAGATACAAGTGTAAATGATTTGTCCATCATTAGAGAGGAATGGTCATACAAGGGCTTACAGACGCTTGTGTCCAGGCAGCATTGCAGCACCCAGTGAGAGCATGGCAAATTGTGCTCTTTCAGGCTCCGGCTGCTGATGGCAAGCAGCACATTCCAGGATCGGGACCTTGATCCTCGGATTATAGTGGTGTGACCCTCGGAAACAGGTTTATAATATTTGAATCATCAGGTCATTGCATTGTCTGAAGATCAGATCACCAATTCAAAGTAAGTCTACAATCCAAGGTGTTAAAGAAACCTTCACTGACTGATACTTCGGTTGTTGTAGGGCATGGTTTTTGGCCCACTTCTGAGAGTGTAGGTGTAACTAATCAGCTGGCAGCTGTGCGTATGTGGACTCGAGCTCTCAGCTTTTTAAAAATCTCCTAGAACCCGGTCACTGGAGGTGCTTGGCTGTAACTTCACTGCCGGGAAAGGACAGTTTCCCCTTTTGAGTCCTTGCTCCTATCGGGGCTTCTCCTCTGCTCTTTCCTGTCGCTTTCTCCCATGGTTTGCTCATTAAGGCTCTGGACATTTGGGAGAATTCTGCATCGTAAAAAGCTCTATTCAAATAAACCTGAATGGAATTGGACTGGATTCGATCTGCTCTTGGAAGAGTTGTGCGAGAGAACAAGTAATTCAAGGCCATGCATATGATTTTCCCTCGTCATATTTCCATCCAGTCCAAACACTGAAATCTCCCAAATTCCATTGAGCCTAACAAACCCCCTATTCATTCAAATCTGGAGCTGCAGTTTTTTAAATACTGGCTTCCAAAGCCAAACATCAATCAATCACGTCCTGTTTGAATTTAAACAGGAGGGGAATGAGAAGCATTCGCATTAAAAATGCATCACATTTTTAAACAACCAGTAATTATCCGTGAATGTCCACACTCAGTCCAGCTCAGAATTATGTCCACAATAAACTGTAATGCCCTGCTCCTGCACGAGCCCGTCGCACTTAAACAGAAAGAACCCTTCAGCAACATCCTCCTGAAGACTGCTTCTAATGGAATGACTTTGTGTACTCAGTGTAAGTGACTGAGTGTAAGTCTACTACAAACAATGGATATGGCCTACATCTCTGCGCTGCACCGTTGAAGGACTCGTCTACTGCAAAACTGAGTTTTTAATTTTAATGCAAGAGTTTAATGTAACATCAAAAGAGTTACACCCAGAAATATTCAGAAGGAATCCATTCCTAACTCTTTCAGGACATTTATTTAAACCTCAGACATTAGTTTGGTTCGCTCTTTATTGTTGAAGTGAGGCAGATCACCATGGTGAGATCCAAAGAGCTCTCTGAGGTCTTCAGAAAGAAGGTTGTAGATGCAGATGAGTCCGGAAAATCATTCACAGTTGGAGAACATTTAAACAACTGCCCACATGACCTTACCAAGAGCAGAGCCACAAGATGCGTAAAGAAGATCGCTCTTCATTGTTGAAGTGAGGGAGATCACCATGAGAACATTTAAAAAAACTGCCCACATGACCAGATTAGACCGTCCTAGCAAGACCTTACCAAGATGCACAAAGAAGATCCAACAATCCTTAAATGTTCACAGTTGATGTCAAAGTGCAGCTTCTACCATCAGAAAGACACCAAAGAAGTGTGATCTTCATGGGAGGTGTTTAAGGAGGAAACATTTACATTTATGGCATTAATCAGACGTCCTTCTCCAGAGCAACTTACAAAAGTGCTTTGCTCTGCACTCAGAATATCCTCAGCTAGAAGACAAGGTGAGAATCTAGAGGTTCCTCACGCTTAGATCCTGTTGAAACAAATGTCTTTATGGAGTTAAATCCTCCTGAAACAGATGGTCTTCAGTCTGCGTTTGAAGACAGTGAGGGACTCAGCTGTTTGGACTCCCAGGGGAAGTTCATTCCACCGTTTTGGTGCCAGAACAGAAAAGAGTCTGGATGCATGTTTACCTTGTGTTCTGAGGGACGGTGGGTCAAGCCGAGCTGTACTTGAAGCTCGAAGGGCTCTTGGTACAGCTGGAGTTTTGACCATTGCCATCATGTATGGAGGGGCTGGTCCATTTTTGGCTTTGTAGACCAGCATCAAGTTTTTGAATCTGATGTTCAGCTACAGGGACACAATGAAGAGAACGCAGCAGAGGGGTTACACGACTGAATTTAGGAACATTGAAGATGAGACGCGCTGTCAAAAACTTTAGTCTTCTCCTGATTTTATCTAGACAAAAAGCAGGACTTCTGGAGCAATGTGCTTTGAAACAGATGAATCCATCTGAGCAGAGGAACCTCATACCAGTTGTGAAGCCTGGGGGTGGAAAAGTCACGGCCTGGGGCTGCTGAGGAAAAAGTAATACTGCCTGTACAAAGACTGACGCTGAAACATATCTGCAAGAGATCTGCATGGAGGAGTGGGAACATCTGTATGTGTGAGGTTCTTGTGTTCTTCTGTTACTCTGTCAACGTTGGATTCATCTGTCCAAAGCACATTGTTCCAGAAGTCCTGCTCTTTGACGTTTTAGGATTGTTGGACTTTACGTATGGTGTGTTCTTGCAAGGATGGCCAAATGATCGTTGCATCCTTCTGAAGGCATGGCCATGGTCCTAATCCAACACGAACACTGATCTCGGTGAACTTTTGTTCCTCAGACGTCTAATGAAAGACAAATACCCCTTAGCAGAGGCACCTGTCTACATGATGTACGAGCAGGGGCACAATGGGCTACTAAAAGTTGATATACTGTAAATGTGGGCGATGATTAGAGGTATAAAAGCCCCAGTAAATGCCCCATTGGGACTGGTGCTATTAGCTCATCCACAAAAATGCACGCCCACTGCTTTCTTTAATTTAAAGGATGAGTGTTGGCAGAAAAGATGGTTTCAGAGCTGTGGTCGTGGGCCTGTTGGAGGTTTACATACAGATAAAGACCTGAATGCTCCATAAACCGTTACTTTAGAGTCGGGAAGATAAGTGCGTGAATTAGGCTGCCACTAATGCGGGAGTGTGTAAACTCTGCAGTGGGTTTCTCGGCGGCGGCGCAGCAGCAGCAGCTGGGAACGGCTTCAGGCAGCAAAAGCAATTAAGCAAAACTTAAAATAATTTGAACTAATTCTTTTCTCGTTATCTGCAGAAAATAAAGCATTATATGTTGATTATGAGTGGAGAAGAAGTCCTTTATCTGCAGTGAGAATACCTTATGCTGAGGCGGCTGCTTTCAAGAGGCCGCTTCGGGGGATAACATGAGTGCAATTCTCTTTTCTCTCTCTCTCTCTTTCCACGTCTCTCTGTCTTCCTTCTATTTGCAGACTTTGCTCTCTCTCCTCCCCTCGTCGCACTGCTTTCTTCTCTCGTTCACGTTCACTCGTTCACATTCATTAAGCAAGGTGTCCTCGGTCCTTAGCCAGGGCGGCCACTCCTGCCCTGTCCGTCTGCTCCTGGAGAAACCCGCTGGTGTGCAAACCCTCATCCACACCTTTAGAACCTGAGGAACCTTTAGGCCGAATTTGCGGAGCTGTCTTTGTAGTTTGACATATTTTTATTCACCAGAAAATGATAAATATATTCATAGGAGACGAGGCGAAATCAGTACGTTTCTCAGAGCCTGTCATCAAAAACGTCTCTGGCACTTTTCTTATTAAGTTCTATTATTTTTTTATAGTTAACAGTAAGAAATAATGTCCTCTAAAGCCTTCTCCACCCTTCTGTACCCTCCTTAAAGCACCTCTGAAGGGCTTGTTAATGAGCTGATTAGTTGACTCAGATGTGTTGGGAGCAGGGAAAGCTCTGAAATATGCAGGGCAGGGGTGCCTCCAGGTCCAGTGTTGAGAAACAGTGCTCTAACTTTCTGCATCAGCTTTGTCTCAAACTATTGTATTTCTATTCATCTTTATTGATTGATGTTTACACACTTTTATGTTTGGTGTTACTGATCAACTGTTGATTACTTGGTCCTGCTGACGATGGGCTGATGGACCTCTAAAGAGTGCTTCACAGCACTTTGACAGGACTGTCACCTTATTGAACATTAATAGGTAGCAACATTAGTCATGTATTAAACCCAAAAGTTCTCCAGAGACCATCTAGACAAAGAGCAGAACTTCTGGAACAATGTGCTTTGGACAGATGAATCCAAATTATGCCACCACAGCAAACCAATCAAACAGCATTTGAGCAGAAGAACCTCGTGCCAGCTGTGAACATGGTGGTGGGAGTGTGATGGTTTGGAGCTGCTCTGCTGCAGCAGGGTGTGGAGATCTCTCCATCATAGAAACCACTATGAGATCTTTATTGCATCAGAGGGGGTTTGAGGAGAACGTAAGAGTGTCTGTACAAAGACTGACGCTGAAACATCACAGAGCTGAAAGAATTCCGCACGGAGGAGTGGGAACATTCTTCCAGTCGATGTCAGAGACGTTAGGCGGTTCTAGAAACATCTCACTGACGTTATCAACCATGTACTAGAGCATCTCAAAAATGAGAATGTTGTGAATGTGTTTTTTTGTTCATAAGTATTATATTTTTGATTTGATTCTGGATTTCTGATATTCTATAATCCATCCTGATCAACAGTAAAAAGGAGAAATTCTGATTTTATAATGAATGTGAATTAATTTTCCCACAATATTCTAATTTTCTAAGATGCGCTGATGTCTTAACTCTATAACCACAGACAAAAACACAGACATCAGACATGACTGGTCCAACTGGCTTTATCTGGATTCAGATGAAATTCAATCAATTTTTATTGAACCATTTCATGAAGAAATCAAACATCTCACTAAACGAATACAACAACAGGACTGTTGGTGCCGATACTGTAGAATTCCTCTGCCTTTCTCTGCTCCCGAAAATGTAGGAAAACACACAGACACACACGCTGTCTCCCGACGCTCGTATGTGTGAGCGCTGAAGGATGCTGCGGCAGGGATTGGCTCTAATCCGTGGTGGCTTGCTTATACACACACCACTCCATCTGCCTGTGAAGTTGTGAATGCTGGTGTCAAGCCAGAAAATCCTGTTGCCTTTGGATGCTCAAACCACATCAAGACCTTTTGATGAAGGGAAACAGGGAAGGGGGGGCGGGTGGTGGAGGGGAAAAAAACCCTTTTCAAATGTCAAACTTTGGTAATATTTGCATTTAATAACGGAGATCTAAATATTTCTTTTTAATTTTGAGGGAATCATTTGTTCATGCTTTGAGGCATTTTGTTGATATTTAATTCCAGCACGCATTCACCATAATAATAATAACAATAATATAACACCCCCCCTCTCTGGCAGTGGTTTATTTATTCGATTCGGAGGCGAATCTCCTGCCGTCAGCTAGGCCTCGGCTGAACCCGGAGCAGTGTGTGGCGCATTCTTGAGAGGAGTGCCACGGACTGATTTGAAGACACTTTCATGGAAAAGAAAATTGCTGTCATTCTTAGTTATTTTGTTGAAGATATAATATCACGTAATAAACACAGAGTTCAAGGGGTTTAAAGGATTTTATTTGAACCGAGTCTGGTTCAAATGCCGGTTACGGCTGGCACGAATAATCAAACAGTCTATAACAGTTTCTCAACCTGTGGACTGCAGACCACCAGTGGACTGGGAGGTGCTCTCTAGTGGTCCTCAGGTCCATCCTCAGGAGAAGGCAGTAGTGCATAAAGGGCCAGTAACGGCACATTCAATCATAAAGTATATGAGACAAAGAGGTATTTACTATCAAGAGATTCGAACTATAAACATTTAGAAGCATTAATAGAAATGCACAACCAATAACATGGCAACACAATGCAAATGAAACATTATCCGTTATCAGTCGGACAATTAGTGAACCAGAGGTTTAAAACCTGTAGTATGACGTAGTTTTATTCACCAAAAAATAAGAGGAAAGTAATTTATTTTAGATGTAAATATTAAGAGAATATAACTGACTTCATTTCTATTTAAGGACTAAAAACGTTTAATTTCAGAAATGTTTATCAACTGAATTATTATAATTAATCATTTGTAATGGTTAGATTGATACGAATATGTATAGTAGGTTCTTCAGAATACGTGACAGTGGTCCAAATAAAGTAAAAACAACCTGAATATACTTTATTATTTTTGTTATTTACATATGTATCAGTCTTAGCCGAGGACTTTTATTCTGAAATTTTAACCGTGTGTAAACAAAGATGGAGCGCAAACAGCCCCAATCTTCTCATTTTCCTCTAAAACCCAATATCTGGGTCAGTTATATCATAAGCCCCGCCCCCTCTCTCAGACCAGTCAGAGTCTGCTGAGCATGGTCATGTGGATAGAGCAGTAAACATGCATGATATGTGTGTCATGTCTGTAGATGACTCTGATCCTGAGCTAGGAAGCCTAGGAAACAGCATAAGCTCCCACAAAGTGCGGGTCTCGGGTTCAAGGGTTAAAGTTGGTAAACATCTGGCTGCTCCTGGATTCATGGATGCTGTTTATGAGCAAATGTGGTCAGCGCCATTCGTTCCATTGTGTTGCTTAGTAACGAGAACATATTCCATATTCAGCTCGTTTAGTGAGATACGATGTTTACTATAGATTACGGTGCATTGTGGGAGATTATTGTGAGCTCAAAATCATGGTCCAATTCCACTTTATGATTTGGATGCTCAGAGGAAAATGACTGATGTTCTCATTAGTGACCTTACACATAAACGGGGTCCATTTCAGTCATGGATATGGATTCGACAAATCAGAAACTGACACCACTGCGGTGGGTGGAGTCCTTCTGGGCTGTATGTTTTGGTGATGAGTGTACAGTACGTCCACCCCTTGAAAGGTACGACTGTAGACATAAAGCAAGATAATGAAATATGAAATCTCACGGCTCCTGTTGAGGGAAGCCGGTTTGTTTTTAAGGAGCGACGTCGCCTGTAAACACTTGAAGCAAACGACGAACTGCTGCTCTTTTAGTTCATCGGCTTAGAAATGTCATGAGTGGCCTTCAGAGGTAAAACTAACAGAGGAAAAATGCAGACCGGGGGTCTTTCCCTGTCGCCCGTTCTCCAGCTCTGCCGTGTATCAGTGGACTTAACAGCATAATGGAGTCATCCGGATAGTTTGCATTTTTGACCATTTATCCCGGCCTCTTCGTGTTGTGTTTTCCAGAGAACGGCGGTGCAGCGTGTTTAACCCTGCTGACGGCAGGCGGTGGAAAAGGACTGCATAGCGCGTTTCAATTTAAGCCCAACAGCAGCCACGAGTACAGTGTGTCACGGCTTGCGAGGTTCGTGTAACCTAATGCAGTGCAAATAGAGCTATTATGCTCGGAAATAGGAGCCGCTCGGAGGAGTCGCAGCTGAGCTGTGTTTTCTCTCACTTTCCTGACTCTGGCTTTGGCCTTCTCCTCCATTTCCTCATTATGCAAAAATGGAGGCATGAAAAAAACAAGCCGACAAGGGTAGAGAGGACCCCCCACCACCACCACCACCACCACCACCCTCTCTTTATCTTTTCCCCCTCCCTCTCTCTCCCTCTCTCTCTCTCTCTGTCAACAAGTAAAATATTTCCACTAGCTTATGTCCATGAGAGAGAGAGAGAGAGAGAGAGAGAGAGAGAGAGAGAGAGAGAGCCCTGAATTTACAGCCGTTCACCCCTGCTCCACGCGTTTGGGTGTAATTATTTAGAAATAATCAATTGACTAATGATGGTGTAATTTAGGGCTCTCATTAATCCGCTGACTGGGTGTGTTAATCAGTACCCAGCACCAGTCTGGATACTGCGTATGAATGCATGTGTAATGAGATAGAGAGAGAGAGAGAGAGAGAGAGAGAGAGAGAGAGAGAGAGAGAGAGGGAACATTTCAAGAGACATGGCATCTCCATCTGTGATGGTTAGGCTGGACTGTGTGATGTCACAATGGGACCACATAAAGTTACTAGAAAGACCTGGTCATTCACCTATTCGCCCTGCACCAGTCAGCCATAACATTATGACCACCTCTACTTTTCTACACTCACTGTCCATCCTATCAGCTCCTCTGACCACACAGGAGCACGTTGTAGTTCCATAATTCCAGACTTCAATGATCAGGACCCCACAGGACCACCACAGAGCAGCTGTTATGTGGGTGGTGGGTCATTCTCAGCACTGCAGTGACAGTCTACCAACAGCGTCCGGTGGGCAGCGTCCTGTAAGCACTGATGAAGGACTAGAGAATGACCAACACAAACTCTTCTGTTGCTCCACGGCTCAATTAATTTCACAGCATCAACTTAAAGTAACTGAATGCATTCATTAGAAGGGGTGTCCACAAACTTTTGAACATATAGTGAAAAATGGAGATACATGGTTGTTGTAGGTCAGCAACGATATAAGTGTATAGTTACAGGCTGTGACCCTCAGTTTGCATGCCCAGTTCGTCAGCCAGCCTCCATTCATCACTGGTTCTGAAGAGGAGATTCTGAGGTTGGGAGAGTTGTGGGATGTTTAATGTAACTTAAGTACAAAGGCTTATCTCAGATTTCTCTCGGTTCAGCCTCGGAGGGCCGGGGTCTGGCACAGTTTGTTGGTTTGCTGCTTAATTACTCTTCTTGAGAATCATTTTTTCATAAAATCCCACACAAACATGAGATCATTTCAGTATAAGATAACATGTGGACTGGGTGAACGGGTGAAAATGTGCACTGACTGGTACAAGAACATAACTTGACGAGCCACGTTCGCTGGACCACCACCAACTCCACAGGAGTTGTCACATTTGATAGAGGAGAAAACCTTTTACTATGTGTACAATGACCGTGCAGTGTCGGATGGGTGCCTGTTTTGTCAATAAATGTCCATCGTACTACAATGTAAAAACTCTATAGAGGCAAGTTTTGTTTCCAGTCAACCCAAGGGTGTAGTTTTAGCATGGACGGAGGTGACGCATCCCCACCAATATTCAGCGATATTTAAAATCCCAGTTTAAATACTAAAGGAGCTTCCAGTGCATGTTTACTGCTCTGCCCACGTGAACATGATCAACCTGCATACAGACTCTGACTGATCAGAGAGAGGGGGCGGGGCTGATGCTCAACCTGCATACAGACTGACTGATCAGAGAGAGGGGGCGGGGCTGATGCTCAACCTGCATGCAGACTCAGTCGAACATGCGAACACAGACCCAGTGTCTAATCAGACCACTCCCCTAATCATTTGTCGGACCCAACAGGTGATGATTGGCATGCCTTCTAAATGTGCTGCTATTCATGAGGTTATGACGACACTGACTTACATATGTAGAGAAATTATAGTACAGATATGCAGTCTGTGTCTGCTTGACTTATCTCCCTATAATTCATTATATTCTCATTAGCCTACTTTTAGCGACTCCTAATGTGAATTCATTAAGAGGTGCAGATACTGTATTCCCCTCAGTCGAGGCACAGTAGGCAGCATAGTTTGCTTAAAGTCTTTAAGAAGTTGTGAATAATACAGTGCAGCTCTACACTCCAGCTCCTCGAGTATGTAAGTGGTGTCTTCTGCGCGGTGCAGTAAACAAAAGAGAGAGGAGAACTTTAGTGGCTCTAATTTGCTGCCAGGATCCCTGTAGGTTGTGGTTTAATATTGGAGGGCCTCTGACTATAAGGGATTATTGTTGAAGCTCAGGTTATGAGCCTTTGCACTTTTAGTGAAACAAATGGGAAAATTGAGGTACACAGATTTTCAATAACCTGAGCAGCTTCCTGCCGGGTCCTGTGGGATGCGGTGTGCTGCTCTTCCTTCCTCTTCGTCAGGGGGCAATGGAAGGAGGGGGGATCCGGGGTCTGCAAAGCACATGTTTACAGGTATAACCACCGAAACAATTCCTTCTAAACATCCGACCTTAATGCACACACGCCTGCAGCTCTGCTGCGGGGGCTTTTAGAGGAGGCGTTGAGGGAGAAGGAAGAAACGGCACTTGGGCGTGAACTAACATTACTTAAACACAGAGCATATTCAGGCCGAGGGGAGATAACTGGTTTGAACAAGACGTATATTTCTGGAAGAAACAGACACCAGCCTTTTTGTGAAGAGGGGTCCGGGGACCAGGGGTGGAGGACAAGTGGGGAAGCCTTTCCAAAGTCTCCTCTGGAAAACATGAGAATGTCTTCTATCCCTTCATCCCTTTCACTAAAGCTAGGCCCAGTGGCTCAGTGGTTTAAGGCGCTGCCACTATGAGCCAAAGATCGCAAGTTTGAATCTTAGTCCTGCTGCTTGACATCAGCAGCCGGGGTCCGGAGAGAGAGAAAGACAATTTCACTCTCCATCCCTTGGCTTGGCCTCCTCTCTGGATGGGTAGATGGTGCTCTCTCCCCACATCACATACTCAGTGTGTTGCTGGTCGGCACAGGTGTCTGTCAGCTATTGCATCAGAGCTGATGACCTGGGGCTTTCCTCTGAGCACGTTGGCTGTGCAGCAATGACGCACATGGCGACAGTTCGAAAAGAGGAGGTAGGCTGGTGTCATATGTGCGCGTCTTCTATCCCCCAGTGTCGGGAGCATCACCTGATGGGGGGAGTAATGGTACTGGGGAAATGGCATGTCTAAATTTGTGGGAGAAAATTCAGGTAATTAAATCATTAAATTTAAAAAATAAGGCGAATACAGGGGTTCTTGAGAATGATGCCAAAGGACATCAATGTTTGGGTCCCTAAAGAACCAAAAACTTTTCAGTGGATGGAACCTGTGGACAAGCCTTACTGAATCACCACACTAATGGCAGTTATTTGCCATTTTCATTTCACTTTAAACAGCGAAGCAGTTCCAGTTCCAGTCTAGAGACAGTCTATGGATGTGATGGAGATCCAGTCTAGAGACAGTCTATGGATGTGATGGAGATCCAATCTAGAGACAGTCTATGGATGTGATGGAGATCCAATCTAGAGACAGTCTATGGATGTGATGGAGATCCAGTCTAGAGACACTATTTAAGCCCTGTTGCCCAAAATCTTGGGTTCAGCTCGGCTCTCACTTGCTGACGGTTCATCAGGCCTGACATCTACACCGTATTTCACACCCCGCGCTACAGGATACAGAGTCGTACAAACGAGACAATTCATATTTACCGTTCTCGATTGGGCCAACCAGAATAGCCTGGCAGGAGATCAGAGGAGCATTGATTGATTTGTAGACCCCCACAAACTACAGGATGATGTAGGAAGATCATAGTTTGCAAACATCTTGAAATCAGGGGATCTTTTGCGACTGTCGGAGCAAATTGGCCTGAAAATCGGCCTGATTATCCTGTAGTCCGGGCCAAGCATGAGATAAGAGTCTGGCTGTTCGTAGCAATAAATCAGTAACACGAGCTTTTTGTTTTGGTTATCTTCTGTAAAAAGCAGTGAGCATTGTCCGTCCTGTCGCTGCGCTGGTCATGGCTGTAGCTCGCTGAAATCAAGCAGGTTTAAAACACAAATGACCAATTTCCCGCTCAGTTAGGGCAGGGCTTCTCTCTCGTTTTCTCTCCTTCTGCTGCCATCTCTCCATCCCCACTCATTATACCCAAACTTCTAGAGCACCGTCCCTTTTCCACGCTTATTGTTTTGTACCAAGGCCAATGTATTTTTATTTATTAATTCTCACTTTCAGCTCATTTTTAGAGACACAGCAGCGAAGTTGCCATGACTTTCATTAAGGCAGAGGCTGGATGAAATATGGATGTGTAGGGAGTGAATTAGAGTGATGGAACATGTTCAATATTGCCTTGCTGGCGCCTGGGCAATATTGTCGAGGGGGCGTAGGCACTCGAGCCCATGGAAACCGGAGCCATTTCCAAAGCCCAGCTCCATTCATCAGAGCAGCAGAGGAGAACTTTGCTCTTCATCCAGCACTGATGAGAACTTCCCCACCCAAAATGCTCTTGTTCTCGTGGCACGACATTTCTACTTTCCAAAAGTTTAGGACTCTTCAGACTCATATAATTATACACCGCTCAACCACTCTCTCACCTCCTTGTTTCTCCTCTCTCTGTCCACTCAATCAGCTCCTCTGATCATACAGGAGCTCTTTGTGGTTCTATAATTCCAGACTGTAGTTCATCTGTTTCTCTGCAGACTTTATTCTCCTCCTTTCACCCTGATCTTCAATGATCAGGACCCCACAGGACCACCACAGAGCAGCTATGATGTGAGTGGTGGGTCATTCTCAGCACTGCAGTCACACTGACATGGTGGTGGTGTGTTAGTGTGTGTTGCTGGTACGAGTGGTTCAGACGCAGCAGTGCTGCTGGAGTGTTTAAACACTGTGTCCACTCACTGTCCACTCTATTAGACACTCCTACCGAGTGTCTCCATCTTGTAGATGTAAAGTCTGAGACAGAAGCTCATCTGTTTCTGCACAGTTTGTGTTGGTCTTCCGCTAGTCCTTCATCAGTGCTCACAGGACGCTGCTTGCAGGACGCTGCCCACAGGACGCTGCTGTGTTTAGAATAACTACTGGAATCATTCTCCAAGTAGGTCTTATGGTTTCTTGTCTATATTATAAACGTAAAGGTGCTCATAAACCCACTGTGATGCACACAGGCGAATTCGTCCTCCGCATTTAATCCATCCACACACACTGATACATACACACACATACTGGTGAAGTCACACACTAGTCAGCATACGTGCTCGGAGCGGTGGGCAGCCCTATCCACGGTGCAGCGGGGGAGTTAAGAGGGGCACTTCAGTCATGTCCTGCCAGTTCAGGGAATCGAAACACCAACCTTGCAGTCACAAGGCTGGTTCCCTGTTAATGTAAGGGTTCTGCAGTGTCCAGAAAGACACTTCAGCTCATACCTGCTTAAAGGGAGCAGGTGATCTGTCTAAGGTTAGTCACTGAAAATCATTTTTCACATCCACGTCCAGCTCTTCAGCCTGCGGAAGGCGAACGACCTGAAAAGAAAGGAATTGTCTGGAATAACTTTGGAAGTGTGATATGCAAATAAAGGCTTGTGTATTGTGGCGGTGACATTCCGATGGCACCAGAAGAAAGCTGTGATGTGCTTTAATGACTTTCAGTAATGAACAACGCAGCTGAAATGCGATGTCATTAAATCGTTTGGCAGATCTGTTATGTGTCATCACCGATACCAATACTGTGCACTAAGCAGAGTCCTGTGCCATATATATCAACACCTCGGTACATAACTGACTGGTCCAACCGGACAGTCCTCCAAAAGACTGTCGATATGCGTGAAGCCCGTTTGATGCATTACGTTCAAAGTTGATACAAAGAAAGTCTAACACTTGTTCATGAATAGCTGGTCATAATTATTAGTTGTCCAATGTTCTTCTTATGGTTTTCCTTTTTTTATACTGATTCTGCCCCACAGTTTTGAAGATATGGACACTGTTCCTACACTGACATGTCCATCAGTATCTCGAGTGCTTGTATAAAGCATTTTGGTATGTACGGTTTTCCGTATAAAACGTGTCCGAATAAACCAAAGTGGACAAAACGTGTCCCATAGGAAACCGAAATGTGTCTGGAAACCCTACAAACATCAAATCTGCCAAAACTGCATAACTAACCCTCTAAAAGTTTTGGGCATCACACATTTGGCCTAAATATCACGGACACAGCTTTTGGGCAAACATTTGGGCACACCACATATTGGCCAAAAGTATGTGGACACAACTTTCATGCAACTACAGGTGTGGACATTTCGTGATTTCATACTCATAATACGACCTTTTCATCGCTCTAACTTGCAGACTGCAGGATGGCAAAGTTCATCTCAAACTGTTTACTTAATGCAACTTCAAAAATGAGCTGTGTGTGTGTGTGTGTGTGTATGTGTGTGTGTGTGTTTCAGGGACAGGGGATAGCAGAGGAAAGCTTAATTGAACAACCTAATGAGACTTTCTTTTTTCCTCCATCGGGGACACGCCAGTGGGATTGTTTGACAGTTTATCTGTGATAAATAAAATGCTTTGAAAACTAATTAGTGCTTTGGCCTGGAGGGATGAGTAGTAGGATGTCCGTCTGTGTCCGGTGGCAGCGTGGGCCTGAACAAGCACATCTCTGACCTCAGCTGCTCTCTGTTTAATCCACCAACTCAGCCAACTGCAGCACAGCTATGAGTCGGCCTGTCACGACAACTATATTTTCATATTACTATTTACTGATATTATCCAGGAAATACGTGTGATAAACTATTGAAATGACTATGTAATGACATATTTATATATATAAATTATAAGTTTTTTTTATATATTCCAGATGCAAGTTAACAGAACTACAGTGAAGAGGAAGAAGAAAGCAGTTGAGATCTTCTGAGCTGGTCTGAAGAACAAAGCTTGGTTCCAGATTCTCCTGCACTCCCCCAGTCAGCACCTGGATGTGTTCAATTGCATCAGCAGCACACCTGATTTATCATCACTGAGCATTGATTTACCAAAGCAGGTGTTGATGAGACTATAAATAATACCAGACTCTCATGAGCAGAACTTTGGAGATGTTTAATGAACACAGTGATGGAGAAGCTCCACTTCCTGTAGGAATGTTATTAGTGTTTATTCTAATATTAAGTCACTTTATCTTACACTATACATGCATTATTGCACCATGGACATAATGTCTTTATAGAAACTGTAAATGGATGTTTGAGTTCTATTCTACCTGAGCACTGGGAGTAGAATTAATTCAACACATAATTAATGTAATTATCATAGCGGGCTTTGCTATTAGAGCTGAAGTCACGTATGTAAAGTTTGGGATGGAGAAGCACGTGGTCAATCCTGAGGAGTCCACAGAAATGGTATCAAAACCTTCAGATGAAATTGAGATATACATATCTAGATGCAGTTTTGTACGTTTGCACGTTCTCCGTGTTGGGAAGATCAAGGTCCACTTGTAAACACACACAAGTGTGCTGACATACCGCATGAGTTCTCAAGATTAAATCTGGCAACTTTTGTTTTACAGAAATGATTTTCACCAAATTTAGTTATAATCTTCAGACACATTCACCTCTCAAGGTTGCACCAAAGTGCACCAATTTGTCATGTGTGTGAACACACACTTACAGACTGGTGAGCAGACACACACGCCACAGTGAAACAGTGAGCACATGTGCCTGAAGTGGTGGGCAGCCTCTGCAGCAGTGCCTGGAAGCCTTCTCCTGAAGGCCCGGAGTGTCTGGGAGTCTTTCTCAAGGGCACTTAAGACGAGCCTGGGACTGAAACCGACACCCTTCTGGTCCCTGGTCTGCTTCTCTTACCTCCAGGCCACTTACTGCCCCTGTTTAACACGAACAATCATATCACAATCCCACATATCAGTAAATGCAGTAAATCCCACAACACCGTCAGAAAGACAAGGCTGATGTCAGCTCATATTCTCCAGTTTTTGGCTTGAATTTTCCTGTTCCACCTTAAATGGTGCAACGTCATGTGCCAGAATGTAGACTTGGCACCATTTAAGGTGGAACAGGATAATCAAATAAGACTTTAGTTTTGGTATCAGTCAGGTCTTTATTAAATGACATAAGCTTAATAGACAATCAGAAAAATAACAATCAAACCAGTGAGTGGTCTGTACTGACCACTGACCACATGACCATGTCTACAAATATTGACCGCTTCAAATTTTTGTTCAGTTCCTTTCTCTCCCTTCGTCAATCGTTTGGAGGAAATTCCTGAATCGTAATCATCTGTGATTTATTCTCTATAAGTCCACATATTTATGGACATCCTTTCTAATGAATGCATTGACTGCATCCCTGTAGAGAAGTACTGCCAATAGAATATGACTCAAACATACATAAACAAACATGATTCTACTGGAACCATCTCTAATACCAGGTGTGAGCTGTGGAGCTGTGGAACAGTGTCCTCTGGAATGATGGAGCTCCAATACTTTTGGGATTATAATTAAGATTTTAACTGTGAAGTTGTTCCAGAATTTCTTTGAAAAGCAGAAATAGAAATACAGGGGTTTGGACAATGAAACTGAAACACTGTCATTGTATTGTGGGAGGTTTCATGGTTAAATTAGAGCAGCCTGGTGTCCAATCTTCATTAATTGAACCAGTAAGAGTGTGAAGGTTCAATTAGCAGGTAAGAGCACAGTTTAGCTCAAAATATTGCAATGAACACAACATTATGGGGGACATACCAGAGTTCAAAAGAGGACAAATTGTTGGTGCACGTCTTCCTGGCGCATCTGTGACCAAGACAGCAAGTCTTTGTGATGTATCAAGAGCCACGGTATCCAGGGTAACGTCAGCACCACCAAGAAGGACCAACCACATCCAACAGGATTAACTGTGGACACAAGAGTAAGCTGTCTGAAAGGGACGTTCAGGTGCTAACCCGGATTGTATCCAAAAAATGTCCTTCCTAAGATTAATTCACGCTGTATTGGCCGCAAAAGGAGACCCTAGTTCACCATAATAATCAATTATTGTGGTCTAAAACCAGGTGTTTCAGTTTCATTGTCCAACCCCTGTAGTTACTCCAACAAAAGCAGACTGATTTTGGAAGAAGCAGTGAACAAGCAGGCGTCCAAATACTTTTGTCCTTTTAGTTAAGCTGTTTTGTCTGTGTACAAAAGGCCTTGATTTCATAGGAATTGAACCACTTGGATCTAAGGAGCCCCCAAGCCAACCTAGATATGTGGTACAGTGGGTCGAGTGTAATGTGCTTTTGAGAGTGAAGCAACACTCTTCATCTCTTTCACTGGACTCAGTTTCAGCCATCAAGTCTTCAAATATGATATCTGTATCTAATTTAGCTTTACCTTGGATTTAAGTGAAGTGTAATTTGGCAGTTCAGGGTTCAGCTTGTGGCTGTAAAAGCTTAAGCAGCTGTTTTGCGGTCCACTGGCCATCGTGGATGATTATGATTATGATCTGTTTGACATGAACTCTCTGTTTTCTCAAAGCAAAAGACCTGCCAACCGATGTCCATAGTGCACGAGGTTCAGAAGATCAAGGCTTCTTGACGGGTGCTTTCACTCCTTTCTGAGGGCTGTTCTGTGTGAATTCTGTCCTCTGTTCAGCCTCTTATTGCACATGTTTAGAAGTGTCCTTAACTCACTCAGCGAATGGCATGGCGACCACCAAAGGGACTGTTCAGCAGTGTCCCCGCACTGTTAACAAACACCAAAAGCACTGGTTTGTCTTTGTCTTCATCAGTTTTGGTGCAAAGCCCCACAGGTGACATTGGGCATAAAGGCCAGTTACACAGTAAGTCATGTGAAGACCTTGTTCCTGTAGGGTTGCCATTGTTTGTTTTTATGAAAAAAAAATGGTGGGGAACCATCTCTCTCCGGTCAAACGCCAAACGTAGTGTCCAGGTTGGACTTGCTGAAACGGCGGAAACCCTTCCTAAGTCATCGCCACTCCCGATTACAGTCAATGGAGCATCAAAATGATTTTCAAGCTGTTATTTTAAGATAAAAATGTTACATAATAAACCACTAAATTTGTATAATATGCTGTTGAAATTGCATCTTCACTTCACTTCAAGATGAACATCTAAAGTCATGTTCATGTTCAAGCTATTTAAACAGTCTGCTACCCCACAGGAGGAGCTTTTGTGCAAAATCACTACTCAAAATGGTTCTGAAGGCAGCGCTGCTTCCTGAGGCAGAACAAACGCAATTGGTTCAGAGAATAACCAATTAAAATTACCAGTAAGCTGAGCTTTAGAAACATGTATCTGCTCCTCAGAGCTTTGTATGTGGGTAAAAGGTGTGCAGTTCAGTTTGAGATTTTGCTTTCTGTGCTAATTTCTCCACTGTGGGACTAATAACGGAGGATCTTCTCTGAAAGAAATGATTTTTATGAGCTCTTGATCTCAGAAATTTGACAACTAGATGTCTTCTGGCTTCTAAGGCAGAATTTCACAGCTTCTGTCCAATCTCTTCTTTACTGCTTACCATAACTGGTACCCACCACTGGTACATATGACACTGTCACATGAAACTTCATGGTCCCCTCTGCACTGGTATGCTGGGACAAGCTGCCTTGGAGGCTTAGTTGTCCAGACAGTTTAAACCTACATTAAATAAAATCAGCCTACTGGAGTGATTGCAGTAGGCCAATTCCTATACCATAGCAACCATCTAGCAGCACCTTAGTCACCAACTCTTATACCATAGCAACACCTTTCGCAACCACCTCATCACAGCAGCACTGCTGAGATGCAATCACAGGCATTACCTGTAGGAACTTGTTAGTGTGATTGCAGTAGGCAATCACGCTATTGTTATTTGTCAGTTTTAGTGTGATTGTTGCTGATTGCTGATTGGTTGGCATTACTGCTGCTGATTGCTGATTGGTTTGGTGTTCCTGCTGCTGAATGCTGATTAGTTTTGCACATGAACACACCGCTAACAGCATGGTATCTCAGCTTATGCAGCTTTACAAAGTTCTCACATGTTTTGTCCTGCAGATTGTCCAAAGTTACAGAGTGCAGGTAGGAGCATGCAGAGCCAAATCAGCTTTTAAGGTAAAAACGTTTCATAGTGTTGCTTTAAATTGCAAAATGGTACGATGCCAACCTGTCTGGACTGGAAACCAACATCTCCCAACATCCTTGTCCTTAGGTGCTCCCTCCATCTTTCCTTCCTCGCTGGCCTCCCACCCACCACTGGAAAACACCCAGCAAACAGCAGACAAATGGCTTACCTGGAATCCCTCTCTCTGACTCATATGTCACTGCCTCTCGCCTGCAACCCATCCCCGGTGATACATGGGCAAATAGCTGTCACTAACTGCCTGCTGTAGTAATAGGCTGTTCAGCAGCCCGCTCGTAACTCATTAAAACATGTAAAGCAGACGTTCGGATGAGGGAGTGGCGTGCCCATCATGGCCGAGGGAGCAGTTTGCTGGCATGGCGGTGACTCCGGAAGATGTATTGTGCGGGCTGTCGTGATAAGGCCCTGTCTGGCAAAGTGGGGGCCCGTGAGAGTCAGAGCACTATCTTGGATCCTGAAAAGGCAGATGCCTCACCAGCCATGCTTGCATTCCTTCTGATGGACTCATGATCTGGAGACAAAGTCATCGCTCAAGTTTCTCATCTGGAACTGCATCAAGGCTGGTGAAAATCAGTGCAAGTTCAGGCGCCAGATAAGCAAGTACACTACATGTCCAAAGGTTTATGGACATCATTACATTTAAAGATATTTAAGTCTTATCAGTGTGGTTCATAGCTCATACTGATTTTTGGTTTTTGTGTTTGACAGGATCTAAGCTAAGGATATTTTCTGAGTGAACAGCAAAGCAATTTTGTAAGTCACTCTGGATAAGGGCGTCTGCTAAATGCCATAAATGTAAATGTAAATGTCATGAAAATCAGATTTACAGAATATTTATATGTTTTAGGTTTTGTCACTGTGGGCGGAGCCAAGTCCTGCTGGAAAAGGAAATCGGAATCTTCATAAAGCTCATCAGCAGATGGAAGCATGAAGTTCTATAACATCTCCTGGTAGAAGCTGCTGTGAACTTAAAACACAGTGGACCAACGCCAGCAGATGACTCGACTTCACACTGGATTCTGTGTGTCTTCCATACACTAGGAGCTTGAGTTGAGACTCTCAGATTCTTGATTTCCAAACGGAATGCAGAGTTTACTGACTTTGGAGCTCTGAGCAACAGTCCAGTTGTCTCTCCTTAGTCCAGGTCAGACGCTTCTGACGCTGTCTTTGCGTCAGGAGAGACCAGGAGAGATTCCTCAAGCTTAGCCAATTACAAATGTCAGATTGGAGATGTTTGACACCCACAAGATTCAGTATAAATATAAGCCTATAATGAGTTAAGTCAACGTTTGAACACAGCGAGTGGATCAGTTGGTCAGACTCTGGACTTGGATGGTGGGTCAAGCCGGAAATCTGCATCAGTGCAATTTGCATCAGTGACTGAAGATCTTGCTGAAAGCTGTACCAGATATATGAGACCTTACAGTATACACAGCAAAGTCTTTCCCCAACTGCGAGTGCTGCACTCTGTCCTTGTACAGTAGAAAAAAAAAACCGTAATAGCCTGAGAGTCTACATTTCGCACAACAATGACAGTCGGGTGAAAGGATTTAAAGAAAGGGACGTGAAGCACAATGCACTATAGCGAGGAGAATACAATAATTACGCTTAAGTAATAAACCAATTTTGACATCTGTCACCTCCGAGCGCCTTTCAGCAAATGAAGGGGAATAAACAGAGAATGTTCCTCTCTTATGAAGTAGTGTAATCCTCTTTAAGAATACACTCCGCCTTGCAAACCCTTTCTTCTCGTATTGTAACGATGATAATTGCAGTTTTGTGTTGGACCACATTCAAGGACTTATCTCCTACTTTTTGTATGATTAACTTTCCTGCTTCCACTAAATCCGAAAGTTTTTCTGCTTTGCTACTTCTATTGTCATTGTTCATTTTCAATTGCCCATATTTCCTTTTTGAAATATAAAGCCATTATGCCCCACCACCACCACCACCACCACCACCCTTTTTCCTTCTACCCATTGAAGCTCCTTCTTTTCTATTAAGGCTCAGTTGAAAAACTTTCCGTTTTCACTGTTTTTTTTTTTGGTTTTTTTTTTCATTTGCTCTTTCATTGGCGCTCTTACATCATGCATGAAATGGCATAGCTCAATTTACAGAAAGCTCATTTGGGTTTGTGAGAGTGAAACAGGCCTTTCTTTCCTTCACAAACAACACTGAGTCAAAAAAAAGACTTCAGACTTCCCGGGAAAGCTGCTGTGATGCCTACAGAGGGTCAAAAATGTGAGTTTTGGCCGCCGGCCTTGTTATCAGAATCTGATCCCTGGTAGAGTAGATTTCTGTGGGTCTGTTTCGTGGGGTAAGGGGGGGGGGGGGGGGGTGCTGGCCTTTCATATCCACATTGCCTCGTCCGTCAGTGAAGACAATGAGTGATTAGCACACAGGCAGTCGTCTGGGCTGGGGCCTTCAAAGGGCTTGGCTGTCAGGATGGCTTCAGAGGCAGGAGTGCCTTTTAATCTGGGCACGCCACCTGTGAGGGACGTCAGAAGTTGCGCTTGGCGTGGCAGCAGCGGGGCTTCATTATGCCCCCACCCGGCTTGGACCGAGTCATCCAGCCTGACTCTATCTAGCAAGCACTCTCACACACATATGAGCATGCACACACACACACACACACACACACACACACACACACAGCTCAGGCCTTTCCCTTTTCACAAGGCGCTTGCAATTTGTCATTTTTCACACGAGATGAAGCCTTTTATGAAGCGAAATGAGTTCCCCGAGAAGGAAGCGCCACAAAAGCCCCATGATTAATTTGCTTGTTAGGCTATTGCAGCTGTCACCTGTGTAAGACATCTGGACAGCAGATTGACTAATGCCATAAGTGCGCCCCGAAAACGTGGTTCGCTCCCTCTCTGCTGTGCTAGTTGGCCTTCCCCGCGGTCTCTCTTTTAGCCGAGCTTTTAAGGGGAACTGCTCGCTGTTTGAAATGGCCCCTTTTTGTCGGGGTAATTAATAAGCATTACTCGTGATTGACATGGTAATTAGTTGTATTAATGTGGCACTAAGAGGCTTTGAACTGGGAGGAGGGGCCACACTCAGGCCGCGGGGTGCGTGGAGGGAGGGGCCGACTCGCAGTGACCTCACTTACATGTAATTGCCTTTCCTGATCCTAATCATGCTCTTATAGGTGCACCAGCGTCGGATTAAAAAGACCGTACATCGGTTCGGAGGCTGATTCATATATGATAGTGGTACAATTCTGACAACCAGATGTAGCAGTAACTGTCAACAATGACTAAAGTGATTTGATATGAAACTAATTGAACCCTACATACTTTTATTCAATCATATTTGAAAAGTATCATATTTGAAACAGTCACACATGACAGATTATAAATTATATTATATGGTTATTTTCAGGAGATTCTAGACTCTGATATTTTAAAAATATCTGACTATGTTTTGATACAAAATGTACATACATCTACATTTTTGCCTTATAAACGAAAAAACACTTTTTTTCATCATCCAGAATGTTCTTGATCATCAGCCCCGCCCCCTATTTCTGATCAGTCAGAGTCTGTATGCAGGTTGAGCATCAGCCCCGCCCCCTCTCTCTGATCAGTCAGAGTCTGTATGCAGGTTGAGGATCAGCCCCGCCCCCTCTCTCTGAGTGTTTTATCATGTTTTACTTTTCTTAAAATGATTATTTGTTTAATATGTTAACTTTGACAACCATTCTTTATGTTTATTCCATGTTTTAAGATGAATACTAGCAAAAATCTGTGAATACAGAATCAACACGGATCAATGCAGATTTTAACTGGATACATGATTGCCACATAACATGGAAACATCCTGGCAACCAATTGGAACACCATACGAACCACTTAGAAACACCCTAGCAAATATGCCCAAGCCACACCTTAGCAACCACTCAAAAATACCATTACAACTTATTAGTAACACCCAAGCAACCATTGTGAAGACCTTAGCAAAGCAGCCACCACAAAGACCACAGCAACCACCTAAACCCAGGGGTGTGTGTAGAAGTCATTCCACAAAGTTCCAGGGCTTTATACCTGTAACTCAGGCCTAGTACTGCTCCTGTTTACACCTGCAATTCCCTATGAACTCACTAAATACCATAACAACCATCTAGCAGCACTCCAGCCATGCTGAGGAACTGCTTAGATGTTAGATCTGCACTTTGCAGGCAGTTGTATGCTGTATTATAGGTTTCATATCTCAGGATCAGAGTGACCTACAGACATGATACACATATCATATCAAACGAGGAGGCTTTCCTGGTCTATCCCTGCTCATTTCTTTATGAACTATGGACGTATCTGTGAGTAATCCAGCTCGGAATCCCACTAAAATCATCCCACAAAATAGGCCTAGGGCTCGAGAAGGTAAGCTGCATACTTTCTCTGCTTTTCCTCCCAGAAATAGACATTTCTTTCTTATGATAAAACTGTAATAGTTGTTAAATGATAATATAACTGGTCCTCTAAAGGTGTAAAAGTGCAGAACATGTACGAACACATTCTGTAGCCTCCGGTTCTACAGCCTCCACAGCGCAGACGGCAGAACCCACGGGGTCACGGGTTGTAATTTTGAGCAAATACCCCCACATTTCATTTTTAATTATTCTGGAATTAGTTGGTAGCATTCGTTTATTTGTGTCTACTGTGTAATCAGGAAGCTCATCTGGGGAAGCCGAGGCCCGGCTGGCTTTGGACTGAGCCAGTGACATCAAAAAGGCAACACAATCCTCTCCCGTTCGCAGATCCTCTCCCAATTGATTAGAAGTGTTTCAAAAACATACACAAACAAATCTTCCGGCAGGTCCAACTATATTCCTAAGGCCACCTTTCCACGGTGACCAAATCACGTCTTTGCAAAGCATAAACAAAAACATCAACGTCCAGTGAGAATGAGGGGAATGTGTGTGTGGGGGGGGAGAGAGAGAGAGAGAGAGAGAGAGAGAGAGAGATGGAGGAGGGGGTGGTTTTCTAACCTGCTGGCAATCTGTTCCCTAAAAGCTACAATAACAGCATCAGCGGATGGCTTAGGCAAATGTCTGAAAACATACATAACGGAGCCTGTGTGTCTTTTTTCTTGGTATCAATTTACTGGTAAAGCATGCACTCTGCACAGATGGAGCCATCTGAAAGATGGAAATAATTCCTGGGAACTTCAGTACTGAGCAGAAGGGCACATTTATTTTCCCTTTTTGTGCAAAAGCTGATAGCCATAACCTGGCACTAATTCAACCCCACAAACCAATCAGATGGACCCGGCGGTCCCACGTCTCTTCAGGAACCAATCACGTGAGTCAGACTGTGGACAGAAGTGTGGGATTGTAATTTGGGAGGGTTTTTTTGGAGTATTCTACTGGGATATAAAGCATACCTTAGTCACTAACATAATTACAAAGGCCATATCTTATTTTTTTCTTCCATTTATTTCCCTGTAAAGACCACTTACAGCACGTGTCTGAATCTCTGCACGAAATCATAATTCGTTTTTCAACCATTTATGAACAGAGATGTTCACAAGTCTGTGACTCTCTGAGAATTCCAGTCCCGTCTAACATCTCGAGCCCTAGGCTCTGATACGTCAAAGTTCATAATGTCAGGGGTGAGAAGACAGGGAAGTCTTCTAGTGGGTTATGATATGTTTGTCATGTCTATAGGTTGCTCTGATCCTGAGGTATGAAGCCTAAATACCTTCCACCGACATAGAACAGGTTCTGTTCTGGTTTCAGAACCTAATTTTGAACATTTCGGCACATTTCCACCAACAAAAATGGGTTCCAGAACCAGAAAACCCGCAGGAACCAAAGTGGGCTTGTCTAGTTGTACAGGAGCAATGGTTTCCCATTCATCTATCGTGGTGTCTTCTTTGACATCTTCTTATCGCCATGTTTATCCATGTTTGCTTTTTGGAGAAAAACCAACATCTGTAACCAAACAAACGCTTACAGGTCGTCTATACCTGCTACCATCGTCTCACTTCCGTTTACTGACACTGTGCCGTTCCCTCTGTTGATGGCATTATTCTGTAACATGTCCTTGGTTCCACTCAAAGTAATAAAAATGCGGGTTGATTCGCTGAAAAACAAGGTTCTTTAAGGCAGAATGAACCCAGTTCAAGAACCAGAGTTCTTTTGGTGGAACAGCACTATGTCTTTGGAGTGCTGGACTAAGTAGAATGTGAATCTAAGGGTGTCCTAAGAGTTGATCAAAGGTGAAGGCCATTTTTGAGCCTAGGAGCAGTCCTGGGAGCCAACCTCTGGTCCTTCTGAAATTGGTGGTCTGGTCTTCAAGCCCACACACTGGTCTTCAAGTGTGTGGGCTTGTGTGATTGGTTGGCTTTTCACATGACTGTTTCAACTCATCTCCTCCATGACTAAAAGCCTTGTTTGCTGGTTTTCCTGATTGGAAAAATAATGAAATGCAATAAACTCTGTAGTTCACCTGTTAGTTTGGTTTAAACTGCAGAAACCAAACTCGTGAAACACATCATAGAAGGCCATGTTTTGGTGCAGTATGAAGCCACATAACATCAGATTCCACTTAAGCTGAAGGAACTGGGTGGTCTGCAGGTAGCAGTATGCTGGCGGAGAGCTTTAGTCATGTTATGAAGAGGTTGGTTGGTCACTAATCAGTACGACAAGAAAGTCACTTGTTTATAATTCACTCTCCGGCCATATGCCAGCATATCTCGACCATGTTCTCTATAAATAGCAGTAATTATCAGACCTGATTTAGTGACTGCTTCAGCTGTCAGGTTCAGTTTTTACTGGGAAAATCTGCACCAGTGAGCTGAACTTCACTACAGGAGTCTCTGAAGCTCAGCTCACTGGTGCCACTTCATCATTTTCAAGCTTCTTCACCTTCAGACATGCTGTGATTGTTTTAGCTGAACTGAACATTTCTTTAAACTTTTACATTTTTATATATTTTTCATTAATTTAACTGCATTTGATCAGCCCGTATCTTATCCACTTCCTCCTGAATAAGATCAGGGTTGATCGAGAGCCCACCTGGAGTCATCGGGCGTAAGACTACCCCCTGGACAGCGCCAGTCCATCGCTGGGAACCTCACACACACACCGAGGGGCAATGCAGCGTGGCCACTTCGCCTACCACACGACAGTGACGCAAACGGGAATCGATCCCAGGTCGTTGGAGCTGCGTGACACACGCAGTACCTGTGCAATCTACTTTTGAATCTCTGAAGAAGGATATTTTACGGTCATGTTTTATATTCATTACATTAAAAATGATTTATTTGTAATTTAGTTCAACCTGAATTTAAATATTGTAATAATGTAAAATTCTGGATTTCTGATATTCATAAACTATAAGCCAGTAAAACAAAAAGAGGTATGAAATATCACTCTGAGACGCACTATTACATTGTATTATGTTTAATTACTAATTATTTACCTATTAGAATTTTGATTTCTATTCATTTTATTTATTTTCTATTTTGTATATGCATATCTTTTTATATCTTATCTCAATGACCTTTATGTTTGTTTATTTTTATTTAACTTAATGTAAGTATTTAATGTATATATTTAATGTGACTATTTTTATTACATAATCTACTGTTAATCATTGGATGGTTCCTGATGGTTCTAATAATGTGTTTTTTCCACAGCCTGGTATCTGGTACCCGGTTCTTCTTCCAGTACCACAGAACTTCCCCAATATACAAACCACTATAAACAGTGTTTTGTACAGATGTTTTTCAGATTTCAAATTAGAATTTTGTTCAAAGCAATTCTATTAATATAGTAAAAATGTGATAAACTGTTATTTGTAAGTGAGCTCTGGATAAAATTCACACTGAGGGGAGAGTGAGCACACATGCCCGGAGTGGTGAGGAGCACTATCCATGACACCCCGGGAACTGAACCGGCGACCTTCAGGTCACAAGGCTGTGAGTCTGTTAGGAACAGTGATGTTTAACTGGCAGCTTCACAAAACGACACACGACCTAAACAGCATGAACACGACTACACAGCAGTCGCGCTGCAATGTGTGGATTCTCTCTCACCAATCAGAGCTCTGCGAGGTCTACATGTCACGTTTTAGTCCCTACTCAGCTCACTTGGAACCATGAGCCAACAGGTTGGAAAACAACACCTGGTTCTAAGTACCAGATTCCAAATTTGCAGAACGAAGAAGCAAAAAGGCAGCATCCAGTAAAGTTCCCAAAACAAGAACAAATAGTTATCAACCCATTTAAAGGATTTAAAATCCTATAAATCACAGAATGTGTTCCACACCACTTGTTTACATGTAACATTCGTTCCTCAAACTGGTTTGAAGCCCTATTAACAAGTAAGGTACGGGTCTGAACTGGAAATGTGAAAGCAGGAGACGCGGTATGATGCCCAGTGCAGGAATTATGGTTGTTAAATAATGTGCAACAGTCCAATATCCCAACTAATAAAACCTTCCTTCCAACTACTTCTGGCTTTTTAGCACAAGCAGCTCCCTTGAGCCACGCCAACAGTCCTAATTGCACTTTCACTTGGCATCATGAGCACCAGTGCTGCCCTTCCCACCACCACCACCAAAATCAGCACCCTTCGGCATGTGACCCACCCACCAGCAGCTGGAAACCTCCCTCAACCCTGCGGCTCCTCTGTGCCTTTTCCCCCTCGATATATGGCTTTTGCCAGGCTATTTCAATAATCTCCTACATGTATGTTTAATGGCAGGGGCCTCGACAGGAAATGATCAGCAAATGAAACGAAGCGGCGGGTTATTACGCACCGCGGCGGTGTCAGCCCCGGCATCGCCGCCATTAATTTTATTGTAACTCATTTCTGCGGCTGGAGTACGCCGGGATTTAATGTTTCCATTCCCCCAGTTCTGTTCTGCATGACAAATTGTTTTAATAAACATATACCGGGTAATAATAAAGTAATAATAAGCCTACCAGTCACCTTATATCACTGCAGTTAAATTCTCCTCCACCACCCCCTCCCCATCAGCCAACATCGGTTACAATGACAATTACACGGCGAGCCAATCCTTAGTGCGGGGCAAACACAATGGACAGATTTAATATAGTTTGTAAATATGATTAGTGTGCTGTCGTGTTATTGGAGTGGAGTATTTACATTTCTCCCAGGGGTTATTCACTATATGGGATCAACATTAAGTAGAGAAGCCTCCTTTTTTTTCCTCCTCCTTCCTCCCTGTTTTCCCCCACTCTCTGTTCTCCTTCTGCGGGGCCTTCCTCGCTCGCCTTCACAACTTAATGAAAAACACTGCTGACCGTTAATATTCCACGGATCAATCACCATTTTTAATTTTGAGGATAAATGTGCAATTGTGTAACCCTTCAAAGCACTCTCCCACCTACACTGCACGAGTGTGTGTGTGTGTGTGTGTGTGTGTGTGTGTGTGTGTGCCTGGGCTTGCAGGCGGATCCAGGTTGGTGTTATTGGAAACGAGAAAGAATGTGTTCTCGTAATGGCTGTTGGTTATTTACAGGGGTAATTTCATGCTACATTTCAATTATTGCCGAGATTTGTTTTTAGCTCCTCAAGCTGTTGCTCCTACCTGCAATTGACTGGCGAGGGGAAATTTATAATCAGCCGTGCCGTCTGCAGAGTGTGTGTGCACAGGGCTGGAAGTGGCCTCTGACTTACTGCATCCTGCTCCAGCATTTGGGTAATGAAATACACAAGTGGAGATTGCTGAGGTCAATTAATGCTGAAGCAGGGCATTTAACCCATTCTCTTATTACCGAGTCAGCAAAGGGACCAATTTACCAACCCACAGCTTACCCTCGGTGCGGGGCCTTACGCAATGTAGCAATTGCAACCGGACGATGAAGCAGCGCCCAGGGGCCGAGCCCAATATGTCGACGGGAATGCGCTGACTCCTCGTCTAATTATTTTTAGCTCCCCTTTCTTGAAACGGAGAAGCCGCAACGATTTTCAGTGACCATCGATACGAGATAGAAATCTGTTTGTGGAAAATATTAACCCGTCTGCGCTCTGGCAAATATGCGGAATAATAAACTGGGGCCGTATCGAGGAGTCCAGTCCACAATGCAGCCAAATAACTAACACAAATATTGATATGATAATCCCTTGATGTCAATGCAGCAGAGGACACACCACGTTCCATCTGTCCCTGAGCGTAAGCCTGTCTGTTGATCTATTAGTCTCGTGTCTGCAAGATTAGAAAATTAGACAGCACTCTGTTTTCACATCAACTCGTCGTTCCAGGGGAGGGAAGTGGTGGTGGTGGTGGTGGAGGAGGGGACCTGTTGTAAAAGTGTACACAGGTAATTAGAACAAGGGCCTCTGAATCTCATCAGTCTCCGCTGTTCCTGCAATGAGTTTTTATATAACCCATGGGAACTCAATAGTGTGTCAATGTTGTAAAGGATTAATAGGATTATGTTTGTGAGTGGTGTGTCCCCTGTTTAATTTAAAAGACTCTTATTGGCTGATTGAGGTGGGGGGGGGGGGGGGGGGAGACCGAACTCTCTCTGAATACTGAAGATTTCGTGCAGACTGAGAAAGCGTTGACTCAGACCCTGGCTGACTGTTAAGGGCAGAGTACACGTCCAGTACTATTCACCCATTACATCAGACAGACCTGGTGTCAGGTCCAGGAGGTAGAGACAACTCAACGTTTCTATAGAGAGGAGCTACTACAAGTCCCTTTTGGCTGGTCCTCCAAAGTTTCCATCAGTCCCTTCAAATGAACCAGAATGCAGTGGCTCTTCAATGTTCTTCAATGTTCCCGAATTCGGTCACGTAACTCCTCTGCTGCGTTCCTTTTACTGGCTTCCTTTAGCTGAAGATCTGATACAGAACCCTGATGCTGTCCTACAAAGCCAAAACTGGACCAGACCCTCCATACAAAGCAGGAGGCTCATGTTCATTGAGTGCAGATAATGTCTATGAAAGAGTGTGTTTGCATTTCAGGGCCTGTAGATCCTGCACAGCGCAGGTTTCCCAAGCTGGCATCCAGCTGTTCACGTAAATGTTTGATTGATGATAAATCTGGAGACAAGGCCGAACAAGGAAGTGTTGCAATCTGTCAGTGATATTCCTGGGAAACCAGTTGGAAGTCCTGCCGTGAGAGGTAACACATGACCACAGGATGTCCTGCACATATTGCTGAACACTTCCTGTATCCCTACTGGGAAGCTGTCATTTGCAATGGCTTCCACCATCTCACCAAGGGGTACACTACCCAAAAGTAGCCTCCCCCAAAAGAGTGCTTTTTATAGGGCAGTAGGGGAAGCACTTTATGCCCTCTTGTGCCAAAACCCAGTATCTAATAACACCTGTAATCCTTCACATATTTAATAATATCTGCAAACATGCTGATCCAACATGACTATTTAGATGCATCTTAATAATATATAATAATCTGCATCCAAGAGATCAGATTATTAACTTAAAACAGTTGATATATGACACCAGAAATAGTTGTTTTCCACTGGTGAACAAATACTGTGACAAAGTTTATACTGGGAACATTCTGGAAGCTGGACGACCAGCATGACCATCAAGACCTCGCTTGTTGACCAGCTTTTGCAATAAGATGATTTCAAATGGTCTCAGCCTGTCTTTGATGGTCAAGGTGGTTGACCATCAAAGATGACATGATTAGTTGTGTTAATTAGTTGGTTAAGCAGTAGTGATTGCACTTGATTTTGATCACACTTGGTCACGCTGGTCAGGCCATACTGGTGGTTTAGCCCAACCAAACTAGACAACCAGTATGAACAGGCTTGACCAGGCTGGTTTACCCGAATGAGTGACGCTCCCATACTAACCATACTCCTTTCAGCCAATCATGAACATCTGCATTGGGACCCACACATCCAACAAGACGTCCACTGCATTGCGCCACCTCAATCTATGAATCCCGTCTCGCTCCAAGTTAAACGCAAGGTGACAATGTTTCGTCCTATTGTTCCACGTATGAAGAACAACAAAATGAGGATAAATAAATGTGTGAGGAAGGTGATGCTGATATATTTTCCTCCCAGTCGGTACAAAAACGTCGCCGAAGCAGGAGACAGAGCAAGAGCAGTGGCGGTGTTGGATTACATTTCCCTACATTGGAAAGCGACTGTGTAGTTTAGACTGGAGTGATGAGTCCAGATCACGCAGAGACTCCAGCCTCGCTCTGACAGGGCTGCTACCAACTGCCTATCACAGCTCAAGCTCTCTCCACTAATTGTTGTCAAGCGGAGCCTGATCTGGCCCGGTTCGCTATGGCGAGCCACCCTGATGAAAAGAGGCCTCATCTTGCCTCTCGCTAGACCCTCTTTCAGCTCGACACCACCGACTCGCCGAGCCACCCCCACCCCAAAACTGCCACCACATGAAAGGCCCTGGCATTTGCCCCGCACTGCTGACAGTGAAATAAAATATTTATTTTCAGTATCTAAAAACATATATTCTCTCCTCGGTGCTAGTTACTGAGAACACTGACTTCTGAAGCACCTCACTCAGCCCTCCAGTGAGTCAATTAAGCTTGGAAATGTTGGAGGCCCCCCTTTTCTTTTGGCGCCTGCCTGGGCCTAATTCTTCATCTCCCAATGCTTTTCATCTACTGTACGCTGATGATTTCATTCCTCGTGACTAATCAATCGTAGGTGAAAAGCAGCATATTAACAACAGAACCGGGTCAGAAACTCCCTGGCTTGGCCCGATAACTGAGAGGAGAAAGCAGAAGATTTGTGTTTGGTGGTTTTTAACCTTGATTTCCATCCAGTTTCCTCCTATTTTTCACAACTCGACGTTCCTCACACCGGCCGGGAGTGACTGAGGAGGAAGTGTGAGTGAAAGAACAGTGAGGTTCTGTTAATCCCTGCTCTCATAAAGCCTATTTCTCCGTCCTTTAAGCCCGGTCCAATTTCTCACTTACTGGGATAATATTTGAGTTGGCATTAACATTTATACGCTTCCAGCGACTGCTGGCTTGCATCAGCAGGGCTATCTAAAGGATGCATGACCTTTTCAAATGAATTCATATTTCTGTAATTGTGTTTCATGCTTGTTGCACCACGCAGAGCTGGTTACCGTTTTATTGCTTTTCCCCTCAATTTTAGGCCCTGTTTATGAACATACAAGGAATAGCTCCAAAGTGATCTCTTAATTAACGTTACAAGGGCAGTATGTTTACGTTCTCTCGGTCGTTTTAACGGCTGACGAAAGATCATGTCGAAATGATGCAGCTGATTTAAAGCTTAAGAACCGGCGGGAAGAGCTGAGCTTCTCCTTGGATATGCCTCTTAACTCTCCAAAGCACCTTGTGTTACATGTGTAAACATTTACGTGAACATTTGTGAAATGAAGGACCATAGAATTAGATCTTAGATGCAATTTCTTGTGAGAAAACATGTCCTAAAAGCAGGTGTCTCAGTTAGATGTTTCCTAGAACCGTCTACCGTCTCTGAGATCGACTGGAAGAACGACGTTCTCCTCAAACCCCCTCTGATACAATAAAGATCTCATAGTGGTTTCTATGATGGAGAGATCTCCACACCCTGCTGCAGCAGAGCAGCTCCAAACCATCCCACTTCCACCCCCATGCTTCACAGCTGGTCTTCTGTTACTGTGCTCAAATAGTTCAACTCTGCCCAAAGCACATTGTTCCAGAAGTCCTGCTCTTTGTCTAGATGTTCTCCGGAAAACTTTAGCGTTTTCCTGATATTCCCGTTAAACACCTCACATGAAAAAGGCAAGAGCTACCTACAGGTCTGTGATGATATTTTAGGACGGTCGGATCTTCTTTACTCACCTTGTGGTTCTGCTCTTGGGCTGAACTTACTAGGACGTTCTGATCTGGTCATGTGGACAGATGTTCTAAATGTTCTCCACTTGTAAATGATGTTCCGGACAGTGATTTCTAATTTCTAATTGTTCTGAGATCGTTTTAAATCCCTTCTCAGACTCATCTGCATCTACGACCTTCTTTCTGGAGGCCTCAGAGAGAACTCTGGATCTGGTCATGGTGATCCCACTCACTGCAACAATCAGGAGCAAACCAAACTAATGGCTGAGGTTTAAATAAGACAGGCTCCTCTAGAGTCCTCTAATGACATGAGCACACACACACACACACACACACACAGGCGCACACACACAGTCATGTTCCTACAACTTGGGTGTTTACTGTGGTTAGGCTGTTGTGGCCAGGGGGGCTTCAAGTAGGCCCATGTGTCCACTTAAAAAAATAAAATAAAATATGGTCACCCTAGTTAATCCCAGGGCCTGGATTTCAAACGTCACTGGCAAGCTAACAGGCGCTGACTAATTACTTAAGTTCTAACTGAAACACAACACGGCAGAGCTAATATGAACTGACAGGTGGTATCACTCTTGTGTAATGCACCCACAGATGATGTGTGTCTCGTTATGGTGAGGTATCAGTTTTAATTGGCTGGATTAAACTGAAAATACTCTGGACCCGTCTCCTCTAATCTATGTGAATTTCCCCTCAGCATCTTGACATTCATGTAAAGAGCAAAAGGATCAAGGCTTCGGGGCCTGCCTAAAGAGCTCAGCTGTAGTGAGCCTGCAGAGAGCCAAGACCACTCCTCAAAGTGTGACGAGCCTTACAAAGTACCTCCTGAATATTCTGGACCTCCACTGGACCTCCACTGGACCTCCACAACAGCACCACACTTTTGACATTCACTTTACTTTGTGTTTGGTTCAGGGACCCTGAGTACTGCTGGTTGACTGGACCCCCCTCCCCATCAACTACCCTGATGCAATAATAATAATAATAATAATAATAATAATAATAATAATAATAATAATAATAAAACTCCCCCTGTGATGTTTTCATTGGGACCAGTAAAGGCCTTGGAGGGCCCCAGGTATGCAGGTCAACCATTACCTGCTTAACTGCCATCTGGAACAATGTGCTTTGGACAGATGAATCCAAAGTTGAATTATGCATTTAATCACAAGAACATCATACCAGCTGTGAAGCTTGGTGGTGGAGGTGTGATGGTTTGGGGCTGCTTTGGCAGCAGGATCTGGAGCTCTCTCCATCATAGGAACCACTATGAGATCTTTATTTTATCCTGATGGGCTTGTAAGACAAAAATGTAAGGAAATGTAAGACAATTTGTAGCAGACGTGGACCATGCAACATGACAATGACCGGAAATGTTACAGTAAAACCATCAAGAAATAGTTCATCAGACAGTTCTGGAATATCCAAGTCAAAGCCCCGGTCGAAATCCTGGTGTTTTAAAATGGCCTGTATGTGCACGGAACCCCTCAACAGTAGGAGAAATGCTTACCCAGTCAATGTCAGCTATGGTTATAGGAAACATCCCCCATGTCCTTATATGGTCAGCAAACACTAATAACATTCCTGCAGAAAGTCGTGCTTTTCCATCACTGTGTTCATTAAACATCTCCAAAGTTCTCCTCCTGGGTGTCTAGTATTATTTATAGTCTCATCAACACCTGCTTTGGTAAATCAGTGCTTAGGGATGTTAAATCAGGTGTGATGCTGATGGAATTGAACACATCAAAGTGCTGAAACAGCCAGAGCTGCTGGAATTTCTCCTCTAATCACTCTTATTGATCAGAAACAGGAGAAGAATGAGTGGAATTAGGTGTCTTTTTGCATGGTAATGTATCCACCCACTTAACTAGCACTCCTACATGGGTCACATACACGGGAAGTCAGCCACCACCTTTTATCACTAGATAGATCATGTCTGAAGGAAAGTGAGGAATTCCCACTGGGAATGATGGGCACCATTTACCCACACAGATAGAGCATGGAAAATTGTGCTCTTTCTGGCTCCAGGTGCTGATGGGCATGACCTTGGACTCTACCTGTCAATCCTCAGGCCATAGTGGATCATTCATAAAGATCCTGTATCAAGATAAAGTCGGGGGTGGTCCATCCACATGAACAGTTTGGTGAAGCATTCCTGCCGGTCATGTTCTACATCTTTTCTGCTTCAGCCATGGTTTCTCTGGATGGGCAGCCCTAACTTCATGTCTTGCCTGTGCTTTTCTGTTACTGTGGTCTATCAGTCACCCCTCCTGTGCTCCTGTGTCTTGGCAGCAGTGTGTTTTCCTGTTAGTTTAACTCTCATCTCAACTAATTAATATTTTTGCTTATAGCTGCTGCAGCTCCCGTGGGACTCCCCTTAATTAATCATTTATAAATCTGCTAGTTTATTAGGCTCTGCCTTTGGCACTGGCTGCATTGGGAAACCACAAATGATTAGTTACAGGAATGAATGCTGCCACCCCCACCAACCGCCCACCCCACTCCCCCCATGTTTTGAACTGATTAGGGCCTCACACAAAGAGGGCATTTCCACAGCCCTCCACAGCACTTTAATTCATCTGGAGAACCTGACACACCATTCACCCTCTCATTGCCTGCCATGCTTCTGTCGCTGCATGTTGGTGTCAGATATGTTTTCAGCTATGGGTGGTCAAATATGTTGGCCTGCCATTAGAGAATCGGCCTTACAGAAGCACAGGACCGGAGACTTAAACTGCATCTCTGGACTTGTTCTTCACGAAAGGTTCTAACCTATATAGGAGATACTATGACGAGACATGGATCAGGCACGTGAGAGGAATGGGATACACTGGTCAGCAAGTGAACAGTCAGTTGTGATGTTCTAGACAACAAGGTCAGAGCGTCTCCAGAACCTCATGTCTTGTAAGGTGAAGGTTAGCCAGTCTAGTCTGAGCCCTCAGAAGACCTACTCTTGCAAAGAAATCGATGATAAGTTTGCAATGTCTTCTGGAATCCATTGAACCTTGTTGGGTCAGAGCCAGAGGGGTCAAAGGGAGGCAAATCTTGGACCCCGGGACCACAGCTTGGGGGCCCTTTAAGGGGGAGGTTAAATGAATCAAGCTTTCCGTCAATTGTGAGGGTGAGAGACAGTTAGCACACTCATCGTTAAAAGAACATTTCCACCAGGAGGACGTGTGGGACTGCAGTGCTGTTGGGAAGGAAGATGAAGGTGATCAGGATCAATAACTGTTGATAACTGTAGTCTGATCTGATCAATATTTATTGATCTACTCATACAGAAGTGGTGTCTCTCAGTACGGCGTCGGATTTAACGCAACATGCCAGACGTCTCTGCATGGAGGTGTGAAACTGCACTCAGGCTGTTTTTTATTCCACTTGAACCTCCGTGAAGTATTTTAAAGGACATGTTCTAAATATCAGTGTCAATCAAATCATTTTCAGCTCAAAAACAGTCTGGATCGATATCCAACAGGATTACTGAGATATAATGTTTTTAGACTTACAAGCAATAAAAAATACTAATCAAATCCATATAAATATGTAAATAAAATTTCTGTTAATATTTACATCTCAAATGAAGACACATCTGATCTCCAAACATCACCAAATATTTTTGGTGAATAAATAAATGTCAAACTACAAAAAGGTTAAGCTATAAATCTCACTAGCGTTCGTCATTTCTGGATCGTCCATGGTTTGCCTGATGAGCGATCTAATCATGTATCCACTGTGAATTGTGAGGCCGGTCATGCAACGGCAAAATGCGACTGGGCTTTATTTATTGGGAAAGACGCTGTCAATTAACAGCGCAAACAAATTCATCTAATCAACTACAAGCTTTGCTGGAGGTTTGGCGTAATGTGTCTCCGCCTGCAGGGAAAAGAGACGCCTCCTTAGACAGGGTTCCTCTGTCCAATTAAAGCAGCACTGGCCACACGTGGGTCGCCGCGGCCTGTTATCAGCAGCTTTCTCTCGCACTCTCTTATCATCAAATGAGCTGTACTTTAGTGCAGAGGGGACGTATAGCTGGTAATAGGGCAGCTGAGCTCCCAATCATCACCAGCAAACCTGGCCTGACTTTATGTCCACCTGATATAAGTGCTATAAATTCTGTTCAGATCGTCTCTACTGGCCTACAATTCCCAGCATGCATTCAGCTAATTTAAGTCGCACCCATTGTTGAAACAGATCCCTATGGAGGAGAACTGCCAATAGAATAAAACTATCAGACAAAGAAATATGAACCAAATTCACATCAGAAAACAGCTAAAATTCACTCATTTACATCTAAATTAAATCCCAGTTCAAATAGGAGGAGGAGCTTCCAGTGCATGTTTACTGCTCTGTCCACAAAAAAGTGATCAACCTGCATAGAATCTGACTGATCAGAGAGAGGGGGCGGGGCTGATGCTCAACCTGCATACAGACTCTGACTGATCAGAGAGAGGGGGCGGGACTGATGACATCACTGACCCAGACCCAGGTTATAAAGGAATATTAGAAGGGAGGGGCTGTTTGCTCCTTCTTTGCTCGCATGTTTCTCAGGTTTCAAAATAAAAGTTCTGAGAAGGAATAATATTGAGACAAACATTAATAAAACTAATACAAAAATAAAGGCTATTCAGTTTGTTTTTGTGATTTATTTACATTGATCAAAATCATTGCATATTTACTTCATGATCCATTTCCAAAAGGATGTCTGAGACATATATGTTTTGGCCCTTTATTGGCCATTTATTATTTATCTTAATATGATCAAAAACTTATGAATACACGGTCTGGGATCTGGTATGCATACATTTTAATATTTTGTTCCATAAAAATTCATCAAACTCTGAAAACATCCCACGAAACTTGGCCTACGTTTCCAAAGGTTAAAAAGATAAGGTGAACCACAAGATAAATAAATAAATAAATAAATAAACCAAGAGATTTAAGGAGTAAATCAGCGTTAAGCACTGAGGCCTGTGGAGTGAATGTAACTCGGGCAGGGTTTTCATGCAGTCTGCAGCGTGGCTCAATCGGCACCTCAATTGTCAGCCTGAGCCAGCATTGCCAGGCACATCCCTCACAGATAACACTGACAGAAAAGAATAATCAGAAGGAGAAAGTGAAGGGGGAGAAATGGAGCGGGCCTCATACTCAGTAATTACACTGCATTCATCTGCGGAGGTGAGTGGAATGTGTGTGTGTGTGTGTGTGTGTGTGTGCGCGTGGGTGCGTATGAGTGTGTGAGCATATGTGTAGAGGGGCACGTGCAGGCCTGCATTGTCTACACAACAAGAACCAATCACTTTTATTGAAATGCGTCTCAATTTCCCTTTTCTAATAGCGAGAGCTCCATTAAGGATTCGCTGAGAGAGGCAGTAAATGGAAGAGGAGGGGTGGGTGCCCGAGCTCCGTCTTCATTACCCAGCATCCCTCACTGCCGCACCACTCCACTCAGCTGGCTTGCTGATGTCTCTGTTATGATGGTGTCTCCGTGGCCCTTATACATCTCTACATTACATACACACAGGCCAGGCAGACACCAAGGAACAAGGAACTGTGGGTGGAATTCTGATGATTCCTGCTCCAGCGAGCGATAAAACTACTGACACATAAACACTTCTAATGATTCATCTCCTAAATATTGTTGTCAGTACTTCACTGATGAGATTTGGATGAGGTCACATTCTCAGCAGAGACTGATATTGGGACACAAAGTTCTCAAAGAGTCAAAACTGTGTTTCTGATACAGTTTCAGTAACTACACTGCTGATCTTTAATACCGGCTACCGGACTGTGTTTCTGATACAGTTTCAGTAACTACACTGTTACTGATCTTTAACACTGGCTACCGGACTGTGTTTCTGATACAGTTTCAGTAACTACACTGTTACTGATCTTTAACACTGGCTACCGGACTGTGTTTCTGATACAGTTTCAGTAACTACACTGTTACTGATCTTTAACACTGGCTACCGGACTGTGTTTCTGATACAGTTTCAGTAACTACACTGCTGTTGCTCTTTAAGTAGGTAATTTACATTTTGTGTTTATAAACACTACCGTTTTTTGGCTGCGGCCTGCACTGAGACCACACATCTCTTGTTCTGTGGAACTGATGAGTGTATTCACTCTGGTTGGCGTGATGAACTGAAGGAAATCTGATCCTCGCTGTGTTTCAAACACTAACATCTCTGTGCTGTTTTCTCTGGCAACCCGCAGACAATATAATACCCACATTTGGCCCATAAATCTTACTTAGCCTTTCACTCCTTAAACAGTGTTGAGTGCTAGGAATAGATATGACCTTTGCACTAGTGGAGTTTTCCAAAGAAGTCTCAACATGGAACTATTCTTCACACTGGAATTCCGAGCCTGACAGCAGGGCATAACGCTGTAAGTTATTGCTTTAATTTTCATTTTCATTTCTCATAATTGCATTACTTTCACAGTGTCCGCAGAGAAGGGGAGAGAGCCTGGGTTCACATGGATGCCACGGCAGGAGATCTGATGCTTTAAGGAAGAATTTCACTGTGGGTTCCTGGAATGTGTGCCTCCTGGCCTGTCATGTGAAATTATCAGGAACTTCGCAGAAACGGTTCTGAGGTGTAGGCTGCTCTGTACTTTCCAATCTGTAAATTAAAGGCAGGGAAGTTCATTTACAGCTGCAACTTAAAGGAGAATAGTTCTTGAATGCCTTTCAGTAAGGAACTCAGGAACTTAGAAGAAAGCAACATGATTATTCTACAAGTCTATGTCACGTCACGGAGCCCCTGCTCGCAGATGGGCATTTTTTCATTCTCTGTAAAGCCTGGCTTTTCTCTTCATTAGTTCAGTTCAAAACCAACCACATAATATCCTCTGACTGCCAGTGTACAGACGCCTGTCATCTGTCTCATTGAGACGAGGAAACTAGAGAGCATGTTTCTGAATGTGGAATTGATGAATCCGTCTTGTTTGGGGCGAGCTGATCTCAGAGATTGGACCTGTTTGAATTCATTAGGGTGATGAGCAGTGATAGAGACCAGTTAGAATCGCTGGAGCTGACAGATTGTGTAGAGACCTAGAGGCCTTTTCCACCAAAAGAGCTCTGGTTTTTGAACCGGTTCCATTCAGGCTTATAAGAACGTCGGTGTTAAGCGAACCAGCCCACATTTACACCAGTTTTAACGGAACCAAGGTTACGTCGTAGAAGACAACACCGTATGAGATGAAAACCCTACTGAGGTTTGGTTCCTGCTTCAAATAAACTTTTTCAGCTTCTGGAACCTAATTTTATTCATAAACCAGAATGGAACCCATTCCATGTTGGTGGAAAAGGCCGACTAGAAACAGGACGTCTCTGCCAGCTTGGGAGATGGTCCATCGGAAGGTTCTACCACAGTAGACAATTTTGGAATGGACAGCATGGTTACATCACTTGCGTTCACGTTAACCTGCTAGAAAACTGGAAAACAAGTAAATGACAAAAATGTATTTTGTGGTGTTCAACACCAGAATGTGGAGATGAACAACCTACCAGCCGAAAGTCCATTTCCCGGAATTTTTCAGGCAATCATGACAGATGTCCTCAATAGTTCTGATTGGTTCCACCTGGTTGGCGTTATTCCCCTTGTATTTAGGCAGGTTTATTTACGTTGTGAAGCACTGACTTTGTTTACTAACTGCATACTGAGCATTCCCGTTGCCTTGGTTTTTCCGTGACTGGCCGGTTTGTTTTTCTTGTTGCCGGTTCTGTTTAACTCCATAAATTCTGTCGTTCTGGTTTTGACCCTGGATGAGTGTTAATTTTTAAAAATACATTGGTTCTACTTCTACGAGCCCCTCAGACATTGGCTTTGTTGCTCCAATGATATGATGCACTTTCACAAATGTGTTGTGAAGATCAGACCTTGATTGACCCCTGTTCTTTAATAAAACAGGACACGCCCACTCTCCCCTGATTGGACCGTTTTCCTCAATAAATAAAGGAGTGTAACATTTGTCTCATTTGATGGATTTAGTTCTCCTTATCTACGTTTAGGACTGAAGAATGAAGTTTTAGCTTGAATTTATGCAGAAAAATCGACAAATATACAGAGTTCATACATTTTCAAGACCCACTGTAGCTTGAAGCCCAACACTTTATTTACATTCTCACCTTATTTTGCGTGTCTCAAAGGGTTATAATCAAACTCTGTGCAGGGCTCTATCAGCGTACTTATTCAAATAGCGATTCCTCCGTGACATACTCCCCACAGAGCTTTGAACTCGCTACCACGTTCAATTTGACATCATTTCTAAAGGGGTTTGTCTGGCGTTTCTGCTTAAATGTTCTGTTTTAATTTTTAATCATGTGCATTGGCACATATCCTATGGCTAGTCCTGCCCATCCAGACTACAATGCACGCTTTGAAGTTGGAACTCTTAATAATCCAACATTTGAGTGGTTCTTCTTAGATGAGAAACGCTCGGCAGACTCTCGGTAACGTCTGAACCGTATATCAGTGATGTCGCAGCAGTGAAGGATCTCGATCCATTCTGGAGATTATCAAAAGGCTTTTCATTAACTGTGTCAATAAAAGTTAATAATCTGCAGAATTCAGTTTTATTTACATTTGCGACATTTGGCAGATGATCTTATCCAGAGCAACTTGCCAAAGTGTGTAGAGACTAGAATCCAGAGATTCTAAACCCAGTAGTTTTTTAATATATATGATTTATTATGTTTATGAACAAGCTTGAGTACTCTGTCCTCCTGCTCTTTGTGTTCATTGTGCTGCTGTGATTCGCTCTGGGATTAATAAATGTCTGTCTGTCTGTCTGTCTGTCTGTCTATCTATCTATAAAGATTTACTTGAACCTAATGTATGGTGCTTTGTTTTGTTATTTTTAGTCCTTATAAACAAAACAAATCTCGGAAATTCGGATGGGAATTGATCATCCAGAGTGTTTTGAGCTGAAAATGTAATAATGTTGATGAATTATTCCTAATGATTAAAATGAAAAGGACATTTTTATTAAAACATTCTTCAAAATGCTTGACACTGCTCCAACTAAAATGAAAAACTACCTGAATATCCTTTATGTCTCAGTATTATCCCGTCTAAGGACTTTTATTCTGAATTCTGTGCGAGCAAAGGAAAAAGGCAAACAGCCCCTCCCGATCAGAGAGAGGGGGCGGGGCTGATGCTCAACCTGCATACAGACTCTGACTGATCAGAGAGAGAGGGCGGGCCGATGCTCAACCTGCATACAGACTGTGACTGATCAGAGAGAGAGGGCGGGGCTAATGACCTCAAGGACCCAGATAATGGGTTATAGAGGAAAATGAGAAGGGAGGGGCTGTTTGTTGTCTTTCTTTGCTCAGTGTTCAAATTTCAGAATAAAAGTCCTATGAAGGGATAATACTGATACATACAAAATAACGTAAAAATTAATGATATTTAGGTTTCTTTTTATTAAGTATTTTGAAGAACATATTACAAATATCCTTGTCAATGTAATCATTAGTACTAATTACTAATCCTCTATTAAATTAGTAAATTCAGGAAATGTGGGACATGGTCAAATTGCAATATTTTCATCTCAAATGTGAACAAATTTGATTCTCCCATGAATATGTTTTATGTTTTGGTGAACAACATCAAATGCTCTGCCTAATAAATTTCCTCGGCAGCTTGTGCGCTTGGTTAGAAGTAGGCAGGGCCTAACTTTAAAACTGTTTACCCCACCTGCCGCCGCACTCGGCCGCGATTCTGGCACCTCTGTCCAGGCTGCGGCGGAAAATGACTTGCTAATCTGTTTAGTTATTTGGAGTAATTGGGTCGGGTGCCAGTGAAGGGGATTTCCTTGACTGTTGAAAGTCTCGACGAGTAGTCCATTCCCAGCTCCTTGGTATAATTACTCTGACTGAGCCGTGGCCACAGGGCCCACGTGCAGGGCTGCTTTTTAAACTGTAAATTATGAAGGATTAGCATTTATGAATTTTAAATCAGGGCTGTGGTAGGAGACACTAAAGCTGCTTAGTGATTGCAAACGGCAGCATTTGAGCAGGCGGCCGACTAACCCGTTCTGTGCCAGCCGGCTCTCGCGCACATGTGTGAGTGTGTACATGTACTCACACTCTCGAGCGCACACACACACACATACACACACACACACACACTTCTGACTGCAGATCTCAGCTTTAAGCAAACGCAATGCTGACATCTTAACATCAGACACTTCGCCTGCAAGAGGTGATGTGTTAGCTAGGCGGTGTATGTCTCTCTCTCGCTTGCTCGCTCTCGCGCTCTCTCTCTCTCGCTCTGCCACTCACCGAAGTGTCATACTGAGCAGAATATCCAATGGGTGATTATGTTAATGTGTCAGTTGATCCATGCTAAATTATGCATAATGGATTGATGTGACACAAAGTCATCAATTAGACGGATATCAACGTTAAAAAAGTGTGACGCAGCACAATATTTTCTCTGCCTCTCCGAGGCAGGACACAAACCCTCACGGAGGGCTGGAGTCATGCTAAAATACTGAAAATGGGACATTTTGGATGAATGCCATTTTTTACAGATCAGGGACATTTCTACACTATATGGACTAAAGTATTGGGACACCTGCTCATTCATTGTTTCTTCTGAAATCGAGGGTATTAAAGAGTTCCTGCTTTTTTTTAGAGTAACTGTCGCTACTCTCTGAGGATTTGATTGTATATACTGAGAAGAACATTACTGAGGTCAGGATGTTGTGTGATCACCAACCCAACTCATCCCAAACAAATTGGTGGAGCTCCATCATTCCAGAACACAGTTCCACTGCTCCATAGATCAGTGCTGGGGGCTTTATACCCCTCTAGCCCACGCCTGGCTATAAGTTCTTATTCTATTGGCAGAACTGACCAATGAACTGACCAATAGTTCAAAATAGCTCTTGATGTAACCTGAAATTCTAATGACCAGGAGTTTGGAAATGACCAGGAAATGGAAACAAAAAATGTTAATGAACAAAGAGGATGAGTTGTTGCTATGGTATAGGTGTTGGTTGTTCCGGTGGTACTATGGAATGGGAGTTGGTTGCTAAGGTGCTAGAGACTTCCTAAATTGTTGCTTTGATATAGGCCTTGGTTGCTAAGGTGTTTTTATGGAATGGGAGTCAGTAGCTAAGGTGTTAGGGAGTTCCCAAGTTGTTGTTATGGTATAGGTGTTGGTTGTTAAGGTGTTGGTATGGTATAGGTGTTGGTTGTTATGGAACGGGACTCAGTTAGTAAGGTGTTAGGGAGTTCCAAAGTTGTTGTTATGGTATAGGCGTTGGTTGCTGGGGTGTTGGTAAGGTACTGCTATGGTATTGGTGTTGGGGAATAAGGTGGTAGTTACTAAGGTGTTGCAAGGTGGTTACTGTGCAGTGCAAACATTTGGATATACCAGTATAGTGTACGTCTTCAGCTCACAACTCCCATCTAAAGCCACCGTACCCTGTGCTGCTCCCTCTGACAGCAGTGTGTCCCCGTGTACAGTTCCTAAGCTGCCATGCTGTGGCCAAAGCCTTCTCTGCACTGAGCTCTGCTTATGTATGTGGTATTGTGTGTCACTGTGACACGCGCAGGAGGCTGCACCTCACACTGGGGCCTAGGTTAATCAGATCGTGTGTCTTGTAACACCAGGACGATGTGCAGACTAACACAGCCAGCCTCAATCCCCCAGCTGCTCGGCCCACTCAGTTAACACCGCCGGCCTAGGTCGCGGCCTGCCCCGGCCAGGACATCAAGCCTCCAATGTGTGATATGAGAGCGGGTGCGTGAGCCCACACACTTTCTAATAAAGTGTTATAGCACTCATAGACTAACACCTCCCGTGGAGAAAAGGCATGAGGTGAGTGGAAAGTGAAGGTCATCATTGAAAGCATCAGGTGCGACGATGCAACGACAGCGCTACTGTAGGACCATCTGAGGAATGCTGATGATGTACAGCACATTGAAAACATAGACACTATACAAATCAATGGTTTAACACTAGCAGACATACCTTCATCATGGTTTACAGGTCACAGATTGAGAGCGTTCTCAGGTTCCTCACTGTGTCCTGGTGCAGTTTATAGGTTATAATCAAAGCAATTCAGGTCTACAATGAACCTGACCTCGTTCAAAATACTGTCTTCTGAAAAGAACTCCACACACTTGTACCGTTGGTGTCATCACCAGGTGTGAATGGGGAGCAGGGCTGTTAAATTTGGTGCTTTGGGTCCAATTCTCTCATACTGGCCACTGGATATTCAATGTGGCACTCATGGTAAAGACCTCCCTGTTCACTGTTGCTCATCATAAAGATGGACTAGGCTTTCAGATCACTAGCACCATAAAACTGAGCTTCAACACGGTGTCAAAGGTCATACAGTGCTTTACCAGGACAGGTTCCACTCCGAACGTGATGAGGTCAAAAGCCCAAAAGTTCAATGTCATATCCAGACATTGTCTTCAAAAAAGTGATGCATGAGTGCTTCAAGAGGTTGAAGAAGTGGGAGGTTAGTCTGTCAGTGTTCTGACCATAAGTCACACACTGCATCAACTCAGCGTCCATGGCCGTCGTCCCAGAAGGAAGCCTCTTCTGAAACCGATGCAGGTGTCCAACATGATAATGAGTAAGGTGGTGGAAAGCAAAGCTGTTTCCAGATCTAAACCTGTGGGCAAGGGCGTATATTTAGCATGGACGGAGGTGACACGTCCCCTCCAATATCCAGCAATTACTGAATTGTCCCCACCTATAATTAGACACATGGGTGTACAATTATCAAAGCTGGATTGAATGCAGCCCCAGCAAAATCCAGCGAAGTTTTATTGAAAATATGATGATATATGACAATATGATGCCGAAACATGATTGATAGTGTGGTCCAAAGCAAACAGCTGTACCTGCAGAAGGGGGTGAAAACTGCAAGTGACTTCCAAGCTTCAGATCATGAGGACAGTACCTTATGGGGACGACGTTGGTGTTTGGCTGCAGATGGTTAAAAACATTGATCTGTTCTATTCTGATCTATTGTCGTTTAATCCGCTGCACTTTAAGATGCGTCTTAAGTCACTGCTGTCCAAAAAAGCTGGTCAGAAACAAAAGCTGGCAAGGATGTAAAGAGGGAGGAGCCACGGCAAGACCATGAAATGATCTAATAACATATTTGCAGAAATGTAAGGAGTGTACAGAGAGACTGTATGTAATATGTATGATTTACTAGTTCTGCCTTCCGTGATTTGGGAGCAGGAACCTGGTGGTACGTGGAGGACATTTGGGCTTGAGTTTGGGTGGTTTGTGCTCATGGTAGGAAGCAAGTCCACCAAGAGGTCCTGGAAAATGCTGATGGTGTGTAGAAAGTGCCCAGACATTGGCATGTCATGGTTTGTGATCCAACTTAAGAACATAAGGTTTACATATATTATTTCTATATCATTCAGTTCTTAGGGGTTATTTTTTAGAACATTAAATATTCATTATAATACACCGTTCATCAGTAAATCACAGTGAAACCTTCTGTACATGTTCAGAAAAGAAAACACGGTCAGGCAAATTGCACTTTCTTTACCCCGGGACAAACTGCCTCCTGCCATTAAAGTCAGATCTCAGGGGAAGTGAGTTTCTGAAGAAGAAAGGACACTAAAAACGTTAGAATACAGAGGAAAAACTCGAGTGAACACATCAATTTGTTGTTAAACACGAAAAAGTGGAGAAGTTTACCCCAAAAAAAAAAGAATCATCCCATTAAATGTCTGCTGTTTGTATGCGAGGCTTCCTAGGGCTTCTCTCCTGAGCTGGGAGACATAAATGGACATATGATATTGATTTTCTTTCAAGGCAGATTGCATTGATTCCTGTGAGTATGGCAGACAGATCCAGCTGGCAGCGTCCACTGGGAGAGTGGTGAGGGGAGACATTAGGGTCCAACACAGCAGGCCTGTGGGCCTCATTACACAAAATGGGGTTCCTCTCCTTCTACTTTAGCCCCAAATTAAACGGAGAGCTTTTTAATTATTTATCAATACCGCGACCGCCGGCAGATCAATCAGTGTGAATGGTTTTTAAACATAATGGGATCGGTTGGGCTGATGGACTCGAGCGACATCGATCGTAAAAATCTTAAGCATTTTGATGTGTGCCTTAAGACACCCAATTATTTTTTCGCCGTCCAGGGTTGGAGTGACAGTGGCTGGGTTAATTTGGGCACACTGGCTCCAGGAGGTGGGGGGGACAGTGCCCCATGGGAGAATAGCTGACCTACTGAAGTGAGCCTGACTTCAAGGTTTTGTCATCCATTGCCATGAATCAACCCCTTAACCAGCACAACTCAACATCAGGACTTGTCAGGAGAGCCCACAGCCAACCATATCCAGAGATGATCCGACCCAGCGGCACAAAAAAACTCAACTGTGAAAAGTTTACAGAGGATATCATCACAAAAAGCCTGTAACTCAGAGCTCACCTGTAACTGTTTATTATGGTGTACCTGTACAGCGAGACGACAGGTCAGAGAACCATGTAATATACACTCATCAGTAAAAGAACAGTAGGAAGGAAGATCAAAGTGATCAGGAACATTCATTTTTTTAATGTAGTCTGATCCGATCAATATTTATTGATCTACTCATACAGAAGTGGTGTCTCTCAGGACGGCGTTGGGTTTAACGCAACACGCCTGACGTCTCTGCATGGAGGTGTAGAGGTTCCTAATGGTGTCCTTTGATGATCCATCTCACGCAACTTGAATGTTCTCACTCAGTTCTGCAGATGGTGTGGTAGGGGTGGAGTGTTGATAGAGCGTCCAATAGCATCCACACATTTTCACTCAGGGACAGGTCTGGAGATGAGACTGATGAGACTGAGCTCCCTCTACAGCAAGGAAGGGTAATTCATGCTCTGGGACGCCACTAAAGGACACATTTTACACATGCATTTCTGGACAAGCTGAGAGATGCAAAAGTGAAAGAATACGCATATGTGACCAAGACTAAGGATGCAGAGAGATGAACATTTTAGGCCGAAAGCGAAACCATACAGAAAGCTCTCGTCACAGCGATCATGGAGCAGCAGTGACTGACAGCTGGACTCATTACTGAGAAACAGGACACGTAATCCGGGCCACATCTTGCTGTCGCTGGGCAAAGTAATCCGAAAGCATGGTATTGACTTTCATTGTTATGCCGATGACACCCAGCTTTACATATCAACTAAACCAAATGAGGATCATTGTCTCAGTAGAAAAACAAACAGTGTTAAAGAAATTAAAAACTGGATCACTGAGAACTTTCTGATAAAACAGAGGTTTTAACACAAGGGCCCAAAATAACGGACACTGTTATTAAAATAAACGGTTTCTCAGTCACACCGTAAAAAACCTAGGGGTTGTGTTTGACACAGATCTTTGGTTTGATAATCATATCAGTCATGTAGTAAAAACGGGCTTCTTTCTTTTACGTAACATTGCCAAACTGCGTGAAGCACTTTCCCATAAAGATGCTGAGATACTGGTGCAGGCGTTCATAACCTCAAGGCTGGATTATTGCATTGCCCTTCTGGATGGTAGTTCAGGAAAATCCTTACAGAAGCTCCAATTAGTCCAGAACGCAGCTGCTACAGTCTCACAGAGCTGGGAAATTTGATCACATTAGTCCTGTTCTCTCATCCCTCCACTGGCTTCCTATTAAATTCCACATCGATTATAAAATTCTGCTTCTAACATACAAGTCACTCAATGGCTCAACATTTCTTAAAGAATTGATTAATTGAAGCTCGGACCCGGATTTCTGTAAAGCTGCTTTGTGACGCCTTCGTTGTAAAAAGCTTTGTAAACAAACTTTAATTGATTGATTGATCTTTGGTTTGTGTTCTTGGTTTCTTTAAACTTTTTTTTTTCCCTTTGACGCTGTAGCCACGCCCCCTTGCAGCCACACCCCCCTGTGGCCACACCCTCCGGTGGCTGTGTTTGACCATTTCTTTAAACACAAAGACATCAACCCAAATGTTTGAGGTCTGTTGCATCACTATCCCACCACTGACCACCTCCCTCACTGCTGTCGTCAGGGCCATTCTTTGGTCATTCTCTTAAAAAGGCTTCCACAGCGCCGGCATGCTGTTGTTACAGGGAGCGCCACACTCCAGACCATCTGATTGTGTCTTCATAACCAAATTAAATAATAGTAAAAACTATTTGGTAAACTTTTTATGTGAAGAACAAAAGTGATCCTTTTGCCATTTTCTGATGAATGATTTCGGTTGCCAGATATTCGGTTCATCCCTAATAGAGATGCTTTCGAACTGCGGTCACTTGCTGTCCAAGCTGTCCAAGCTGTCCACTGTCCGTGATCTTTGTGATGCCATCAGATTAGTAAAACAGCGTTCCCAATAAGTAACTGGACATTGGATTTGCAGGGACCAGAGCAACAGTGTGACAGATGTTCTCTCTGTTAGTCAGTGGAGCGTTAACGGGATTTCAATTCTAATATTTTAAGGTGAACATGCTGTTGCTTTAGAGTGATGATTCTTCTTTTTCTTTCATTTCGGAGATATGAGGATTTGACACGGACTTGTTATAACCCCCCACTAAAGTGACATTTCATTTAAAGGTGAGCTGTGTGTGTCTACAGCAGCACTTGGCAGTCTTTCGTTAGGGATGTATCAGCATTAATAAGCCCACTGAAGGGAAAACGCTCAAATTCCATCTGTTCATAGCGCCGTTCTCGTGACGATTGTGTTTCCTCAAGATTACCTTTGGTGTCTCTATTGTGTGCCGGGAAATACGGCACCGAGCCTAAATGATGCAAACTTTCCTTTTGCTGCCGTATTTCTGGGAGAACACTTTATGTCAAGCCGTGTGAGGAGCTATTCAGTCTGGAATTATTAGTCGCAGACACACAATGCAATCTAATTTCATAGCACAATGTTATTCAATCGCCGCAGAATTCAATGATTCAATGTTCCAGGTGCTACAAATAAGGTCTTGGATGGTGTGTGTGTGTGTGTTGGGGGTGAGGCGGGGTGGAGGGGGGGAGTTTGAAATGAATTAATTTTCAGAGATGAATTTCTTTTTTCCTGATATTTGGATATTAATGAAATATCTATAGACACTTCACTCACATATTCCCTTCATCCGAGAGCGGTAAGTAAACAATCAGACATTGAATTCAGAAGGCTGTTTACGTGTGAGGGGACAAGCCAACATAAAGGAGACAATATAATGAGATTTGACTTCATCTCTATCCCCCCTCTCTCACCAGTGCTGGAATTGGATTATTGGGAGGGGGACTTATTTTTGTATGGGGGTTACGGAGCACCACAAAATAAATTCCCACCTTTTCAAATTTAAATCAGACCTAGGTGCTTCCAGATAATCCTTTTTAAGACAGTATGAACTCAAAAATGAAGGTCCAGGGCCTGCAGATCTGAAATAAATATATTACGGCGTTCTCCGCCTGTGCCGGGAACGTTCCGGGGGTGTATTTATGTCGGAAAAACAGATGGAAAAAAACAAGCCTTCAGAAAAATATGAAGTGCTGAACATGCTTGATTATTTTCCGAAAGGCATAAACACCGGCATCCATATTCATTAGGAATACGAACCCCGTCTTTTCTTGATCATCGTGTCACATGCGGCCTTTAGCCGGAACGCTTTATAGCGGTGGTGGCGTTTAGCCGGATCAAGAGGGAAAAATGATTTTTTTTTTCCAAGTTCCTCTCTCTTATTCTAACGTCAGCCCCTATCAGCACCATGTCTCAGTGATGGTCCCGCTTCCACGCTCATTAATCCTCTGGAATGGCTTAGTTTGTTTGGAGTGAAGAGTGGTTCTTAAGCCTTGGTGAAGGACATGGTTGGAGGGTGAGCGACTGGTGAGAGAGCGAGTTGAAGGTGGTGAGGGAGCCGTGCCTGGCTCAGAAGCTCTAATGTGAGAAGGGAACGGGGTGAAGCTGCAGGAGCTGGAGTGGGAGTTTTTCAGGCCACACATGAGTCCTCGATCTTGACACGAACCCACCAAAAATGTTCAGGTCAAAAGATGACCATGGTTTGGAAGACAACTGATGCTGATCCGCCTTAGATGTTTATGTAGGTGCCATTAGAAGCTTATGAATGCTGAACTTTAGCGAAGTGTTTGGAAGGTAAATAATATAATGTTTAATATGCAGGTTAACCTGAGATCCGCATGTTTGCAGGCAGTTAAATGTTGTTTTCTAGGCTTCATATCTCAGGATCAGAGTAACCTACAGACATGACACACAGATCATAACTAATTATAAGACTTAACCTCCCGAACTTAACTCGGAATACAAATTCACTCACCGATGCCGGCCTAAAAAGCCAAAAATGGAGCAGCCCCTCCGTATCTGATGGCACTGTACCACATCATGGCTAAATTGGAGCAGCCTGGTGGTCAATCTTCATTAACTACACCAGTAAGAGCAGAGTGTGAAGGTTCAATTAGCAGGTAAGAGCACAGTTCTGCTCAAAATATTGCAATGAACACAACATTATGGGGGACATACCAGAGTTCAAAAGAGGACAAATTGTTGGTGCACGTCTTGCTGGCGCATCTGTGACCAAGACAGCAAGTCTTTGTGATGTATCAAGAGCCACGGTATCCAGGGTAACGTCAGCACCACCAAGAAGGACCAACCATGTCCAACAGGATTAACTGTGGACGTGAGAGGACGCTCTCTGAAAGGGATGTTGGGGTGTTAACCCGGATTGTATCCAAAAAATGTCCTTCCCAAGACGAATTGACGCTGTATTGGCTGCAAAAGGAGGCCCTAGTTCACCAAACTAATCAATTATTGTGGTCTAAAACCAGGTGTTTCAGTTTCATTGTCCAACCCCTGTACATGTAAATGAGGAAAAAGAGAAGGGAGGGGCTGTTTGCTCTCTTTCTTTGTTCAAAATTCAGAATAAAAGTCCTACGAAGGTAATACTGATACATACATAAATAACACAAAATAAATAAATGATATTCAGGTTGTTTTTTATTTGGACCATTAGCAAGTTATTTCAACAACTCATTATTATAATAGGTTGCTAATCTAATAACTACACAACATTTTCAGCTCTGGATGATGTGAAACAGGATTTCTGAGATATAAAGTGTTTTTTATTCCTTAAAAGCAAAAAAAACCCCAAAAACTAAATAAATGCATTTTAGATCAAAACAAGGTAAAATTCATTGAAATATTTATATTCTGTTCATTTTCACATCCCAGATGAAGACAAATCCGAGTAGTCTAAGATCTGAGAACAACAGTATCTGGTATGTGTGAAATACATTTCTAATGTTCAGGTCAATAAAAGAACATCAAAATGAAAACATCCCACTGAATTGACCTCTAAAGGTTAAAGGCACTGGGAGCTGATTGGTCAGGGAGTCAGGAAGACATTCAGAAGGTCTTGTTATATAAACTGTTATTAAAACAGTGATTTTGCTTTAGTATTAATCAGCATTTAGCACTAATCATCATATCTAAACAGAACAGATCTGTATCAGCTGATACTCCAAAGTGCACCCAGGAGGACCATCCATGAGATATCTACTCAAGCGTCTCTCTTGAGCTCCAAACCTGTGCATTATTCCTGTTTTACACACCTTTACTCCGTCTGCAGTGACTTGGACATTTTAATGCAGCAGCACATTTCCAATTAGTTATCCTGAAAGAAGAGATCTGTAAATAAAGCAGAGTGTCATCCAGAGGTTTAACTGCTACAGACATGACCATCATTAATTCTTCATCTGCAACACCTCTACTAATTACAGCTCCTCACCAAACAATGCGCTGTCTCTCTCTCTCAGCCAGATTCAGTTACCCTTCTCCTTCGTCAACACTGCTGCTGATTAATCACTAGTGTGGACCACAGCACAACAAGCTGAACACTGGTGGACCACACCGTAGTGGACACCAGGGGACTTATGTATCATTTTAACCTTAAAACAGCATCATGTTGATGCTTCAATTAGTGTGTTCACATGATCTCAGTCTGATTTCTGCAGTGATCTAATGATTCCAGTGGTCATGTAAAACGCATAGTCTGATTTCTGAGATCTGAAGGTCTAGAAACCTGAAAAAGAGAACTGGAATTTAGCTCAGAACTGTTCCTGACGAGCTGAACCCATCTCTGGTTGTCGTGGCCTGGTGGTTCGGGAACCGGCCTTGTAAATTGTGATAGGATTCTGATTGGAAGGTTCCCTGAACTGGCAGGGCATGACTGAAGTGCCCTTGAGGCTGCCCACCGCTCCGGGCACGTGTGCTCACTGCCCCCTAGTGTGTGAACCCACATTCAGAGGACAAATTCCCCATGGGCCGCCCCGGCCGTGTCTTCCTCACAAATCACAGTTTGCACAGTTGAAGCCTGACTAGTGCTTGAGTCATGTAAACCTGGAATTCTGCTATTATCTTATTACCCAAGTGACTGGATTACTCACAAAATCTGATTTCTGCAGTGATCGGATTAGTGCATGTAAACACACTCGCTGAATAACAGGGAGAAGAGTGTCTCTGACATCGCTACTCTGGACTCGACACACTCGTAACTGCGCTGTGTAACTGTGGTTCTGCTGAAAGGACAATGCCTCTGTATCTGAATCTCTCAGCTTGCCCAGAAATGGTGGTGGCTCAAAGCATGAATTCAACTTACCAACTGTAGGGGGAGCTCAGGAGCACGAAATATGAGTCAATGCCTAATGCCTGAGATAATGAAGTTTATCAAAAGCGTCTATTATGGAAATGTATTTTGAATAATAATTCACTCTAATTATTATATGTCCTATAATTATTATATTTCCTACGTGTTACTGTAACTAAACGTGTGACTTTAATAATACTGACACTAATATTTTCATGAGTATCAGGGTTTTATCTGGGCAGCCCAAACACATAAAGGTGTCAGTGTAAATGTACCCTCGCTCACTCAAACTACTTCAGAAGCACTGAACCACAAACTAATTCAAATGTTACAGCAACGCTAAAGCATCCGTCTCAAAAAAGGCTGTAAAAATGGTCAGTAATTCAGGTTCATGGTCAGGTTGCTTTCCATCCTGCTCGCTCCTCACTAAGCCACGCCTTGGTCTGCACGTTCTCGACCCTCTAACATGCATTTTTTAAATACGCTGAAAAGGGGGAGACTCGGTGAGTGATAATATGGATACAGAGCAATAGAAATAAAATAAAATAAAAATGTAAAGACAGTTTTAAAGACAGACACGACAACAACGTTTACATCGTCTCCAATTAATAGAACACAAACTCAATTTCACACAAACAGGAGCAAAACATGATCAAACGTCCCTTTAAGGTCCCTTTAAACGTCCCCTGCTCTGACTTAAGCAGCGTGAGCAAGACACCTGATGAAACATACAATTTTAGGAAAGGTCATGTAGGAGGCTTTTGAGGTTTGATAGAGGACGGTCAGATGTCAGAGGCTGAATGACCAGCGATCGGTGTTTCTAGTGTTGAAATACAGAATATAGCGTTTTACATTATGTGGCCCCTTTAAGTAAGACGAGAGTCCTTCACCGCAGCGGTGGCCCTCCGCCGGCCCTCCTCAGGGCCACTTCGTCCCTGCCAGGAGCACGAGACGAAGCGGAGAGCAAGGTCGCAGCATCAAAGAGGACACTACAGCTGCAATCCCCCTGGGTTCCTCCCTAACACCTTGTTCCATCTCTCGGTGTGAAGTGGCCGACACACACATTGCAGGAAAACGCTCATGCACACACACACACACACACACACACACACACACACACACACACACACCAAAAGCATAGAAAAGGACAGAAGCAAGAAAAGAAGAAGACGATGAAGAAGAAGAAGAAGAAGAAGAAGCAGAGGAAGAAGAAGTGGTGAAAAAAGCAACGTTAGTCGTAATAGGTGACCTTTCTGCAAAGCGGCACCCGTGCATTTTTATGCCGGGGCATAAATAGCTGAGCTACATAACAATTAAGGTAACCTTTCTGTTTGAATAAGTGGCAATTTCTCGCCGACGAAGAAATTACATGAATGATGAATTATTTTGGGGGCTGGAGAGCAGAGATGGAGAAAAAAGGGATGAGATAAGGAGGAGGAGGAGGGACAGCGGGGAAGAGGGAGAAGGCAAAGGGCCGAGAGAGAGAGAGAGAGAGAGAGAGAGGGAGAGAGAGAAAGAGAGAAGGCTTGACTTTCTTGTAAATCCCAGTTATAATGCCTCGTTAAAAAGATTTGGGGAAGCGAAAGAGAGGCAGAGGTGCTCTTGTTCCTGTTATTTTTAAAGGTAGCTCGGTCTCGGTGGGATTCATTAATGCGTGTCTCGGTGGTGGGTTCACTTTTACTGTACTATCGCCTGGGTTAGCACAACCTCCACCAAATTACATCTAATTGGACAATTACTCAAACTCAGAAAACCTCCCCACCATAAGCCAACGAGGCCCCTAATAAACACCTTGTCTTCTCAATAAAAACAAGGAAGTCATTTACCTGACCCAAGAGGCACAATTTTTATCTGTGCTAAATTTATTTCCAAAATAATTGCAGCACGCGGCGGAGAGAGAGAATATTAAAAAGGCGGCTGAGCGGGGGAAGAGTAATACGGGCAGACCTCGGGCCTGCTCTGTAGCCCACTCTCCTGGGAGGAAGCTCATTTGTTCCCTAGATAAGAGCACTGCACACACACACTAACACACACACACACGCATGCATACACAACTGTAATATTATTGCTGTCATGGCATAATGAAATAATTACTGGTTTGCCTGCACTCCCACCAACTCTCTCTCTCTCTCTCTCTCTCTCTCTCTCTCACACACACACACACACACACACACACCCTCACTCAACTTCAATCCACTCTGCCCCCCCAAGTGGAACAAAACTACTTTGTATTTGCGTGCAGGGCTGTTAATTAAGCCGAGAATGTCCACACTGGCCGCATTGTTCCTCTAGAATGAGCAGCAAATTGCGTCTAAAAGGCCCCAACACAAAACCTAAGAGCTCACGACTCGCCGTTCTGAAGAGGAGCTGAAGCCCTGGGAATGGATATCTGCCATTTCCCCTTCACATATGCCCACCGACACTGGTTTAACCCTTTAACCTTTAGACCTCTGGGCCAATTCTGTGGGACGATTTTATAGTGTGACATTCTTTTATTCACTCAAATCTGAAACGAATTTCCAGGAGAAAGTCACACAGAACAGGTATTTTTAATTTCAGGAGATCCTAGACTACTCAAACTTGTCTTCATTGGAATGTAACTGTGTTTTGATCAAACATTTACGTGCGCCTACGACTGTGTGTTTTTTCAATCTCAGAAATCCGTCAGTTGGAAATTTATCCTCCTGATTACTTATGAGCTGAAAATGCAATAATTGTGATGAATTATTTATAATGATTAGACTGACAAGGATGTTTATAAGTTCAAAATATTTAACAGAGGTCCAAATAAAATAAAAAACAACCTGAATGTCCTTTATTATTTTTGTTATTTATGTATGTATCAGTATTATCTCTTCTCAGGACTTTTATTCTGAAATTTGAACACTGTGTGAGCAAAAATAAGACAGCAAACAGCCCCTCTCTTCTCATTTTCATCTATAACCCAATATCTGGCCCAGTGATGTCATCAGCCCCACCCCCTCTCTCTGACCAGTCAGAGTCTGTATGCAGGTTGAGCATCAGCCCCGCCCCCTCTCTCTGATCAGTCAGAGTCTGTATGCAGATTGAGCATCAGCCCCGCCCCCTCTCTCTGATCAGTCAGAGTCTGTATGCAGGTTGATCATCAGCCCCGCCCCCTCTCTCTGATCAGTCAGAGTCTGTATGCAGGTTGATCATGTTCACGTGGACAGAGCAGTAAACATGCACTGGAAGCTCCTTTGGGATTTAGACTAGGATTTCGTTCAGATGGTTATACGAGGTAAGTCTTGAAGTGTGTTATATGTTTATCATGTCTGTTCCCGATTCTGAGACATGAAGCCTAGAAAACAGCAAGTAACTGCTTGCAAAGTGTGGATCTCGCGTTCTAAGAGTCAAACCCTTGGACACAATGTTCCTCACTGTCATAACTGCATAGCTCTTCGGGTCAATTCGTTGATGACTGGATATGTCTGGGTGAGGGGTGCCGACCCACTTGATTTGACAAGGTGAAGTAAATTGGTTTTCTAGGAGGACTAATTGGTTATTGATTATGACGGTTTTGCTTACATACAGTCATACCTTAGTGTTGTGGGGGGGTCTGAACTGATGCCAGTGATAGTGAAGGCCTTTTCTAATTACAGACGGTGTTTCGTAACCAATCTGTATGGGTATATCAGCAGAAAAAATGCTGGATCAGACATCAGAGGCAAAAGAATTAATCTGATCCAATCCTGTAACAAATCTAGCCTGAAGCAGCACCTGCTCACCCTGCGTTATGTGACGTGAGCTGTGACTTTTCCTTTTGAGTGTTGAGTGTTTATATAGTTAAGAAATCTGACTCTAAGAAGGCTCATTTGAAAGTTGGGCCCTTTGTTTTGGCCTCACATCCACACGATAACTCTGACTTTGACCATGCTCTCCTGATCTCAGGAACATTTTTGAAAACACCGTTTTCAGTGTTGTTGTGAGGATGGGGAAACTGGAACCTTATGAAAATGCATCACCAAAGGCTATACTGTGGCCTGAAGGTCACAAGTTTGAAACTGGGGGCCATGCTTCACCATCAGCAGCCAATCCTGAAAGAGCACAAGTGGCCATGCTCTCTCTGGGTGGTGTGAACAACTGCCTGGGGTCCCAGCAAATGTAGGCACAATGATGTGCATAAAACATGGAGAGGATTGACTGTCCATTTGCACAAACGCCAACGTAAAGCAAGAAAACGAATACTACGCCTCAATGGACCTACAGGCACTTGCCTATAGGATACCCTTTTGGTGACCCAAGCTCAGTTCCTCCTCAGGCTCTCTTCAGACGCCTCCTGCTCAGTCCTCAGTTCTCTGTGTGGCTGGGGAGCTCCTTTTATACATCACCTGAGGCTCATTGTCCTCCTTAGCCCCAGGTGCGCAACAAATCCATGGCCAGCTCAGCTGCAGGGTGTCACCCCAACACCTCACCATAGAGTAGAGTAGAGTAGAGTAAAGTTGAGTAAAGTCAAGTACAGTAAAGTCGTGGAAAGCTGAGTAGAGCCAAGTCGAGTAAAGTCAAGGGTACATTTGAGTAGAATCAAATAGAGTTGAGTAGAGTAAAGTCGAGGAGAGTAGGGACCATGCAGTGGAAAAATGCCATTAGTGCCGGATACTACAGGACACCTTCAAAGATCTGGTGAAGTCCTCAGTGGGTCAGAGCTGATTGGGAGTTGAGCTGGGGGACCTGCACTATAGTCTTCTGTGTGGTATATGATATTCTGTTTCTCATCATCATGTTCTCATTAGGATCCTTGCATTGGCTCACTCATGCCACATTGGAGACTCCACTGCCTCCACTCCACTGACTCGACTGTTTAACCAGCATGGACTTCCATATGAACACTGCGCTCGTATCCAACACTCACTCGCATTCTCACACGGCCTGCTCTCACTATCAGCTATCATTTACGTCCTTTCTGTGCTCTCCGGTTCCTCAGTCTGAGGGAGTCACTGGCTGCTCAACTGAGGATTTCTGAAAGCTGCTTTGTGATGCCTTCGTTGTAAAAAGCGCTATATAAATAAACTTTCATTGAATGATATTTATTTCACTTCATTTTCTTCTTATTACGTCCTTCTGCCTTTAAAGTGAGATTCAGAGTGTAAGGGGTTAAGTCACGGCCTGGTATCTGGATATCGCCTGTCCCGTACTATACCGTGCCGTCTGTGGTGTGAGAGATATTGATACGGTCGTGGTCAGGTTGCCGTTATCTGTCGGGAAATGCATCGTCTGCAGCTCCTCGTGATCAGTGCTCTGATCTGACTCCCTCACCTCCACTCCTGACACCACACAGCGAAAGAGAGAAAAACGTACTGCTACAGCCATCAGTCCCTCACGCCCCGACTCCACTCGCTCCTCTTACACACTCTCTCTCTCTCTCTCTCTCTCTCCTCTCATTCAATCACTCTCTTTCCTTTCTCTCTCTACTCTCATTCACTCAATATCTCTCTCCTTCTCATTCCCTCTCTCTCCCTCACGCTCTCGGGCCGGGCCTTCTCACACTTCACCACCAGTGTGAGTGAACGCGGGAATGAATAAATAATCTGTTGACCTCACACGTCCAGGGACGACAGTCTAACACCCCGACCGACAAGAGTTCACCAAAATGCCACTCCCTGGTGAGAGATGGAGAGGAATGGAAAACGAGAGAGAGAGAGAGAGAGAGAGAGAGAATGAAAGAGCGAGCTCACCCCAGGAGAGTTAGATTGTGACAAATGGTGTGGAAAAAACAACAGCGGCAGCAGTCTGAGAGCAAGACAAGAGTAAAACTCACAAATAATTAACTGGGTAAATATTGGAGTGCGGACTGACTAATTACCTCACACACGTCTGGCTGCGCTCTCATTACTGTTCCTGTCAGAGTTAACCCTCACGCCTCCGCACACCCGGCCTACTTTCGCACAGTAGGACATTTTCCTGGTATGGAAGCAGTCTCAAAAAAGATCACGGTACCGCGATACAGCATACTTCACAATTATTCCCTCTGTTGGAGAGTGACCTCTGTGCCTGAAGCCATCAGATTAATGAACAAGCACTCACAGTAACCTTTAGAACCCTGGGCCAAGTTTCAACATTAGTATGATTTTATTTATTTCTTTAATCTGATGATCACATGCTTCCTCTGGTACATATTACGTCAAACATATTACCTCCTCTTTTCAAACTGCTGCCATTTGGTTCCTCGCTCGGAGGAAAGCGCCAGATCCCCAGCTCTGATGCAATGACTAACAGACGCCTGTGCCGACCAGCATCTGTTGGGCTTTTCTGTGGAGAGATTTTTCAAGCTATTGTTTCTGTAGCATTAGAAGTTGGCCAAAGAATCAATCAGAGATATCAGTTAGGACATCCTATGTTCTAGTAGTAAGATGTTTCCTATAACCCTGTAATAGTCTCTGTCTCTTTCAGCTATGTGCTGTTTCAGCCCTAAAGCATCACACTCCCACCACCACGCTTCACAGTTGGTATGAGGTTCTTGTGCTCAAATGCTGTTTGAACCAAACATGTCTACTGTTACCGTGTCCAAATAATTAAACTTTGGGTTCATCTGTCGAAAGCATGTTGTTCCAGAAGTCTTGATGTTCTCTGGAGAACTTTAATCTTGTCCTGATTTTTTTATAGTAAGCATTTCCTCCTTAAACACCTCCCATGAAGCTCAAACTTGTTGTGGTGAACATTTTAGGATTGTTAGATCTTCTTTACGCATCTAATGGTTCTGCTCTTGGACTGAACTTTCCCATGTGGGCAATTGTTTTAAATGTTCTCCACTTGTAAATGATTTTGGAAATGACAGTGGAACCGCTGATTTCTAATTGTCAATCCATGGTTACATCCGTGTGTGCCATAAATACATCACTGAAGGCATTACCATCCACAGTGGACAGTGCAGTGGCTGAATGATGGTGTACAGTGGCTAGAATTGTCCTTGCAAAGAGACAAGTGACGGGAATCAAGTCACATCACTTGTAAAAAGGGAACTGTTGTAACGAGGGTCGTCCAAATGATGGACATGTGTGAACTCTTTGATTATCGCACAAAATATAGAATAAAAAATAAAATGAAAATAGTTCCATATTCTGTCGAAGAAGGTCGTCCGACATAATTCACATCCCTGCTCACACGTTTTTTTATGTATCTCTGTGCCCGATTCGTCTTTATGTTGTTGTTTTTCACCTTGCCACAGGACATATGATTCCACTTCCCCTTTTCCAGGAACCCTCCACCCCCCCAAACTGGACGGTTGCTGTGGTTGTCATGGCTTCATGCGATCGATCGTCCACTAACTCTATCAGGCCTTTTAGCTGCAGCTTTTCATCCATTCTGAGGGATAAAAATACATTGCAGGGAATGAATAAGGTTGGTAAAAACCTGTAGGCATCTTCAAAGTAAAACAGAATAACAAGGCCGTCTTCTTTCTTGAATGAAAAAAAAAAAACACGCTGCTTTGGTGCTTGAGACATTTTAAGTCGAGTTTTTGGAGAGCAACTTTAAAAGGCTAGCTTGAAGCACTTTTTACTGTGGCGTCCAGATCGGCCAGTGTTTACAGTAACTCTTTCCCACCGCCTGAGCGATATAATTGGGGCACTAGTGCTTCAGTCGCAGGTAAAGCTGTTGGACACACTCACACAAGGACATTTCTCCAATAATCTCCCAGCCACTGCCTAATGATAGCAGCTGTGAGGCAGGCATGCACCACTTCCAACCTGATTTAAGTTTAACGAGCCACTCCAGAACCGTATCGATTCAAATCTATATTTGTCAGGACGCTCTCAGAGCATATATTAAACGGATAAGGACTCTGGATCCTCGGCAAAGCCGCCCCGAGATGGAGGAGAAGGCATTTAACGGGAGGCCACGTCTCATTTGTTGAGTGAACAGAGTGCATACTTCTCAATCAATGAAGGAGTGCGCACTCGTACGAGACTCCAACCCCCCACCCCACATCCGCTTACACCCCGCTTTACCGAACAGCGAATAAACATGCTTTATCATTACTTTCTCCCCCAAAAACAATCTGGCAGCGCGTTGGGCGCCAAGGCAAAGTGGATTCTGCTTTAATTATCCCTCGCTATCGATGTGAGTGATGAGTTTTCTAATGAACCCAACAGTCTCCATTTTGCAGGCTGCCTTGTGAATGCTCGATGCACACAGGTTGGAGGGGAGGGGGAGTGTGGAGTGGTGGTGGTGGTGGTGGAGGAAATGTTTTTTTAGCAGCATGATTCAACAGATTTGCACACATAAGCACACCACTTAGAGCATGCCTGGCAACAAGCTTTATTTAGTAATAATATTAAACAGCAAACAATAAAGATTCGTGTACACACAGTTCATCTACGCTGTATGGACGAATGTACAGAGACACCGGCAAATAGGACCATGGTTTCTTCCAAAATCAAAGGCATTACCTCTTAATATAGAGCTGTAGACATGGTACACATACTGCATCAGAAGAGCTATATAACCAAAGAAGTTTCATCATTGTGTGATGAATTATCAGGGCTTGTTTACTGCTCTGTCCACGTGAACATGATCAACCTGCATACAGACTCTGACTGATCAGAGAGAGGGGGCGGGGCTGATGATCAACCTGCATACAGACTCTGACTGATCAGAGAGAGGGGGCGGGGCTGTAATGACATCACTGACCCAGATATTGGGTTATAAAGGAAAATGAGAAGAGAGGGGCTATTTCAGAATAAAAGTCCTGAGAAGAGATAATACTAATACATACATAAATAATAAAAATAATAAAGGACATTCAGATTGGTTTTTTATTATTATTTTATATGGACCACTGTCAAGTATTTCAAAGAACGTATTACTAAAAATAACTGCATGATCAATTTCCAACAGGATTTTTGAGAATTATTAGTTCATATAAGCAAGATCACAATGTGGTCAAATTCGTACAAATACCAAAGTAACATAGATTCTCCTGATAAATAACAATACCTGGTTTGTGTGACTGTCTTATAAATACATTTCTAATTTTTTTGTGAATAAAGGTCAAACATGAAATGAAAACATCCCATAAAATTAGCATATGTTTCTAAAGGTTAAAACATTAGTATGGTGTTCAGATATGCATATTAACTGGATTTCTCTGCACTGTTTGAGGTGTAAAGCTAAATTAATAGATTCACATGATCATTTTCTCTGATGACAGGCCTGTGTTTGAATAAAATTCACATTTTCATTATATTCTCCCAAATTTCTCCCAAATTTTAAATAAAAAATATAATTTATAGCATTTGTTGGCTGAAATGAGAACTGCTCAAAATACCAAAAATATTTATAGACCTTTATTAATGTTTATAGATGTTCTCCTTCCTGGTTCATAAACAGAAGCAGCTCAGCTCTGTGAAAAGAAGCTGAATTAAGAACGTGGCCTCGTTTTTTTTCTGGAGCTGTATTTGTGTATTTGTGTTGGCTTTAGATGAAGAATTGTCCCCAAAGTTCATACCAAGGAGCAGAACAGCAGTTAAAATCAGTTCAATGAAACTTGTCCCAATTTTTGGGTGAAACTGCCCCAACTTGTAAATCCTTCACCCGCTCGCCCCCCACCTCCCCCAGGTTTTCCACTTATGTAGTTAAGTGCTGTCACACTTCTGCTTAATGCTGTCCATTTAAGAAGTCCAGTCACTTCCTCCAACCCTTAGCTAGATGTAGGTCAAGCTCTTCAGAGTGATAAGAGAGAGGGAGAGGAGGAGTGGAAGGAGAACAAAAGGCGACACATTTCTCTTCACTTCAGTCGGCGTTTATCAGGACACTGGAAAAACACACATCGTGGAATTTCTACGTGTTTTCTTCACGTATCAGAATGTCGTCTATGTTTCTGCTACTAAGTAACAAATGGTATTTTTCCGGAACCCACCATGAATTCCGGTCTGTTTTCTTGCCTCTCCGCCCCGACCAGCTGACAGCTTCTTAATGCCGCCACATTAAAGTGCTTTTGCGGCGTGTGTGATGCAGCTTTAACTAGGTCCTGGGGGCATTGTTAGTTATCATTGCCGTACTGCTGGCGTTCGCCGCCCGGCCCCGGTGAAAGCAATTTTAGCCTTTTCCTCCCAATCAGCCGCGCTACATGAGACACGGCGGAGGAGAACAAACGGGGGCTCGCTTGCTCGGCTGACTCCCCACAGCCCGATCTTATCTGGGCCCCCGCCACTGTCCCGTCAGGGCCAGGAGCCCAGCACCCCGCCCCCCCCCCAAAAAAAAAAAAAAAACACGGGATAGGCCGCCTCGGGCCCTCCCGGCTCACGCAGATATCCTCAAATTAGAGTCTGGCGGACAGATGAAACGCCCGCCGCCGACCCAGCCTGCCAAAAGTAGAGCATGGCATTCTGGGAAGGTGGGTAATAAGTGGTACTTTCAGATCAGTAAGAGGTAGAAGGAATCTGAGTGAATTTTCAGCAGAGTTTAAAAATGTAAACAAAAAACATTAAACAAACAGCAAATCAGAATTGTTCACAATCTCCAGCGCCTCTAACGGCCCCTAAACACTCCAACACAAAGTTATTATTATTACTAATAATAAAGTTATTAGTAACAATTATTATTAATAGTTATAGATCCATTGCCTGATGACTGTTGTACAATAGACAGAAATCAATGCATGGCAGAAAGTTACATTAGTGCCAACAGCCATTGCACTCAACCACTCTCACACACTACTAGATTACTCTCAGAGTCGGTCAGACTGAGTCTCTGACCAGTATACGCAACTAGATTATTCTCAGAGTCGGTCAGACCGAGTCTCTGACCAGTATACACTACTAGATTACTCTCAGAGTCGGTCAGACCGAGTCACTGACCAGTATATGCTACTAGATTATGCTCTTATACTCAGGTTGATCATCAGCCCCGCCCCCTCTCTCTGATCAGTCAGAGTCTGTATGCAGGTTGATCATGTTCACGTGGACAGAGCAGTAAACATGCACTGGGAGCTGCTTTGGAATTTAAACTGAGATATTAGAATATGTGCATTATGTCTGTAGGTTATGAAGCTTATAAAACAGCATGTAACTGCCCACAAAGTGTGGACCTCGGGTTCACTTCAACAATCAAGAGCAAACCAAACTAACGTCTGAGGTTTAAATAAGACAGGCTTCTTCAAAGTCCTCGCTAACGATGGTCTGTTCATGTAACCAGCTGATTATAAGTCGTAATAAATGTGGTGGATTCCTAACTTTTCCCTCGCAAGAAAATGTCATTCCTAATTATGTTTTATTAATGGTGTTTAAAGGTCATTTCTTCAGTTGTATGAGTTTTGTTAGATGAAGTCCGTCCCTTTATAATGTCCATATGTTTAAATATGTTGAAACAGTTGTTGGGTTTTGGAATTGACCCGTTTTCCGGCTCTGTTTCGGTTCTGCATCAGTGTTTGAGGTTCACAGTTCCATGTACTGAACTCTCATTACACCGACACATTATAAATGCATGTCAGTTGTCGTCTTTGTGATGAATTTTTGCAGGAGATGAGAGGCAGCAGAAGGCGACTATCAGCAGGCCTTAGCTGGTGCCAGTTCGTCCTCGTCAGCTTGGTGTGTCAGAACCCTAAGAGAGAGAACTCTTTGGGGGGGGATTCTTCAGCTTTTCTTATGAGTGGCAAGGCTTAGCACCACTTACCAACCCTTTAATGAGAGCAAGTTAACTTCAAACGCTCAACCTCAAGGGAATGGAAGTGGAGAGGATTTTGAAGTCTGTGCGAAAGGGGAGATAGCTCAGCACATGAGAGCGAGATGCATCACACACACTTTTCTTTAATGGGTTTGGTCAGTCTCACGCGCATTGGAAACCAAATCACATTCCCAACCTTACAATTAACATCAATTTCCAGGCAATTTTAGTGGCACCGGACCACTCGAATGACCATGAAAAAGAGGTGTGTCCAATCATATTCCACTCCATTTGAGCTCAGTTGGAGACTCCTTTGTGTTCCAGCTCCGGCACAGAACTTGAATACAGGCTAAAATATCGCAGTTACATGCAGTAACGTTATAATGCACTTTAAAGCACAGGAGAGCGTGACCTTTTGTAGGAAAGCCACCTACAGCGAAGGATATAGATGGGTCTCAATCACCAACTGTTCCTAAGAAGAAAATTCTTCTCAAAACCCACGTACGCAGTTTCCACAAAGATCAGTGTTCTCTATTAGGGATTGGCTCCAATTACGAGGACAGCGGGATCCATCGTTTTAAGAAGCGAGCCGAGGACAATTCTGCAAAAATATTTCAATGTTCTGCAAAAATTTAATTTACGACTTTTCTCAAAACAAATTTAACATTTAGGACCTTTAGACCAATTTTGGGGGATGCTTATGTAGTTTGATGTACTTTTATTCACCAAACAATTTGAAAGTATTTACAGGAGACACATACTGTAGCTTATATTGTTAATTTCAGGAAATCATATTTGTCCTCATTTGAGATGCAAATTATAACAGAATTTAGATTCATGTATGAATTGGACCTTGTTTTAATAGTCTGATGTTATATTCAAAAGAACATAGCTGGTATCAGCCAATCATTTTTCAGCAGGTACTTGTAAAAGCTACATGTACACAAGAATGGGTCACGTACTGGAGTGTTGGTTCTGATTCTTATTTATACATGTATCTTTATTAATATATAAGACTTTTATTCTGAAATTTGAACACTGTAAACAAAGAAAAAACAAACAGCCCCTTGTCTCCTTTTCATCTATACCCCAATATCTGGGTCAGTGATGTCATTAGCCCCGCCCCCTCTCTCTGATCAGTCAGAGTCTGTATGCAGGTTGATCATCAGCCCCGCCCCCTCTCTCTGATCAGTCAGAGTCTGTATGCAGGTTGATCATCAGCCCCGCCCCCTCTCTCTGATCAGTCAGTGTCTGTATGCAGATTGATCATCAGCCCCGCCCACTCTCTCTGATCAGTCAGAGTCTGTGTGCAGGTTGATCATGTTCACGTGGACAGAGCAGTAAACATGCACTGGAAGCTGCTTTGATATTTAAACTGGGATTTATTTGGTTAGAAATGTATGAATTATGCTGTTGAGTGAGTCAATGTCCAGGTCCTGGTTAATTGCAACTGAAGTGTCTATCCTTACTAACTGGATGCAAAATCCATGTAATTGTCAGGTGTAAACAGGCCCTGTTTAATTATTGTTTTATTTTATTTATTTTATTATTTGTCACTTATTGGTCCTGTTTAATTCCTTTGTCCTCTTGTCTTGTCTTTCCCCATGTGCTTCTGAGTACATATGTTTTGTTTGGGTCCTGTCTCCATCTTTGCCCCACCCATCTGTGTCTCATTTGTAACCCTGCCCATTTGTTTTCCAGCTCCAGGTGTGTGTAATGTCTTTGTATGTGAGACCTTCTGTTTCAGTCAGTCTTTGTCAGTCCTTTTGTTTGTATGTTTCCATGTGATTTGTTTGCTTGTATGTCTGTATGTCTTCCCAGGAGTTCTGCTCAGTATGTTTATTTCTTAATTCAAGTTTTTGTTAGTCTGTTGGTTCTTGTGTCCATTGTTCGTTTCTTTGTGATTAAATCCAAAATCCCTGCATGTATGTCTGTGTAACTTGTCTTTGTCTGCTCAGCGAATGCACAGCATTACAGTATTTTTATTATTATTATTATTATTATTATTATTATTATTATTATTATTATTATTATTATTATTATTATTATATGTCCACAGATCAAATCTGCCTTATGACCCCGGTGTTCCTATACCCAAAGCTTCTACAATAATTAAAGACTTACTGCTCAAGCCAAGAACCATTTAAGAACCTTTAACCTTTATTTTTAGTGCACACACAATGTTGGTCTGCCAACATTGGATATTCAGGGTTAAGTGGCTTTTATAAATATCAGCACACCCCTCTGAGCACAGCACCTCCTGGGTCTTCTTCTATTCCTGCCTGGCCGAGGCCCAAGGCCTCCAGCACTCACTCTTTACTTGATCACCCCGCTGTAAAGTTTTATCTCATGGAACCAATTAAACTCAGTGTAATAATAGGGTGATTTCTCCATGCTGTTTGTATTACTGCTTTTTATGCATCTGAGAATAATCTTTGGCGGGGTGCTGCAGGTCACGGTTAAGGTGGCAGAGGGTGATGATTAAGAAAAAGCGCATTGTGGTGCGTCGAGGTAAGTGACCTGCCGTTCGGTGTAGATAAGGCCCCAATTAATCCACACTGAATTGCGGTAGTGTAAAATAAAGATAATTACAAAATCACCAGGCTATGTAGCTTTGATAGATTTTTTTTGTTACCCGGTGTTATTGCTGCGAGAAGGAGGAAGAAATTAAATGGATTATATCACGCTCCCCCTCTCAGATGGATTACAACTGCTTTTAAATAACAGCGAGAGCAATTTCATCAGGCCCGGCAATCCGAGAAGCCACTGACAGCCTCTGCGTGATTCAAATTGAACTCTTTTCATTTTAATAAACCCTACAATACACACACACACACACACACACACACACACACTGCACTCTACAGTTCAAAGCTGGGAATAAGGGCCTTTAAATTATTCCTGGAAACGGCCAAACAATTAGATACTTGATGACAATCCAGAATCTGATTTCCCATTTTTTTCCACACTGAAGTCTCCGGATTGCCTCAGAGAGAAAACAGCTTTTCCTGCCCTCCTCTGTATTCTCTCTGTCAATATGATATGTCATAGAATATATTTATTAAGTATTTTAAATACATTATATGTCCAAATATTTGTGGACACCCCTTCAAATTAATGTAGAGTTTGGGAGTTTGGTGGTTTGGGATCCAGTTTTGTGACTGGAAGGTTGCCGGTTTGATTCCCTGAACAGGCAGGACGTGACTGAAATGTCCTTGAGCAAAATATTTAACTCCCCAGCTGCATATCTCAGCTGTTTCAACTGTTAGCCTGTTCGTATCCCAGTTATCCTACGAAAACACTGTAAATGTCAATTGTTAGCCTGTTAACATCACAGTTATCCTACCAAAACACTGCAAGTCTATGATTTTAGCTCATTAGCATCACATTTGTCCTACAAAATCTTTCCATATTCCAGCTGTTAGCCAGTTAGCATCACAGTTATCCTACCAAAACATTATCTCAGCTGCTAGCCTGTTAGCATCACAGTTATCCTACCAAACCCCTGTGTATTTCAACTGTTAGCCTGTTAGCATCAAAGTTATGCTCATCATACACACTGCAAATCTATGCTTTTAGCTCATTAGCATCACATTTATCCTAACAAAACATGTTATATCTCAGCTGTTAGTCTTTTAGTATCACAGTTGTCCTACCAAAACACTGTATATCTCAGCTGTTAGCCCATTAGCATCACAGTTTTCCTACCAAAACACTGCATATCTCAGTGGTGTAACATGTTAGCATCACAGTTATCCTTCCACAACACAGCAGATCTATGCTATTTGACTGTTAGCATCACAGTTATCCTACTAAACACTGCATATCTCAGCTGTTAGCCTGTTACTATCACAGTTATCCTACCAAAACACCACAGACCTACGCTATTAGCCTGTTATCATCACAGGTATTCTTCCAAAACACTGTCTATCTCAGCTGTTAGCCTTTTAGCATCACAGTTATCCTACCAAAACACTGCATATCTCAGCTTTTCGCCTGTTAGCATCACAGTTATCCTACCAAAACACTGCAGATCTCAGCTTTTCGTCTGTTAGCATCACAGTTATCCTACCAGTTTAGTATATGAGTTTAATCTATAAGTTTTATCCAGCTCATCGTTTTCGATCAGACCTTTTTTAAAAAATAAAAGTCTGTGTGTGTATAAAAAATTTGAAGGCAAAATTGCCTTGCCGACTTTTTGACGCAAGTGATCCGATTTATACTTCCTATCTGGGAACAGTCACTGGAACATCAACATCACTTTTATTTTTTTTAAGACAAAAACTCCACATCATGTTGCTCTAAAGCTCAGCCTGGCAGCGAGGCCTCCGTTCTGGAGCCAGAGCACTATTCGCCATGCATTCATTATCACATCCATTACAGTAAACAATTCAATATAACCTCTGTGACACACACACACACTCTCCCTCTCAGACTTACACACACGTACACATCACTAACCCCAGTTCCCGTCATCTCCCCACTCCTCGTTCCCAACCCCAACCCAGCTTTTCAGAACTGTTACCACCAGCCAGCATCCACACCACTGTCGGAACGAGATGAAAAATGGGCCCACTCTGCATTTTATTTATTTATTCATTTATGTATTTAGAGTGGTATTTTCTTCCTCAGCTGGAGCCTTCCTCCTGTTTTACGTAAAGAGCTTTTGCATGTTTCCCAGCTGAGGCCTTCCTCTGCCACCGACGTGGCTGAGCATTAACAAAGACGAGGCTCTGATCTTTTGCACTTTTTAATTCCACACAGGCTCTAGAGGTTATACAGGACGCAGCTTGGCACTAATTGAGAACGTATAAAATATTATTCGATTCCCCTTCAGGAAAAGGGGAGCACCGTAGCTCAATTAATTTGGTTTGCATATCTGGTTCAGGGACAGGAGCACGGCACACAAAAAGGGGATATTTGTGGGATTCCGAAGCGGCGCCTGAAGTAGCTGGAATATGAAGCGAAATGAAAGCTATTGGAATTATCGCTGTTTTTGATCTGGAGTGTGGAGCACGGCAAAGCGCCGCACTTTTGCTTGTATCTCTGACACGCCTCGAGCGTCTCTGTTATCAAACTCGGGAAAATGAATGAATAAAAGCAGCGTTTCTTAAAGGTGATACTGAGCTGTGAGTGTGTACATTCGTAACGGCCTATGCTTACAGCTGAGTGATGTGGGATGTTGACTCCTGATGACGACAAAGGGAAGGGGTGCTTCCACGGTGTGCTCAGAATGGTGTGCAAATGGAGGAGTCATAGGCAGAACTGGGGGGAAGAAAGAACGACTTTGATCTCTTAACCTTAAGATCTCTAGGCCTACTTTGTAGTTTGACGTATTTTTATTAACCAAAAAACAGAAAAGAGACACCTATACCAGATCTTCAGGAGATCCTAGACTACTCTAATTGGTCTACATTTGTTTACATAAAATTGACCAATAATTTGTTGGAATTTTATCATTATTTTTGAGCTGGAAGATGAAAAGTGGACGAGTTTGATGAGTTATTTGTAATGATTAGACTGACAAGAATATTTATAATAATTAGTTCTTCAAAATAGTTCACAATAAAATAAACAAATAAACTAAAAACAACCTGAATGTTCTTCATAATTTCCGTTATTTATGTATCAATATTATTCCTTCTCAGTACTTTTATTCTGAAATTTGTCCTTAAATAAATACATGTATTCAGTGATGTCATCAGGCCCACCACTAATTTCCACGCTCTCTCACATTCACTCACTCTCTTACTCACACTCCCTCACACTCATACTCTCACTCACGCTCTCTCACACTCACTCTCTCACTCACTCACACTCACTCACACTCCCTCAAACTCATACTCTCACTCTCTCACACTCACACTCTCTCCCTCATGCTCATTACATTCACACTCTCATACACTCACTACACTTTTACTCTCTCACACTCATTCATAATTTTACTTTCTCTCATACACTCACACTCACTCATACTCACACTCTCTCACACTCTTACTCTCTGTCCCACACTCACAGCCTGCTCTTACTTTGGCTATACCTCTTCATAATTTCACTCTTTCAGTCCAGTTCCTTTGTCACAAAGATTCTATTGTAAAATTCTATTCTATTGTATATAGAAACAGAGTTCCAAATTATTATGGAAATTATGTTGTTCTCTGATTTTCCTGAATGGTCAATGCAAATGACAGTCAGTATATTTTTCAAGTCATATTTTATTGAACAAACCTCCCAATAATAAACTCAAAATGCACTGTTCCGAATAATTATGCATAATTGAGTTTCAAAACCTTTTATAATTAAAAAAGTGAAAACTAATTTGTTGAATTTGCAGCATTAAGGGTCATATTTTCTGAAATCAAAAGCTCTTTCAATCAAATAAAACATCTTAACAGGCCAAGATATGTATTAACATACGACCCCTTCTCTGAAATCACCTTCACAATTCTTGCATCCATTGAACTTGTGAGTTTTGACAGTTTCTACTTGAACTTCTTTGCAAGATGTCAGAAAAGCCTCCAAGAGCTGCTGTTTTGATGTGAACTGCCTCCCACACTCATAGATCTTTTGCTTGAGGACACTCCAAAGGTCCTCAGTAGGGTTGAGATCGGAGGAAAATGGTGGCCACACCATAAGTTTTTTGCAGTATGAGGTGGTGCATTGTCATGCATGAACATCATTTTGCTACAGAAGGCACAGTTCTTTTTTTTTTGTATTGTGGAAGAAGTGGTTTGTCTGAAACTCTATATACTTTGCTGACATTTTTACACTTTCAGAGACCCTAAAGGCACCTACCAGCTCTCTCCCCATGATTCCAGCTCAAAACATGACTTTGCTACCTCCTTGCTGATGTCATAGTCTTGTTGGGACATGGTGGCCATCTACCAACCATCCACTTCTCCATCCATCTGGACCATGACGGTTGCATTGCACTCATCGGTAAACAACACTGTTTGAAAATTAGTCTTCGTGTATGTCTGGGCTGACTGCAACCGTTTCTGCTTGGCTTGTGAACTTTAGTGGCTGAATAGTTGGTTTATGTTCAACAGCAAGCCTCTGGAGGATCCTACACCTTGAGGTTTGTGGGACTCCAAAGGCACCAGCAGCTTCAAATATCTAACTGCTTCTTTGTAATGGCATTTTAGCAGCTGCTCTGTTAATCCAACAGATTCCTTCCTCGTTATGCATTTATATCTGATGTTTTCATACTTTGTTCAAAGTATTGCTTTATTTGACATTTTTCAACAAAGAGATCATTTTTCTTTCCCATATTGCTTGAAACCTGTGACTTAATAATATGGAACATCCTTATTAAGTAGTTTTCTTCTGATTGGGCTCACCTGGAAAATGAATTATCACAGGGGTCTGAGATTGATTTCAGTGAGACACAATACCATGAGTTTAACTGAAAAACATAAAATGTCATCTTTCATGACACTTAAATAACATTTCTATAATAATTTGGAACACAATGTTTGATGACCCTCAATCTGACAACTCGAAGGTGACATAAATGTGGAGCCAATCAGTGGATCCATCATTACGTCCTCCCAACCAATCTTAGCCAAACTGGCATGGTCTGTCAGAAACTCGTGCAGAACCATGTCATTGGAATGGAAAAGCCACCAGAAGGGTAACCATTAGTGTTCAGAAACATTCGGTTCTGCAGTGGAAAAGAGGCCTTTATCTGTGATCTCTCTCTCTCTCTCTCTCTCTCTCATGTCAGACAGAACATGTGTAGAACTAACAAGCATCGTGTGTCGTGCACCTCAGAACGCAGCCCGAGGCGTGTGGCAAGACAAAGAGCAACAGTGTGTCTTCCTTTCTGGTATCAGTGCAGCAATCACGTGTTTTAACTACTGCCAAGCCAAAGCAACAAAAGTCTTGATCTCTCTCTCTCTCTCTCTCTCTCTCTCTCTCTCTCTCTCTCTCACACACACACACACACACACACAAACACAAACACACACATCTGCAGGATTGGGCTTAAAATTAAAAAATGTGCCCAATTTACTATATCCATAGTGCATCCCTTAATCCGAATGTAGTGAAACAATCCCACAATGCACTGTAATGTATAGTATACATGACGGACATCACCAAACTGTGCTGAGAACCGTGGCTCAGTCAATGAGGGGTTTCCTGGCCCCATGACCGGTCAAATGACACTGGGAAGGTGTCTAATAGTGGTCAGTTTTGAATCTCGGTCAGATTGTTTAATAAGGATTGGTGATGTTATCAGATTCAGGGATCGTTAAAAATAATTCAGAGCCCCGGAAGCCCAAGCCAGGCAACACCCATGTACAAATGAAGATCGACATATGTGATGTCAGACATAGTGAGCAGGCATCCCAGCAACAAGTGCGTGAGATTTCTGCCTTTTAATGGAAATTAAATGAGCACCCATCCCCCCCCACACACACACACACACACACAGACACACACACACTCCCCTGTCAGCCAGAATAAACCTCTTGGGTTAAGCCTCAGGCATCTACAACAGCTACGCACACCTTCAGTGGTGTCTCAAAGCATGAATTCCACTTCCTGACAGTAGGGGGAGCCCAGGAGCAAGAAATCCCAATTCTTGCATAATGATGCTTTAAGGACTGAGATTCTGTCAGATGCCTTCTGTCTTGATCTGATCTTATTTATTTGATTTGTAGCTTTTTTCTGTAAGACATCTGTTATGAATCCACTGCTCAGAATGGCACAAACAAGTGTTATTTGTGCATGAAAGACAGGCTGCCTTAGTCGAGCGGAGTGGGTTTTGAGCTGGGATGAATATTTCAGGAGTGTTTTTTATGCTGTAACTTTGGGTAATGTTTTTCTCTGTTCCACAAGTTAATGCAGCATAAACTTCCACTGTTTACAGTCTGAGTGGCCTCTCGTATTTAAAGAGAACGGAGCAGTGGTCGTGGAGTGTAATGTATCCTATGACTGTGCATTATTGATGGCCTCCCCTCAGTCACACAGCCCTATGGAGAGGTTAAATGCAGTATTTCTGTTGTCATGGAATATTTACCATCAGTCCTGTTGGTATTGATTCCCTTTTTCTTCCTATTTTTTTTAATAAATAACTAGATATACTCTGATTGTAAATTTTTAATGCACCAATCAGGCCTTGAAGCAGAAGCGAGAAATGGGAAGGTGGGGGCTGTAACAGGGGAGTGTGTGTGTGTGTGTGTGTGTGTGCGTGTGTGTGTGTGTGTGTGTGTGTGTGTGTGTGTGTGTGTGTGTGTGTGTGTGTGTGAGCCAGTGTGTGCTTGCAGATGAGGTGAAATTGGATAATTTACTGCTTGGATGCAGAAGAGCGAAGTTCCTCTTTTTCAAATTTACAAGTAAAGTAGCTAATAATGGCAGGCAATTAGAAAGGCGGCTGCTGCTTCTGGAAAAACAGAGGATGGAGCTGTAGCCTGTTCGGATTAAGGGATGCATTACACAGAGTGAGGGGGTGTGTGTTAGGGGGAGCTTGTGCTTGTATATAGTGTGTTTATGTGTGGTGTGTTTGTTAGAGAGAAAAATGTTAGACCTAACGACGATCTAATTATTTCTGGGATTGTGAGTCGGATTGAGTACAAATCTCTGAAGTGAGTCGAGTCAAGTTTCAAGATTCTAGGGTGGGAATGTTTTAAGTCGTTAGTCTCTGGAGTGCAAGTCAGAGTCAAGTATCAAGCCTCAGGAATATGAGTCCAAATCAAGTCTCGAGTCTCTGGTGTGTGAGTTCAAGTCAAATCACAACAGTCGGGAGTGTGAGTCTGAGTCTCATCTCAAGTCCTAGAGTGTAAGTCTTGGCCAGTCTTGAGTCTTGAGTGTCTTGGGAGTGAGATCGAGTTGTCCCAACAGTCTGGAGTGTGAGTCTGACTCAAGTCTCTCTGAGACTCTGAGAGAGTCACATTTGAGACTGGGGTGTGAGTCTAAATTGAATCTTGATTCTTGAGTTTCTAGAGTGTAAATCTGAGTCGACTGAATCTCAAGACTGGGGAATGTGAGTCATGTCTCGAGACTCAGGGGTGTGAGTTGACTCAAATCTCTGGAATGTGAGACTGAGTCACATCTTGAGACTAGGTTGCAAGTTCAGGCCAAGAGCAGAACCACAATATGCATAAAGAAGATCCAGCAATCCTAAAATGTTCATCACAGACCTGCAGGTAGATCTCACCACAGCTGATGTCAAAGTGCAGCTGCTACCATCAGAAAGAGACCAAACAAGAAACCTTTACTGTTTAATTATTTGCACACAGTAACGGAAGACATGTTTGGTGCAATCCAAACACAGCATTTGAGCACAAGCTCATAGCAGCTGTGAACATGGTGGTGAAGTGTGATGGTTTGGAGCTGCTTTGCTGCAGCAGGGTGTGGAGATCTCTCCATCATAGAAACCACTATGAGATCTTTATTGTATCCGAGGGGGTTTGAGGAGAACGTAAGATCGTCTATACAAAGACTGACGCTGAAACATCACAGAGCTGAAAGAATTCCGCATGGAGGAGTGGGAACGTCGTTCTTCCGGTCGATGTCAGAGACGGTAGACAGTTCTAGAAACATCTCACTGACATTATTTCAGACAAAGGAGGAGATGCAGCTATTAGAGCAGATGGGGTCTGAACTTTTTCCTCACAAGAAAAGAACATTTTTCATAATTATGTTTTACAAATGATGATTCTTCAGTTTTATGTGTTTAGTTATAACACCGTGTGTGTGTGTGTGTGTGTGTGTGTGTGTGTGTGTGTGTGTGTGTGTGTGTGACTGGTAGAGAGGTGCTGATTAAAGGTGCTTTTACTCAATGCTGAAGGACAATGCCTTTAAATGCCACACTTCAGTGATGAGGAGGGATTTGTCTGTAATTAATTTGTGAAGAATTTGCTCCCCTCTGTGGTGAGAGAGGCACACCGGCAAAATCAAGTGGCATCAGTTTCCCATCCTAAGTCTACCTGGATCAGCACTCGGCTCTGCGGAGAAATGACAGACATTACTGCATATCCCTCTCCAGGCACTTCTAATGCGCTGCTGCTCAGTATGCTAGATATGAGGATTTTCAGTCAGGATTATCCAAAAAAAAGTTTCTCAAGGTCTTTTTTAAATGATTTATCTTTGTTTTTCCCGCAGGTCATTCATAAACTAGTTTGATTTGTTGCCATATTTTTCTCTAAGCAGAATTCAGTTTTAAATATGACCTCAAAGGCCCGGACGATATGACTAGAAAACTCATATCTGGATATGTGTGAGAGAAACGGTGATACACGATACGATACGATGAAACACAGCCAGAGAGAATCAACCAACTTCAATGGTGTCGTCATTTATTCACTCAGAATGGAAGCGGGTCATCTTCAGTGACGAGTCCTGCTTTTCTCTCGGTGGAGACGACCAATGAATCCGTGTTTAGAGGCACGGTGGTCAGCACAAAGACCAACGGTTAGTCTTTACACTTCACAAGTCCAGAAGGACTGGTGTTTCATACGATGCCAGGTCACCTTCGTTCTTCATTACAGACACTTTAACAGACCAACGTTACGTTAATGAGGTTCTTCAACCAGTGGTTCTACCTTTTCTGAACACACACTCCGGTGCTCTGTTCAAACAGGACGACGCTCGTCCACACACTGCTGCCGTCTCAAGATCTCGTCTTGAAGACACAGATACTACGCCGTGGTCGGTCTCATCTCCAGACCTGTCCCTGACAGAAAATGTGTGGGATGCTATCGGATGCAATGATCACCCCTTTCAAGAAAAACTCCTGCTGGTTTTTATCTCACTCTGCTTTGGACTGCGCTCATGGTTCTGCAGTCAGAAGGACAGAAGCGATTGAAGGTCAGTACTAGTAGACAACCTTTCAGAGTCTTTTCATCAGTTAAAGGGATATTTTAGATTAATGTCATGTATTGCTGGTTTCTATGTCTGCTGTAAAATAAATCAAGTGGAGAGTGTCCATCAATAAGGAGAATGTGAAGGCTGTGAGATGAGCACCTGTGGTATCAGTAATGACACTTATAATGTTTGACCACAGGTACGTGGTCAATAGCATGTGGAACTGCTAGATTCTATTTTCAGATCACAATAGCAGCTGGAAAAAGGTGTGAAATTTGGACAAAGGGATCAGCAATCTAACAGGTAAGTGTACTAAGAGGTACACTACCCAAAAGTAGCCTCTGAGAGCCTTTTTAGAATGAATACACAGACATCAACTAGAAACATACTACATGCTTGTGTGTGACCAAGACCATTGACCAAGAGTGTTGGTGCAATCATCTCCACTTCTTTGAAGTGTTTGGCGTACTACAAACGATGGTAGCTGAAACTGAGCAGATGTTGGAGGAATGAGTGGTCCTAAAGACCTCACTGGACCTCAGTGTGGTGCTGTTATCGGACCAACACTGCAACAAGTCAGCTGGTGAGATTTCTTCCTCCTAGATATTCCACCATTAGCTGTGAGTGGTATCGTTGAACATTAGAAGCGCTTAGGAACAACAGGGTTCTCTGAGTGCTGAGGACCAGTAAGGTCTCCAGCGTCCTGGAGTCCAAGTCCAGACCTGCTGTTAGAGTTGTTATAGCAAAGGGGACCAAGCCCATGTGAATGCCTATGAGTTTAGAATGGGATTGATAACAGCTCCAGTAGGTGTCCTGATATTTTTGTCCATGTCGTGTATTAAACGAAACAAACTGTAAACAGTGTGAATGACTCTGGAAGCACAATGGGCTGCCAGATTATTAAGTACACTGTCCTTTTATCAGGTACACCAACCGTATGAATGCGCTTGCTGGGTCTACATTTACTGACGGTAGCCCTTCTGCTGCTGTGCAATTTATTACCCCCACTCTACTCCATCCATCAGGGTAAAGAGACTGACATAGGAGCCCCCTGGCCACATATTACTTGAGTGGTCTACCTTTCCCAGCACAGCAGTAATACCAACATGGTGGAGGCATGTTAGTGGGTGTGCATCAGTCATGGACGTGCCCCCCATAAAAATGCATTATTTGTTTAGATCAGTAGTTTTTCTGATTTATTCTCTCTTATTCAGATATGACATCTGTCTCCATGTTCAGAATTTAATGAAATATTGGCGCACTTTGACCTGCAGAGGCGCTACTGCCCACAACCTCTCTGATACCTTGTGTTGATGCTCAATGCAAACATGCACATAGACCTACTGTCCTGCACATAGGGGGATTTGTCCTCTGCGTTTAATCCATCCACACACATTGATACACACACACACACACACACTAGTGAATTCATACACTGGGGGGCAGTGAGCACACGTGCCTGGAGCGGTAGGCAGCCCTATCCACGGTACCGCGGAGCAACTGGGGAGTTCCGTGCCTTTGCTCAGGGCCACTTCAGTCATGCCAATCAACCACCAATTAACAATATCTAGTGTGTGTGTGTGTGTGTGTGCGTGTGTGTGTGTGGGTGTGTGTGTGTGTGTGTGACTGTCTCCTATAAATACTATGAAAGTTCGTTTTATGCCAGTTTTATAATATGACCTTTTTGGGGTTATCTCTTTATTCTGCTGAGGGGGTTACCCTTTGACCCCCAGGTATAAAGGTATATATCCACAGCTGGACTGTAGTTCATAATTTATACCTACGTGCTGAATGTACTTATTGAAATGGCTAATGGGTGTAGGTTCAACATAGGCACATCAATCAAATCGCCAGTGTTTTTGCACAAACATGACGCAATATCTGTTTAAAGAGCGGCAGCCTCTCACACAGGCCGAGCGAAACAATGCACACTTCCGATACGGGGGCCTATCGCTGCCTGACTCACTTGGCTCTCAGTCTTGTGGATGCACATCGCGGAGAATAAATGAAGAGGTCGGCACAGCAAACACAGATTAATTAGTCCCAGCACGATACTGAAGACAATTAAGCACTTTAAATGTGAGGAGATGAGAAGACCTGACAATGGGGATTTCATTACGATGGGCAAGAGGACACAGTTCCACAGGGAGAACGGGGTGAAGGTCAGAGCGGCTGCACGGAATTACTGCAGCCTCCTTGGCAATATGGCAACCACTGCCAACCTGGCATATATCACATGACACACACTCTCCTCTGGTTAAGGCACTGCAGCACGTTAGTCAGCTCCATCTCCTCTCAAGCAAATGCTGCCCGAGCGTTTTATGTGAAGGCTGGAGAGATTGCATGTGGCCGTGATGCCGAAAGAAATGAATCAAGGCTGTTTCATTAATTAAAAGTGGCTCTAAATCAGACGGACAGTCAGATGGAATGTGTGCCAAAGGATTAGCACGCTGGTTTGATTGCCTAGGTGCTGAACTTGGCTTTATACCACCCTGTTATATCCCAGGTCAAGTCTATCTCGTCCTGCTGAACAGGTCTGGGAGTTGTGGCACTTCTCAAGCATGTGACGGCTGTGTGTATATTTTACTAAACACATAAAACTGAAGAAATGTCTTTGAACATCATTTATGTGTTATTTATATGTAATTATTTATGAATAGAAATGTAATTTAGTTTGGTTCAGGTGCCTGAGAGAGTGGAACTATTTCATCTTGTGGAATAAATATATCATAAAAACAACAACAGAAGTGTGGCTTAATGACGATAATATATTTGCACTGGTTTACTGATCTTCTGAACATCTGACGTTACAGTGCTCCCGCTGGTGTTTTATTGATTCATTATAATGGTAGGGGTACGACTAGGCTTATATAACAAACAGACAAACTTCAGCACCAACATGAACAGACGATGATGAGAAGTTCCACTTTTACCTTCATTCCACTTCCATCCAACTGCACCGCAGTGTTGTTCACAATTTCCCGGGTCAATATCCCGTGACTACATCTTGTCATAACCGTTCCAACTGTATACCCCGACCATTTAAGCACTGAAATCACTTGACTTTGTTGCACCGAGTCTGTGGGAATGTACAGTTCTAACTCATCCACACGAACACACAGAATCACAGCGAAAGTCACTGGCAGAGACTCTTCCGCCGGCCACGGACCATGGAGTGTATCTCCCGAGCCAGGTCTTTTTCTCGTTATTCTCCAGTCGCAGCCTGCTGCTCCGCAGATACATTGGGATCTAGGCGAGTGGCTTGGTGGGACTAGCGCAGTGTGAACGGTAACACCCAGGGCAAATTACACGGCACGGGGAGTGGAGGCCTCTCCACCACTGAGCCATGGTGGCATCACAGGGGTGGAAAATGACAATTCCCTGAAAAGGTCATACAAGACGCCCGCGCCCGCCGATACGAGCTCACAGCCAATCTGACAATCTTAATTCAAATCATGACATTCCCCCCAAAAAAGTGGAAGCGGTTTCATCTCCCCATGTCGGAACAGCAGGATGACCTTTACCATTTCGGGAACTTCACTGAGTTTTAACAAATGCTAATCAGGAGGTTGCATTAACTGGGCCCTTTCCACGCACGGCTTGCGTGAACATTTCACATCATTTATGCCTCGTGCTGTAGGTTTGGATGGAGTGAGGATTTCAAACACATCATATTTGTAATACTGTAGTATTACATATCCCAGAAATGTTCATTCTGGGTCATAAAGTTTCAGAACTTGTAATATGTCACTTTACATGTAATGAATACAAGTCCTTCTTGATGACCTGTCGATCGGTTTGGCTTATAGATCATGAAAATCAGAATCCAGAATCTCAAAATATTAGAATATAGAATTTTCAGTTTGAATAAACCACTAATGAGACAGTATCAATGTTAAAATACGTCTCATTAAATGTAAGTCTCATGAGAAGGTTACAAAACCATCTCCAAAAAAGATCACAGCAAGAGCAAGGTGTGGAATACTCCACCAGCTCGCAAAGGAACCCAAGGGAACTTCTAATCAACTAAAGGTCTTTCTCATGTTGACTGATGTTAATGTTCATGAGTCCACCATCAGGAGAACGCTGAACAACAATGGTGAGCATGGCAGGGCTGCTGCAACCAATGAGACCCACCAACATAACAGTGCTGAAGCTGGTTTGTTTGGAGGAATGGACTCAAATTAGCGCAGGACTGACCAACAGTTACGGAAACGTTTAGGTACAGTTATTACTGCACAAGTGGGGACACAGCAGATACTGAAAGCAGAGTCACATACTTACCCTCAGATATGAAACACTGGGTTCTAGTTCTATAAGGGTTAGGTTTAGGTTAGGGTAAGGTTAACGTTCTTGTCACGGTTAATTTTAGGGTATGGGTTAGGTTTAGGTTAGGTTAAGGTTTAGGTTCTTGTCATGGTTAATTTTAGGGAAAGGGTTAGGTTTAGGTTAGGGTTAGGGTTAGGTTTAGGTTCTTGCCATGGTTAATTTTAGGGAAAGGGATAGGTTTAGGTTAGGGTAAGATTAAGGTTCATGTCATGGTTAATTTTAGGGTATGGGTTAGGTTTAGGTTAGGTTAAGGTTTAGGTTCTTGTCATGGTTAATTTTAGGGTATGGGTTAGGTTTAGGTTAGTGTTAGGTTTAGGTTCTTGTCATGGTTAATTTTAGGGTATGTGTTAGGTTTAGGTTAGTGTTAGGTTTAGGTTCTTGTCATGGTTAATTTTAGGGAAAGGGTTAGGTTTAGGTTAGGGTTAGGGTTAGGTTTAGGTTCTTGTCATGGTTAATTTTAGGGAAAGGGATAGGTTTAGGTTAGGGTAAGATTAAGGTTCATGTCATGGTTAATTTTAGGGTAAGGGTTAGGTTTATTTAAGGGTTAGGTTATGGTTCTCATCACAGTTAATTTTAGGGTAAGGGTTAGGTTTACGTTAGGGTAAGGTTAAGGTTCTTGTCACGGTTAATTTTAGGATAAGGGTTAGGTTTAGGTTAAGGTTCTTCTCACGGTTAATTTTAAGGTAAAGGTTAGGTTTAGGTTAGGGTTAGGTTTAGGTTCTTGTCATGGTTAATTTTAGGGAAAGGGTTAGGTTTAGGTTAGGGTAAGATTAAGGTTCATGTCATGGTTAATTTTAGGATAAGGGTTAGGTTTAGGTTATGGTTCTCATCACGGTAAATTTTAGGGTAAGGGTTAGGTTTACGTTAGGGTAAGGTTAAGGTTCTTGTCACGGTTAATTTTAGGATAAGGGTTAGGTTTAGGTTAAGGTTTTTGTCACAGTAAATTTTAGGGTAAGGGTTAGGTTTAGGTTAAAGTTCTTGTCACGGATAAATTAGGGTAAGGGTTAGGTTTAGGTTAAGGTTCTTGTCACGGTAAATTTTAGGATAAGGGTTAGGTTTAGGTTAAGGTTCTTGTCACGGTTAAATTTTAGGGTAAGGGTTAGGTTTAGGTTAGGGTTCGGTTAAGGTTCTTGTCATGGTTAATTTTAGAGTAAGGGTTAGGTTTAGGTTCTTGTCACGGTTAATTTAGGGTAAGGGTTAGGTTTAGGTTAGGGTAAGGTTAAGGTTCTTGTCACGGTTAAATTTTAGGGTAAGGGTTAGGTTTAGGTTAGGGTTAGGTTAAGGTTCTTGTCATGGTTAATTTTAGAGTAAGGGTTAGGTTTAGGTTCTTGTCACGGTTAATTTCAGGGTAAGGGTTAGGTTTAGGTTAGGGTTAGGTTAAGGTTCTTGTTTGTTAAATTTTAGGGTAAGGGTTAGGTTTAGGTTAGGGTTCAGTTAAGGTTCTTGTCACAGTTAATTTTAGGGTAAGGGTTAGGTTTAGGTTAGGGTAAGGTTAAGGTTCTTGTTTGTTAAATTTTAGGGTAAGGGTTAGGTTTAGGTTACGGTTCAGTTAAGGTTCTTGTCACGGTTAATTTTAGGGTAAGGGTTAGGTTAAGGTTAGGGTAAGTTTAAGGTTCTTGTCATGGTAAATTTTAGGGTAAGAGTTAGGTTTAGGTTAGGGTTAGGTTAAGGTTCTTGTCACGGTAAATTTTAGGGTAAGGGTTAGGTTTAGGTTAGGGTTAAGGTTCTTGTCACGGTTAATTTAGCGTAAGGGTTAGGTTTAGGTTAGGGTTGGGTTAAGGTTCTTGTCACGGTTAATTTAGGGTAAGGGTTAGGTTTAGGTTAGGGTAAGGTTAAGGTTCTTGTCACGGTTAACTTTAGGGTAAGGGTTAGGTTTAGGTTAGGATTAGGTTTAGGTTCTTGTCACGGTTAATTTTAGGGTAAGGGTTAGGTTTAGGTTAGGGTAACTTTAAGGTTCTAGTCAAGGTTAATTTTAGAGTAAGGGTTAGGTTTAGGTTAGGGTTAGGATAAGGTTCTTGTCACGGTTAATTTAGCGTAAGGGTTAGGTTTAGGTTAGGGTTGGGTTAAGGTTCTTGTCACGGTTAATTTTAGGGTAAGGGTTAGGTTTAGGTTAGGGTTAGGTTAAGGTTCTTGTCACGGTTAATTTAGGGTAAGGGTTAGGTTTAGGTTAGGGTTAGGGTTAGGTTAAGGTTCTTGTCACAGTTAATTTAGGGTAAGGGTTAGGTTTAGGTTAGGCTTAGGTTAAGGTTCTTGTCACGGTTAATTTAGGGTAAGGTTTAGGTTTAGGTTAAGGTTCTTGTCACAGTTAATTTAGGGTAAGGGTTAGGTTTAGGTTAGGGTTAGGTTAAGGTTCTTGTCACGGTTAATTTAGCGTAAGGGTTAGGTTTAGGTTAGGGTTGGGTTAAGGTTCTTGTCACGGTTAATTTTAGGGTTAGGTTTAGGTTAGGGTTAGGGTTAGGTTAAGGTTCTTGTCACGGTTAATTTAGGGTAAGGGTTAGGTTTAGGTTAAGGTTCTTGTCACAGTTAATTTAGGGTAAGGGTTAGGTTTAGAAGTAATAGTCGTGATTAAGGTTAAGGAAAGGGGTTAAGTTTGGGTTTGGTTTAGGTTAAGATTAGGTAAGTTTAAGGTAAAGTTATTGTCATGTTTGGTTTGTATTGAACTGTAGATTTTGCTGGTTTCTTCATATCATTCTCTGTTCAAATCGTGTGCTTTCTGCTTATCTGTGTATATTAAACAATATTATAGCAATATTTAGGACACATTGTACAATTTATGAAATGCTCTTTTTAACACGTATGACCAGGCTGATATAGTACAACTATTTTGATTTTCGTGTTAGGTGTGTTTGGGTGGCACAGTGGCATTGCAGGAAGTAAATGTGTCACGCAGCTCCAGGGTTGTAGGTTCGTTCCCTGCTTAGGTGCCTCTCTGTGATGTTTACGTGGAAAGTGGCCGTGGTATATTCCAAAATACTTTATGAATCCCAGAGGGTAATTGCAATTACTATAAACTACCCCCTATTGTAGTGTGACAATGTGTGTGGTACCCTGTGATGGTGCCTGGTCCAGGGGGTATTCCTGCCTTGCTCCCGTTGGCTCCAGGTGGGCTCTGGATTAACTGTGACCATCAGGAAGAAGTGGATAAGATAATGACTGACCGACTGACTGACTGATTTGAATTGATTTACTAGACTTTGTAAAAATGTTATAATTGGCGCCACCTATTGATTTAAAACCTTCAAGACTTTAAATAACCAGTTCAGTTCACAGATTATGTGAACAAAACATTTATCTTTCAACTTAAATTACATCGATTCAACAAATATTTGGCAATATATGGCTTTGGTGTTATAGAAACTGCACCTCTGAGACACTGTTTGAAGGAAGTTTGTTTTGAAAATTGAAAGCTCACCAATCTAAACTCAAATCAAAATGTATCTGTGTACTTTTTACAGCTGATGATGTCACCGACCAACTCTACAGAAATCAAAAATTGAAAAGGTGAGAAACACATGCAACAAAGGATAAAGACATAAACCCCCACTGAGACAAAGGATAAAGCCCCTCAGAGCTGGAGGAAGAAACCTTCGGGAGGAACCAGTCTCACAAGGGGGGACACCTCCTCCTCTGATCCAACTACTTACACAAAGTTAATAAGGGGACACTGGACCACATGTCTGCTGTAATACTCAGGTGCACTAAAGTAAGGATAGCCAACCTTAGGCACCCACATGGAGTGTTCCTAAACCAAGTCCCTTTCTCGAGAGATCCTGGTTTAGGACCCGTCACAGAATTAGCAGAAACACCCAGATCAAATAACCCTTCACAGGCCCTGTGGTTAAGTGGTTAAAGCCATGCCTCTGTGAGTCAGAGGTTGTTGGCTCAAATCTCAGCTTTAAGTATTTTGTAGCCACTGATAATATAAGAGATAAATGTCCAAAAAAAAGACCTACTACTAACAGGTTCCTGTGGCTCACTGGTAGATGCCATGCCTCTGTGGTCAGGAGGTCATCAGTTCAAGCACTGATAGGGAACTCAAGGTTGCAGTTGGTGAGAGCCAAGGAAGCCCTGAGGGCAGAACCCAAGAAGGGGGGAAAAGATCCCGGGCTCCCCCTGGGGCCTCCAGAGAGATGAGGAGCAGGGGTTATGAAGCAAGGGACAAGGTGTTTGACTTAGTTTAAAAATTACAGGTAGTTTTAAAACTATCACCCACACTTTCTTTTTTTTTCCCCCTCCTGTTCCTCCTCCTCCCTTTCTTGTACTTCCTCCTCCTCTTCCAGAACTTGCTCCTCCTGTTCTCCAGATCCCAACCAATGGTGAGACTGTGCCAGATTTGAACCAGCAACCTCAAGATCACAAGGCAAGGCTTTTCCCACTAAGCCACCAGATCTCACACTTCACCTCCTTTTTTTAGGGGGTTTATCTTCAACACTGAACCATCAACAAATTCTTAAACTTTGTTTTGCTCAAAATCAGCCACCCAGACATTCCATCTTCAGCTGATCCTACTTTTAAATGCTCATACACACCAGTAGAAAGTTCTCAAATCGCATTTCTCATCATGTCTCTCCAGTCTAACAGATTTGGACCTGTATTTGTCTTCAACACTACTTTGTACAGTGCCAGTCAAAAGTCTGGACACACCTACACTCTTCAACCCTTAAAGTAAAACTGTCTTGGTATTGCTGCTCATGCAGGACTAGGTTGGTCATGCTGGTCTACCAGCATAGTCTTTCTGGTTGACCAACCAGCTTAACCTGCATTACCAGCATGAACAGGGGTATTTTATCAGCAAGGTTCTGAAACCAGCTACCAGCAAACCTGATCTTGGGCAGGGGTGTGTCCAAACTTTTAACTGGTACATCACCCTGGGTTTTCATTCTGGTACACTGAAACCTCCCGTTTTGTTGGTATCAAGGCACACGTGGAACATCTCCCTTTTTTGCTTTTTGATGTAATGTGACTCTGACAGTTGTTATTTTTATTGTGTCAGAACTTCATGATGAACAGGGCAGTAGATCCACAACGACTGGAATAAACTCAGAACCTTCCATTGATGATAGAAAATGACAGTAATCTCATAATGCATTAAAGAGCACATCATTATAGTCTTCAGTTAAGGACGGGGCAGAGGCTGGATGTGCAGAGGGCTTTTATTGGGTTATTTCAGTTCAGATCAAAACACCAGTAACATTCAGAACCAACAGAAACTTCACAGCAAGTTCCTCAAACTGAGGACCTAAAAAGACTTACAATCAGTCCTCATGAGCTGCAGCTGTTGCTGAGGTGATGGGTATCAGGTAAGGGGTGGGGCCTATCCCAAAACCAGTGGAGTGCATGGTTTGTACATGTACTATCCCACCAGATTATTCACCTGCGTGCAATATCGTACTAATTTTTAGTCTCCTAAAAAATTATTATTTTAAATAATACATTTGATAAAGAATGACTCGATCTGATTAATGTGGATGACACTGAGTTAGAAGAAAAACTGCCTAATTTACAAAAAATATTTACAAATCATAAGGAACCTAACCCCTAAACTGCTCCCCAGACAGCGCAGCAGGGGCAAAATCCCTCCACAATGTCCAACACAAATGGTGAACCGTTGTGTTTGTCTTTATTTATTTTTGTTGAAATGTTTTCTTTTAATGTTTCAGCAAATAAATGCATCTTTTTTTTCCATATTTCTAAAACGATATTCAGGTGGTTTTTTACACGATGAATTTAATTTATTGCATGTATCAAAGCCACGTCTGCACTCAAGCAGAACTGGATCTAATTCGGAGTCGGGAGGATAACATGCAGCCATGCTTTAAAACTGCACATTTCATATTGTGTTGCATTTAAAGTTTCTCGCCACTGTAGCGTGAAAAGACGACGGCCTAATAATAGTGTAATTAACTGAACCTCTGCAGGAGATAATAGGCTTTCCCCTCAATGCTGTCTGTGCAGCCACTGTGTGGTGCTGCGCAGTGCTACAGCCTGTGACAGCACTTTTGCAACATGAGCTCTGTGTGTGTGTGTGTGTGTGTGTGTGTGTGTGCGCTCCAAGTTAGGGCCTCAGAAACACTGCCTCTCACAGACAATTGCTCCTCCAGCGCGTATCTCTGTTGATTGTACTCTGCGAAACGAGAGGTGGCTCACGATGAAATCCAAACAACCGGCCGACCGATACCGGCCCTGTTTACGCCCCCCACCTGCCGCCCGAAGGGGGTTTCGCTTTGAGAGATATGGCAACCCTACTCTCTCTCCACTGCACAGCTCGGTGCCCAGATTAATAGAGAAGATAGACATATGTACTCACTCATCAATTTGATCGTGTGTGGCCGGGAGCAGGCCGCTGTTTGTATGGGTGCAGGGCGGCGGAGGGGGGCGAGGGGAGGTCGAGGTGGGTGAGGGGACGCATATCATGGCATTGGCAAATGAAGATATGCTGACAAGCCCTTGTAGCTGCATAATAACTCCTGCTTGTCTCCATAAGCATGCATCATATATCTCCGGCTGTTTTTGCCCTTTGAGGCTCAGAAATGATCGGCTTAGACCCGGAGGTGAATGGGAATCAACATTTGTGGATTACCGAGTTCAACTTTCCAATTATTTTAACTCCTTAAGTGCTCAGATGTCGGTTTCCATTCCTCACTCCAATCCACAGAAGTCCCACTCACTGTCATTCAGAAGATTTGCAAAGCATAACAGAGGCTGTCCGGAATATCTGTGGTCATGTTCGGAATATCTCTGCATGGTTTATTATCATTTCCATTAACCTTTAGAACTTTAGGCCAATTTTACGGGATGTTTTTGTATTTTGACATACTTTTGATTTGGGTTTATTTCAAAGGGGTCGAGCAAAATATCCCATAAACAAACGTAGAAATTCTAACCATTTGTCTGCAAACCTCCTCATTTAATGGGTTCAAAAGATCCTAGAATCCTTTCCATGGTGAAGAATAAACCCATCACAACATCCAGCCAAGTGAAGAACGCTCTCCAGTAGGTGATAAGTAGGTGTATCAGTGTCTAAGTTGATCATAAAGGGACACAATTCATGAAAAGCAAATACAGAGGCTTCACCACAAGGTCCAAACCATTAATCAGACTCAAAGACAGAAATGCCAAAAACATCTAAAGAAGCCAAGCTGTGGAACAGCATTCTTTGGACAGATACTGTATGTCCTCATTAGAGATGTAAACATTAACAGATCCTTAGCCCTCTTGATCTCTTCTAAAGGCTGGAATTGCTTTAGATCTCTTCTCAGATACATACTTCACTAGCAAATGATGCTACCAACACAAGAGCACGAGTCATAATGGATAGCACCTACAGCGGGACGACCTTATATAGTCAGTCAAGTACAGAGACTTGTTTACGTCACATGTGCCGCCAAGCTTGAAACTTCTCATATCTCACAATGTCAAACCTGCCCACCAAGTTTTGTTCCTGTTGGTTGATTCCTTCTGGGTGCAGCTTTGGTTTTGATAATTAGTTCATATTCCAAAACAATACCTCATCACCAGCCATAACTGTGTTGACCTTATCACCTCCTCTAGCAGGGGTTAATTAACCATCACTTTCTCTGCTGCCATTCCTGATCCCACTGCTTCAGGTTTCTCCGGAACCCGCCCTCAGCCGGGGGTTTAAACTTATCAACTCCCCGAAGGTCACCTGTGCTCTCAAGGCTGTTTAGCAAGGTCAGCCTGTAATGAGCTGCAACTACTTTATTTGCCACGCGGAAGCTCGGAGGGATTAATTGTCCCCGCTCTGTCTCATCCGCCATCGGAGGCCCCTTTGTCAAAATGATCCATGGCTCTCGTCCCCCGGGCCCACGCTTTCATTATTAAGGTGCTCGCCGATCGATCGGAGCATTTTTAACACTGTGCCCTGTAACTTTTATCAATCCTTATTGTCTAATGACCAATAGTGGCCTGTTAAGAGGCAAGGCCCTATCTGCAGTAGCCACGGAGCTCATGCATTTTTAATTGACCCTGATTGTTGCATTAACAGCTGAATATGCAGACAACCCCCACCCCCCACGTCCCCCCTGTCTGTCCCCGTCCCCTCCTCTTTCTCTCCAAGGCCTCGGTCCTGCTCTTAAGTGAAAGTTCAAAATTAAAAACCCATAGGAATCAATACAGGGGGCGTCTAAGTCTGCGCACTCGTTCTTCCTGGCGCGACACCACTCCCTTTGCACTCTAAGCTGTGTATAAATGACGTAAATGAGCATATAAGCACCAGAAATGACCTCAGAGTAAAATAGAACCCCAGTTGCTCTGGTGTGCGGACGGGAGGAGTTTAGAAGTTTTAAAGCAGTATTAGGAGCTCGGGAGACTGCCCAGGGTTTTTTCCCTTTCAAGAGAAAGCAGCACATCATAGTGAGGCACACTGTCAAAAAATATTTCATGGGCAAATGGCGCGCAAAGCACTAATTTAAGGCCCGGATCGCTCTTGCCGTGACGCAACAAAGAGAGAGGCTGACAAACAGCTGGCAAGTGGGCAATTACTACTGACAGAATGCACTTTGAATCTGCATTAGGCAAATTCATTTGACAGTTGCTCAATACGATTCTATAACATAGCGGGATTATATGGTACAAGCCTCAGCCGGATGCCCGCAAAGTGCATGAAAAGTATTTTTAATAATGCATCTTTAAATCACATCAAATGGAATTGGTAGAAGAGTCTTTTTTCTAACATGCTGATGAGAGAGAACCTCAGGATCTGAGCTGCATCACCACACAATCAGAGATGTTTCAGCAGCTCCCTGCCAATGTGGTCATGTGTTCTTTTATTTTTATTTTTAGCTTAGAATTATCCAGCAAATAAGTGGTGTTTTTTTCTCTTTATTTCTCTCTATTTTATCCCTGTTTTTTAGATGTTTTCACTCATTTTAATTGAAAGAGAGCAGATTTATGTTATTACTCTATTGATAACTTATGTCACAATTCATTTCTCCACATATTGTGCATCAGCAGTTTTTTTTATTACATGAATTTTTATTTTACCAAACCCTGTTAGGACTCTACCCCCATCACATATGATGTTCCTGACATTAGGAGGGGAAAGATGAACACACACATGCACACACACACACACACACGCACACACACACACACACACATACATATCATACTATACATATTTAAGACTGGATACTTTTATTTACTGTGAGTAAATGTTGTCCTTCACTGACTGACCAACTCACTGTAATCACACTGGTCTGAATATACTGGCTGTACTGGATTGGATTTTAGGCTTCAGTTGCTGCTGATTGTTCTGCTTACTGGGGACTCATATGTGAGGGGTGTGTGTGTGTGTGTGAGAGAGAGAGAGAGAGAGAGAGCTTACCCAAGTTAAGGACAGCCTAGACAACTAGACATCGTGTTGAACTTTATTAAAAAGAGCCAAAACGAAGATCCATGCATTACCCGCCTTCATCTCCACTCAGAATCACATGGAATTGAACTAAAAACCAACTTGGGGTCCGCTCTGTGGGGTCTGCTGGAGATGCTGAAGTTCTGATGTTGCACTTGCCTAGTTTGGCTTCTACAACATCTGCAGTAGGCAGAGTTTTCATTGATTCATCATGACTAGGTGTCCCAATACTTCTGTCCATATAGTGTATCTTACAGACAGCGACAGAAAACGCTCTGGTTGCAGCAGGTTTGCTCTGCAGCCTGTAGCTCTAGTCAGGGCACTATTCCCAAGACCTCCAAACCCAGACTTATTCCCTGTCCAGCCTTTAATAATGGATGACCCAGAGCTGATAGGAACCTATCAAGGCTCTCTAACCACACTGAAACCACTACCAGTGTCCCTATGGGAAATCAGACACAGCCCAGCCCAAACAGCTCGTCTTGTATAACAACTCTGTGGGCTTAAAAAAAGGTTCTGGGTGTAAAACTTCGGCTTTGACGATGTTTAGGGGTTCGTTTTGGAGCAAGAAACTGTTGGTCCGATGAAGTCGGCAACTCTTATTTTCTGATTAGATCATGACGAGGATTTGAGCTGCTTTCCAAACGATTACAATCCTCTTAACGTACACTTGTTAGGCCATCGCACTTGTGTCTTGAGACAGCTGCTGTTTAACGATGATGGGAAGGCTCTTATTGTTGTAGTGGGTGCATCAGCGATGTTAAGGGTTCGGTTTTAACGCCTGTTCTAATTCGAATTCACAGCCAGCATATTTCTAATTTAAGAGATAAGCAGGGTCACTTCACAGTGGCAGGTCATACTTCACGGACGCACGTTTCCTGAAAGGCTTTCTGGCCTTCTTTTGTCGAGGCGGCTTCCGTTTTCAGCTCGGTAGCCGAAACCGCCAGACAAACGCCTCGTTAGAACACCATTGTATTAATCTCCACGCCGCCTCACAATGAAGTAAATCTGTGATCTGAGGAGAAAGCCTCGATGACTGGGCCTAATCTGGCAAACAGAACGGACACGTCCCCCTCGCCGCCGCGCTCGGGCGGTATTATCTGCTTGAGCTCATGTAGACGCAGGCCTTAAGCCCGCAGTACCTCTGAGATTAATTAACAGTAAACTTTACATTGCACACGAATCTATATTAGAGCAGTCATCGGCACGTCCCCGGCGCATTGCCTACAGTGACCACCGACATTTTAGGCTCATGAAAGGCCGTGTAGAAGCTCAGACAACTGTTAGCACTTCCTCTGTCCCTCTTGGACGTTCCATTATGCATGCTGGCCTCGTTCCCATTCCGATAGCCCTTAAAAAAAACGTACAGCGATTTGAGTGACAAAGATCTCATCCATTTTTCAACTGCTCCAGCAGGCCACTGAGAGAACGTAATCACTCCAGAGCTGCTGCGACAATTAGAAATGTGTTGTTGGACAACAGCCTTGGACCTACTCACAAATTAGCCTGAGCAGAGAGAGAGAGAGAGAAAGAGAGAGAGAGAGAGAGAGAGAGAGAGAGAGAGAGAGAGAGAGAGAGGGAGGTGGGTGTGGGGACAGAGAGAGAGAACAAGACAGTGAGTGCAATAGAGGGAGAGAGAGCAATAGAGAGAATGAGAGAGAGAGAGAAAGAGAGAGAGAGAGAGTTAAAGAGTGGACAAAAGTATTGGGACACCTGCTCATTCACTGTTTCTTCTGAAATCAAGGACATTAAAAAGAGTTGATCCTGCTTGTGTTGGAGTAACTGTCTCTACTGTCCAGGGAAGACTTTCCACTAGATTCTGGAGCACTGCTGTAAGGATTTGATTGCATTCACTGACAAGAGCATTAGTGAGGTCAGGATGTTGGATGATCTCCACCCCTCCTCATCCCAAAAGCACTGTATGGAGCTCCATCATTCCAGAGAACACAGTTCCACAGACATGGTGGCAGAGAGACCTATTCTATTGGCAGTACCTCTCTGCCAGGACTAGACAAGCTGTGTGTGCGCATTAGCACTGTGTCAGCAATGGGTGCAACTTCAAGTAGTTGAATGCTGAAGGGATGTCCACAAACTTTTGGAGATGCAGGCGATGAGAAAAAGCCTAACATAAGCTAATTAGAATATCATAAAACATTTCATAGTCTTTCTGTTGATCAGTTCTCCACGACGCTTCCTTTTGTTGAAAGGCTGGACTTTATCCATAACGTCATAACCAGCACAACGAGCAGCATCCGTCTCCTCCTCTTAACGTCTCTGGTGACACACAGGGAAGAGACGGGAAACAGAAGAAAGAGAGTCAGAAGAAAGTCCATATGTTCTGCGATTGGATTTGTAGAATAAAGATATTAAACACTTTATGTCTTAGAACCCGAGATCCACATATCATACGTCATACTTAACAAACAACAAGACCAGAAGACTTACCCTGTTTAACCAATCGAGCTGAAATACATTTCCAACTGAATTAAATCCCAGTTTAAATGTTTACTGCTCTGTCCACGCGTCCATGATCAACCTGCATACAGACTCTGACTGATCAGAGAGAGGGGGCGGGGCTAATGCTCAACCTGCATACAGACTCTGACTGATCAGAGAGAGGGGGCAGGGCTAATGCTCAACCTGCATACAGACTCTGACTGATCAGAGAGAGGGGGCGGGGCTAATGGTCAACCTGCATACAGACTCTGACTGATCAGAGAGAGGGGGCGGGGCTGATGATCAACCTGCATACAGACTCTGACTGATCAGAGAGAGGGGCGGGGCTGATGACATCACTGATATATTGGGTTATTGAGACAAATAAGAAGGGTCTGTTTGCTCTCTTTTTTTTTGTTCAGTGTTCAAATTTCAGAATAAAAGTCCAAAGAATGGATCAAACTGATACATACATAAAAATGGAATTAATACAGGATATTCAGGGTTTTTTGTCTATTTTATTTGAACCTTTGTCAAATATTTTGAAGAATGTATTATTATAAATTTCCTTGTTAACCTAATCATTACAAATAACCCTTGCATTTTCAGCTCAAAAACACTCTGGAAAAATAATTTCTAACAGCATTTTTGAAAAATTGTAGGTGTGAAGTAGATTTTTGATCAAAAATTACATTTTAAAATAAGACATATTAGAGTAACCTAGGATCCTCTGAAAATAATAATATCTGTCATGTATGGCTGTCTAGAACAACAACAAATATACATCTAACTATGGAAACATGCACTTTTTTCAGGAGCATTGTGTTAGAAATTGTTTAATTTCTTCTTAATTTTACTTGGAATTAGAAAATAGTATTTAGTTTTTTTGAAAACGGATGAACATTTCTTGTTTAAATATATTGATATGTATATAAAGTAAATATTAGAATTGATTATACAGTTGATACAGCTGAAAAAGTCCCTCATAATGATGTTTTGTACGCTGGCTTGTGAAAATGTCTTCACTAAGCGGACCTTCCAGAAGTCATCCAAAATGCAGCGGCGCACCTCGTCTTCAATGTCCCCAAATTCAGTCATCTATCTCCTCTGCTGAGTTCCCTTTATTGGCTTCCTGTAGCTGAACATCAGACTCAAAACCTTGATGCTGGCCTACAAAAGCCAAAAACGGACCAGCACCTCCATACATGATGGAAATGGTCAAAACTCGAGCTGGACCAAGAGTCCTTCGAGCAGCAAATACAGCTTGGCTTGACCCACCGTCCCTCAAATCGCCAGGAAAACATGCATCCACACTCTTTTCTGTTCTGGCACTAAAACGGTGGAACGAACGTCCCCTTGAGGTCCAAACAGCTGAGTCCCTCACTGTGTTCAAACGCAGACTGAAGACCATCTGTTTCAGGAGTATTTAACTCCATAAAAATTTATTCTGGATCTTGTTGGTCAGAACAGTCCGGATCTAAGCGTGAGGAATCTCTGGATTCCAGCCTCGTCTACTAGTTAAGGATATTTTCCGAGTGAAGAGCAAAGCACTTTAGTCGCTCAGGATTAGGGCGTCTGCTAAATGCCATAAATGTAGATGTAAACTGGACCATATTTAATTTTGATTATATATCCTTGTTCTATAGCTTTAGAATCAGCCCAGTCGTTTTTTTATTAAGTTTCTAGATCATTGTTACAATGTTAGGCATGAGATCGCACTCTACCATAACCCAACACCACCCTTGAGAGATGGTGACGGCTGGCGTAGTGGATAACCCGCCGCCTTTCTTCAGAAGAACAAAGATTTGTTTTCCTGTCTCTGAACTTCTGCAATAAAGAGTGCACATGTAAGACTGCACTGCATTCACCTACCATTGCAAGTCGCTGTGTGTAAGAGCATTTCCGAACACAGAAATGTAAATTTATACACAAGCATGATCCAAACGCATCGACGTTGAGATTTGGGATTTCTCATTTGTTCGCTGAATTTTTCCATCTGCCATTTAGTCAGTCAGAGCAGACACTGACGTCGCCATGAGGCTGTTGTGACAGAAGCCATCTGACGGAGTCTCCCTCGTCCTCAGCTTTTCATCCTGCATTAGGCCTCATCATCAAGCTCCCCTTGGTGGGGCCTTCGCGAGGCGTCAGTCTCCAGAGCTTGTGTTCTCTCTCTCTCGCCTCCCCCGCAGACACACCTCGGGCTTGGAGGAAGCCTCCTCCTCTGCCTTTGTAGTGCACATCTGCTCAACATCAGGTGACAGAGCTGATTAACTTCACTCAGGTCTTAATAAGACAAGCCGAAGTGCTGGGCGAGTCTCAGCTGAAATCAGCTCGCTCATCCTCCTAAGGAGGTGGGGGGGGGGGTGCCTTTGACTCATGTTGGACGTTCAGGTTTTGTCCCCTTTTGAAGTCTCATTATGAGCCACGAACGTGACGTGGCCTTGTTTCGGGCAGCCGTAACTATTTGTTTGTGGGTTTCAGTGCTATTGCATGGGAAGATCATGAGCGAGCGGCTGAGCCCGTGACAGCCTCCCCTGCAGGCTTTCTCACAGAAGGTAGTGGAGGTCTCGTTTGCGCTTGACTCTCAGTGTGATCTGTACGCCGGGTGATCCAACCGGACTGTCAGAGGCATCACTTCACTGACAGCCTATTCATGAGCACAGCTTGTTTGAAATGCCATCTCAAGACATATTCCCTAGTTTTTACCAACATGCCTCAGAGTTCAGTGTCACCATATGTGATTTACTCACTCTATGAATAGTTAAATCACTAGTTTCTGGGCTTCAAGTGAAATGCAACATGGCATGGGCTTAGTCGAGTATTCACAGCAAAAAAATAAAAAATACAAAACTTTGCTCCTTACTCCAGATGTAGTCAACCTGTTAAGGGTCTATATCATGGTAACATGAGGTTCCTTTGTGTTAATGAAATAAATAATTCATCAACAATATGTCTGTTATTGAACTGAAGCATACTGGTCACTGTCCAGTGGTCTCATCATTGTGTAATGAATTATCTGTGAAAATCCCAGTTTAAATGCGAAAGGAGCTTCCAGTGCATGTTTACTGCTGAATTGATCAGAGAGAGGGGGCGGGGCTGATGCTCTACCTGCATACAGACTCTGACTGATCAGAGAGAGGGGGCGGGGCTGATGCTCGACCTGCATACAGACTCTGACTGATCAGAGAGAGGGGGCGGGGCTGATGATCAACCTGTATACAGACTCTGACTGATCAGAGAGAGGGGGCGGGGCCGATAATCAACCTGCATACAGACTCTGACTGATCAGAGAGAGGGGGCGGGGCCGATGATCAACCTGCATACAGACTCTGACTGATCAGAGGGAGGGGGCGGGGCTGATGCTCAACCTGCACACAGACTTTGACTGATCAGAGAGAGGGGGCGGGGCCGATGATCAACCTGCATACAGACTCTGACTGATCAGAGAGAGGGGGTGGGGCTGATGCTCACCCTGCATACAGACTCTGACTGATCAGAGAGAGGGGGCGGAGCTGATGACATCACTGACCCAGATATTAGATTATGAGAACACAAAAAGGGTTTGCTCTGTTTCTTTGCTCACACAGAATTGTGAAGATTACAAATCATCACAATTCATCACAACGATTGCATGTCCAGCTCAAAAACACTCTGGATGATTAAACATTTGAGTAGTCTGGGATCTCCTGAAAAATAAAAGTATCTGCTATGTCTCCTATAAATACTTTTTGGTCAATTAAAGAATTCAAACTAACTTTTTTCACTGTCATCGTGGGGTTTTGTGTGTAGAATTTAGAGGGAAAAAGAATTGAATCCATTTTGAAAGACTAACAATGTGGAGAAAAGTGAAACAGTGAATAGGTCACAGGATCATGCTTTAACATTGGTGCCATATTGGTCCAGGCAACTTCTCATAACTCCAATTAAATTGTTCTGGGAAAAAAAGAAATCTGATTGATCAGCAGATTGGAGTTCTCTGGGAATTTCATATTTACAGCTCTAGTCCCTAATCCCTTCATTCCTCCTCCTGTCTCTGATCAATAAGAGTGATCAGTGTAGAAATACAGTGAAGAGGAAGAAGAAAGTGGTTGAGATCTTCTAAGCTGGTCTGAACAACAACAAAGCTTGGATCTAGATTTCCTATAGACGCCCCCATCCTGCACCTGGATGTGTTCAATTCCATCAGCAGCACATCTGATTTAACATTAAGTCTTTCCACAAAATGTTTTTCCACAATGAACTACTCGCAGATGCTTCACATAAGCACTGTGATGACATCATTACTTTTAGAACCAGTAGGTTCTGCAGGTTCTAACCACATTTGTATTGTGCTGGTGTGTGAAAGCTTTCCTGAGTTTTAAAGCTGAGAAGACAAGGTGTGATTTTGCACAACTAGTCCAGGGCAGGGTGGGCAACAAGTCCAGGGCAGGGTGGACAACTAGTCCAGGGCAGGGTGGGTAACTAGTCCAGGGCAGGGTGGCCAACTAGTCCAGGGCAGGGTGGGCAACTAGTCCAGGGCAGGGTGGCCAACTAGTCCAGGGCAGGGTGGGTAACTAGTCCAGAGCAGGGTGGCCAACTAGTCCAGGGCAGGGTTGGTAACTAGTCCAGGGCAGGGTGGCCAACTAGTCCAGGGCAGGGTGGCCAACTAGTCCAGGGCAGGGTAGCCAACTAGTCCAGGGCAGGGTTGGTAACTAGTCCAGGGCAGGGTGGGTATCTAGTCCAGGTCAAAGACATTGAATAAAAAAAGCTGAGAAATGTAAACATTTTTGTGTTTTTATCCAGAAAATTGCAGCTATTTCTTCTCAGGTCAGTCTTGTCTGGACCAGTGTGGTGGACAATATAACGTTTCAGACCAACAAGAGTTCCAACACCAAGTGTGGAGTCTAGCTATAAATGTCTGTGATGCAAACCGTTCTAATGGCACACGTTTTCACAACAGTCCTGGAACATTATGTCTGTACCTTCCTGAAACCTTTTAAAAACATGGCTGAACGTTCCTGTAACGTTCTCTGTAGAGAAATCGTGTATTAAATACAGATTGAACAAAATATACCGTCATTAATAACGAGCTGCTGATGAAGTTCCTCTCGCTCTGCTTCATATGTATCTCCACATTGTTATTTTTGCTCTTCTGCACATCTCTGGCCTCATTTGGCTAATTGCGCCAGGTGTTAATGTGTGTGTGTGTGTGTGTGTGTGTGTGTGTGTGCACTGACAGAACAAAGCAGAGCAGGCTGCAGTGTGTAAGTGTGTTTCCAAGTTCGACGGCATGTGCTGCGGTGAGTGGGTGGTGTGCTGCCGGCTCATTCTCTCCGCATAGCTGTGAGGGGTCAAACTTCTGCCCACTGTCTATCGCTGCCCACCTCCAAGACCCCCTCCAACCCCACCCCTCGCCATCAGCCCAACTTTGTGATCTGTGTGTCCTGGCCCACCTGTTCACTGCTCATTACTGTCAGCGGCGTGGTTAATAAATATCCAGGTGGAGAGAGTTTCCCATTGGTCCCTCTTCATCTCCACACACACACACACACACACACACACACACACACACACACACACACACACACACACACACACACACACAGCTCTCATGCTGTGGACCAGTCTGACAGCAGCCATTATTACACTGTAAGCGCTGCCATTTTTCACCCCCTTTCCAAACCCTGACAACATGCTCCATCTTTTACACACACACACACACACACACACACACACACACACACACACACACACACACACACACACTACATATACTGTACAAACAAAGGCTGTGCTTTCAAAAGCACTAGATGTTCACTTTCAGCACTCAGGTCTCAGAAGGTTCCTAAAGTCACTTCATGAGGCTGGTATCTGGACTTTATCCTGCTCTCAGCTCTGGTTTGGTTGCTACTGAAAGGTGTGGTCTGAGAGATCAACAAAAGCCTGAACAAACGGGGATGGACTGGCCATCGGGAGGAGCACTATGGATTCGAAAAACGACGCCCACATGGTCTGTCAGTCCAGCCCAGCCGACAGGTTTGATATCTGGGCCTCTTCAGCTGTGAATCGAGTTGCTAACTGGGTTTGTAAGTGGCTCGGAATATGTGGTTCTGTGCATAAGAAGGTCGGTGCCTCAAAATTCATAATTTTACATGCAGACCATAAAATGACTCTTGACCGACAGCCGGGCTCATCGCTGAGAAAATGATCTTGTCATTCGGGCCACTTCTTTGGTTTGTGTCCTCCAACTATTTATGAGGTCTGCCACTGAACACCTCCCTCACTGTTGCCGGTCAGTTTACCTTCTCCTCTGCAAGAATTCATGAGGAATGCAGAGTTGGATTGACGTAAAAGTCATGAATTCTGATCTGGCTGTTCAGGCCGAGTCGGAATGCCACAAATGCGGATATGGATCAGATTTCAATGCCGTGTATGAAAGTGGCCCAAATCGGAATTGAAAATCACAAAAATTACACATCTGGGTAAGAAAAGACTGGATTTGGGCCAATTTTATCTCCTGTGAAGTACACTGACTATTCAGTAGTACGTTATATTCCAGAATTAAAAAAAAGGTCATTACGATTGGCAGGGTGGATCAGTTCACAGGCGTTCCTACGACGTTCCCCTCTCAGTGGTTTTAATGTTATGGCAGATTAGTGTAGATCTGTTGCTTATAAAAATATAATCAAGACTGGTCTTGTTACGGATCCACTAAAATATGTTTAATAAAATAAAAATGTTCATAAAAAAGGTGCAATGAATGAGGAGGTGTCCCAATACTTTTGTCCATATTAAAATCCCTGACCCCTGATATTAGCTCTTCAGGGGAAAGAAGGGATTGGTTGGCTTTGAGAAATAAAGTAATTGCTCTTTACACTGGCAGCAGTTGACCGTGATGCTGTGCCACTACCACACAAGAACAAGGGTCACGGGAACTCGGTCATTATACGGTACATAAATAACTGCCCACGAGTGACCTTGACTGTGTCTTCTCAGATATTCCTGGGCTCTGAAGAGCAATCTCATGCAGATGGGCCGGACTGTAGGTGGTTGTGAGCAGGAGAGCGATCAGCTTGAGCTCCAAAATCAGCTAAGGCCAACCCTGTGAGCACAGCAGGTCCGAGGAATGACGGGGAGGACACAGGCACTTGATTCTGGAGAAGCAATCAGACTCTAAGGGGTTTAATGCACTGCCTTGGGTCTGAGCCACAGCAATTGGGTTTGATAGCCGTGTCATTATGAGAGGAGGGCGTCTGGAGGTCTTCAGCATTCAGGGATTACAGCCAGCAAGAGTGTGTGTGTGAGTGTGTGTGTTCTGTGTGTCATCACACTGAAGCTGCCACCTCCTCACCTCCTCATCATCCCACTCCCACCTTCTCACTGATTTCCTCTCCATCGAGATCTCAATGGCTGGAGTGCAGCACTCCACAAGACAATAGTGTAACTGCTCCAACGACCCTAAGCATGCTCCCCTCCCCTCACAGGAGACCAGTTTGTTATTATACCGGAGGTCCTGAAACTGTGGTGAAAATGAGCGAAACCAGCGTTATGCAGAGCTCCCCAGATGATACACCACCTGGACACGACCCTGGACATTTCTTGGGCCAGATTCATTAAACATGCTCCTTCAGATTTATAGGGGCATTGATAACGTCGCAGTAAAACGTTTGTTCACCAACAATGTGTGTAATGTAACATTTTCATGATGTCTTTGTCTATTGTTCATTGTCCACGTCTCCTGTCACCAAACTACACCATCACCCAAACAAATCTCACGTGGATCTAATGACCATTTCTATAAAGTTTTCAAATGTTTGGTCACACAGGTGAGTCATAAAAGTGGCAGAGTAGACACTGTGTGCATGTGTGTGTGTGTGTGTGTGTGTGTGTGTGTGTATATATATATACACACATACAGGGGTTGGACAATGAAACTGAAACACTGTCATTGTATTGTGGGAGGTTTCATGGCTAAATTGGAGCAGCCTGGTGGTCAATCTTCATTAACTGCACCAGTAAGAGCAGAGTGTGAAGGTTCAATTAGCAGGTAAGAGCACAGTTCTGCTCAAAATACTGCAATGAACACAACATTATGGGGGACATACCAGAGTTCAAAAGAGGACAAACTGTTGGTGCACGTCTCGCTGGCGCATCTGTGACCAAGACAGTAAGTCTTTGTGATGTATCAAGAGCCACGGTATCCAGGGTAACGTCAGCACCACCAAGAAGGACCAACCACGTCCAACAAGTTTAACTGTGGACGCAAGAGGAAGCTGTCTGAAAGGGATGTTGGGGTGTTAAACCGGATTGTATCCAAAAAATGTCCTTCCTAAGACGAATTGATGCTGTATTGGCTGCAAAATGAGGTCCTAGTTTCATTGTCCAACCCCTCTATATATACACACACACACACACACACACACACGTTCTGAAACCATTGACCAGTAGTGTACATATATTATGCAGCATCATGTTGTTAATCAAGAGATGACATCACTATTCCATTTATTTCTATTTTGTAACTGAACATAACATTTCTGAAACTTTTGGATGGAAACCTGCTTAGTGACTTACAAGAGTAATGCTGACATCTGGGATGGGGCTGTTATTCCGGCCACTTTGAGGTTGGTGTGTTAGTGAATCAGGGGTACTTGGGGTAGATCCAGATACCTCTGGTGTAAATCGTCATCATCAGTGCTTTCAGAGCCGCCTTAACCCCAACCCCCGCCCGTAGATGAGAGCCCGGCCCAATCCCTTTGATTGGCCGGGCTGCATTTGCAGCAACTTCAACTTTGATTAGTGCCTGCATGAAAATGTATCCCCTGCTCTCAAAGAAAAGCGGGGGAGTAGCTACCTGTCAGGAAACCCACAAACAAGGCGAGTTAAGAAGCAGCACACTGCATATATTAAACCCTAATCCACCCAGCCATTTCATTGTGGGGCAGGGCTGCTAAATCCCCCATGATCCCAAACCTCAACCCCCCCAACCCCACCACCACCCCGCGGGTCTGAGGCGTGCATCCCAGGACGCTGGCGTGCAAGCAAGGGAGGTACGCCGTCAGTCGGCCTTGAAAAAAAGCCACTCTCTGAGCTCACAACAAAGGCATCCCACCAGATGTTGTGAATACCATAAAAGCCCCCACTGTCTCCTCGTTCCCCGTCACAAAACACAAACAGTATATGAATTAATCAGTGCACAGGTAAATAAATAAATAATGTATATAAGGAGCTAATTAAACGTGTTTATTCCTGTTATCATACGCTGCCCGAGTCCACCCCCCTCCATCCACCCCCCCCCCCCTGCCCAGCCCGCCCTTCGCTCGAAACCATGAATCATTAAGTGGCTGCTAAATTGGTCTCTGGGGCCGGTGCGGTGGCACAGGGGCGGTCAGCGGCTTGTCTCTCCACTGAAGGCAGGTGTGGCGACCGACGGCCCGCAATCCTTAGCGGCGTAGACTTAGGTAAGGGAGGGGGGAGCAGGGTGGGCTTCACGCTGGGAGGTGAGCAGCCGGAGGAGCAGCGGCAGCCGAGCGGCTGACAGCGCTGCCCGTCACAGCCCAGGCCGGGCTTTGATTAATGAGGGCATTTGAAAGACAATTAGCGAGAGCAGATTTGCCTTCAACCGCCTTATCAATCAGAACGCTTTAATTCAAAGCGGAGCGAGCTTCTGTCAACAAAAGCGGTGCATCAGCAGCTCGCCTCCAACACACGGCCAAGCCAAGCGCGCTGGGAAAAGGGCAAAGGCCGAGGAAGTGCACTCTGTAAACAACGCGACCAGCAGTGGAACGACCATCGCAAAACTTCCCCTTCCAGTTTTCATATCCGGGCGCTGCGCGGCCCACGCTCGTTTTATTGATGAGCGCAATGAAAATACTGTCTTGTTAAACTTGCCAGTATTTCATAGCCGACATAAAAAATGTAGAGGCGAGTCACCAAATCGGCACATAAATGTAATAAAACACCACAGCCTAATTATTAAGTAATGATCTCAAATTGTGACCATAAATCACAAAGCTGGGTCATATTCTCAGGAACACGTACAGTTGTCACGTCAACTCGGAGATTCGCGTTGCAGGGAAGCTGAAAGCGGGGAAAAAGCCGTACGTTCACATTAAAGAGGCTCCGACCAAAACTGACAGATTTAAAGGTCGGCGTTCTAAAGATATTTCCCCTCAACTTTCTGACGAGCGCACGAACACTCGCCAAATATACATATCAAGAGTTTACCTCCATTCCCCGACACGTTCCCTCTTCTGTCTGAGGGCTGCACACAATTACACCTGTCAGTCATTCCCACCCGAATGATCCCAACCACTGGAGGAACGATTCACCGAAAACGTGGGGGGGAGGGGGAGGGGCAGCGAAAGAGACGTGTATTTTTATAAAGCTAAAACAAGTGAGTAAAGAAGTGCCTCTATTGATCTGACTCCTTGTAGATAAAGCAAGTGCGATGGGTGAGAAGAAACAAACACACGAGGTAGACGGCACCTCTGGGAGGAAAATCGATAACGCTGCCTAACTCGGTGGTCTCCTCCGGTCAAGCTATTCTCTCTGGGCTGAGGGGGCTGAGGTGGGAATAGCTGGAGGGAGGACATGCATTTGTTTATTTATTTATTTATTTATTTATTTATTTATTCATTTTGGCTCCTGGCATATTTCCCGCTGCAGTACTGTAATGTTAGTGCAGCTTAGCCTAAGGGGGCCAGATTCAGGTTCTGAAGGCCACAAAGGCTATGAAGAAGAAGGTCTTGAGCCTCGATGGTTGTTGGAAAAATGTATACAGGCCTGTGTACTTTCTTCCATCCAGTTTCCAACACCAGTCCAATACTTTTGTCCAATCTGAAGGGAAAGAGGAAGGGGGTCCCCCTCGTGGGCCTGGTTCCTCCCAAGGTTTCTTCCTCCAGCTCTGAGGGAGTTTTTCCTGCACTGTCACCCTTTGTCTCAGCGGGGTGTTCATGTCTTTGTTCTTTATTTCAAGCTTCATTCTTCACCTTTTCATTTTTGGTTTCTGTAAAGCTGTAAAAAGCGCTACACAAATCAATTTTGACCAACACAAACCAGCAGAAACAGATGAGCTTCTGTCTCTCACTTTACATCTACAAGGTGGAAACACTCGGTAGGAGTGTCTAATAGAGTGGACAGTGAGTGGACACAGTGTTTAAACACTCCAGCAGCACTGCTGTGTCTGATCCACTCGTACCAGCAACACACACTAACACACCACCACCATGTTAGTGTGACTGCAGTGCTGAGAATGACCCACCACCCACATCATACCTGCTCTGTGGTGGTCCTGTGGGGTCCTGATCATTGAAGATCAGGGTGAAAGGGGACCAAACCTTCTGGCCATAACTGTAACGGAGGTAAACAACTTATTTCACTTTGTCTTCTGCCAATATTTCGTAACTGCGCAGAACATTTCTGAAACACCCGAATGGAGACCACAACCTGAGAAAGGCTTGTGTAAAGGCATGTATAAATATATATATAAATGTCTAATCCTAATTTGGAAAAAAAAACTAATTTTAGAGGGAACAAATGTAAAAATAAGCTGTACTGTAACAATGCACCACAGACTTGGGGAAAAATAACACTTATCGTACCCTAATTTTGCAAAAAATAAGGTTGTGAAGCAACACTAGCTGATCAATTTCGCAGATTTGTTCACGAGAGGTATCAGAGGTGAATTATTGACGCTTGAAGAAGCTCAAATATTTGGGAAATTCCAATAGAAAAATATTTGACGCACGAATAGCTATTTACAAATGACACAACACACTCAATGGACAAAGGTGTTGGAACACTCGCTGACTGGTTTCTGGTTTCTGTATGCAGGTTGATCATCAGCCCCGCCCCCTCTCTCTGATCAGTCAGAGTCTGTATGCAGGTTGATCATCAGCCCCGCCCCCTCTCTCTGATCAGTCAGAGTCTGTATGCAGGTTGATCATGTTCACATGGACAGAGCAGTAAACATGGACTGGAAGCTCCTTTGGTATTTAAACTGGGATTTAATTCAGTTGGAAACCAGTGGATTTTATCTGCATTCTGAGCTCAATGACTGATATTTCATCACACGATGACGAGACAATGATGCAATGAAATGTTAAGAAATGTGCATCATGTCAGTGTGTTAGAGATGAGTAGAACCAGTTTACAGTGCAAAGTCTCTACAGCAAGCAGGCATCCATCCCAGCCCTGGCCTTTTGTTTTCCGAGATGCTGTAAACTCACAAACACTATCCCAGCTAAAATGTTTTGGTTAGTAGAACTTTATGATTTTGGTTCCTAGAATATTTTTATTTAACTTTTTTTTTTGCATTTCTATGTTTATTTTCATAATTGAAGGCAACAATGCTAATATTTTACTTCTTGTATGTTTAATTTTGGGAACGTTACTTCAGAGGTTCGTGTTAGTTTAAGTCTAACTGGGAATGTTCTGTAAGAAACATTCTAATAGCGTTGTGATGCAATTATGACATCACACATTTTTAGAACATTTCTGTAACATTTACGTACTAACCTTCCTGGAACGTTTAGAAAGCATTGATGAACATTCATATGATGGCCGTCAGCGAAAATTCCAAACCACGCTGGATTTTTCATAAGATTTAATAAAAATTCAATTCCACAAAAATTAATTACACTGGACTTGTGATTTATGTTCACGTCACTACTAGGAACAAGTTTTCCGTTTCACCATTTTAACTGGTAAACGTTTGACTTAAGGACATTAGAAAAGTTGGGTTCCATACGACAGTGCTGACATACAAAACATACAACGTGACAAAAACAACTTTGGTTTGTCCCTTGGTCTGGACTTTCAATCGCTTTAAGCTATACATGTTTCTAAAGCTCTGCTTACTGGTTACCTGAACTGGTTATTCTCTGAACCAATTGCATTGGCTGCCTCCAGAACCGTTTTCAGTACCGATTTTGCACACGAGCTTGCAGATCCGTGGCCATCCTGGACTGGAGTTTGACACTCGACAGTTTAAGAACTGCTGAAGCGTGTTTTAAAAGGGCACGGACAAAAGACGGCGTTCCCGTTATAGCACACGGCTTCCGTAAAGCAAACACGGAGCTGGATTTCGACTGCTGTGAACAAGTTCAGCCTTGACCTTAGTAGGAACTCAGAAACGATGATCGTCTGGCAGCTTGCATTAAAAGTCAGACTCGCCTGCGTAGGGACGTAACATCATTAGAGCAGGGGTCAGGACGGGAGGAGAATTTATCCAACCTGGACAGGGGGAGAGTCGCTCGTACAAAGGAGCACAGTCAGGGGAGAGCAAGAGCCGGTACGAACCTGACAATGAGAGGAGAGATCAGCTTTAGCATGTCCTTGTTTGCAGTAAAGCCTGACATAAAGGCTTCAGGCGCTCCCTCTCTCCCTCTCTCTCTCTCTCTCTCTCACTCACTCAGCAGCTCTCTCGTCCACAGGCCTGTTAGTCAGGAACTCGCTGGCTGCTCACTATTTTCCATTAGACATTTATTTCACGGGGAATTTCTGTGCTCCATGCTGTAATTGGTATGTAGCTCACCTCCTAATAGGGAGGTGGGGTGCTTTGGAAATGGGGATGGTGGTCTTTTTACGCAGGTGAAGGATGCATAAATTGCCCTTTAAGCAGCACATTATTGGATTGTAATTCTCCATTATTTGCTGCAAACATTGTGTGAAACACTTGATTTTGCCCGAGGTAAAGACTGTAACTAACTACATTAGCCGGGGGTACCAGACTTGACTTTCCACACTTTTCCTACGTCGGCCATAACATTAGAACCCCCTGCCAAACAGTGAGAAGGTGCCCCCCGCAACAGATCCAACCATCGAGGCATGGACTGCAGAAGACTTCAATCAACCTTTATTTAAAGTCAGAGAATATTGAGTGAGGCCCTCATTTATAACGCAGCCCAGCCAGTACAGAAAAGGAGATTTCAAATAAAGAACAGATCGACCCGGCAATTTAATAACATTTATATGTGGTATAATAAGATATAAAACAAATAAGATAAAAATAATTTATCTTTAGAAATTCATAAAAGCACTGAACAGGGTCAGATATATAGAAGCAATAACTAAGAGCAATAATAAAGAGGAGAAACGTATGAAGGTGATCAGAGACTAAGAGGGTGGGCCGTCCATGAGCATCAATTCGTCTTGGGTCACCGGTTCATGGGTTGCCCTTTCTTGCACCACCTTTGGTTGTTACTGACCACTGCATACTGGGAACACCTCACAAGACCCACACAAGACTCACACAAGACCTACCTGATTTTTCTGGAGATGTTCTGACACTCTAATCGGCTCTTCAAGGCATCAGCTCCAAGAAAAGGCTAATTACAGTCCAAATGGTGTGGGACTGCAGTTCTGTTGTGAAGGAAGATGAAGGTGATCAGGATCAATAACTGATCTGATCAATATTTATTGATCTACTCATACAGAAGTGGTGTCTCTCAGGACGGCGTCGGGTTTAACGCAACATGCCCGACGTCTCTGCATGGAGGTGTAGAGGTTCCTAATGGTGTCCTGTGATGATCCATCCCATGCAGCTTGAATGTTCTCACTCAGTTCTGCAGATGGTGTGGTAGGGGTGGAGTGTTGATAGAGCGTCCAATAGCGTCCACACATATTCAATCAGGGACAGGTCTGGAGATGAGACCGACCACGGCGTAGTATCTGTGTCTTCAAGACGAGATGAGACGGCAGCAGTGTGTGGACGAGCGTCGTCCTGTTGGAATAGAGCACCGGAGTGTGTTCAGAAAAGGTAGAACCACTGGTTGAAGAACCTCATTAAAGTAATGTTGGATGATCTGGCACTGTGCAAAACTGTACCCACACCATGACACCAGACCTTCTGGAGGTGCATCAACAAATTGTTGATCATGGTGCTGACCGCGGTGCCTCCACACACAGATTTGTTGATCGTCTCCACCGAGATGCCATTCTGAGTGATTTGCTTATAGATGAAGATGATTAAAGGCCATGACTACCAAACTCCCTCACACCACTGTGGCTCCCGTTTCCAGCTTGACCATGGAAAACAGTTCAGTATTAGTCATATTACGGTCCATAAGCTTGCCTTAATTTGCGGTCTTCCTTTTCCTTATTACTCCCGCGTTTAATGCATTTAAAAGATGAGTGGCGCACATTATTATCCCCCGATGCTGCATTTAGCAGCAGTGGTCCACAGGACGGAGGCGCTTTGATCCTGCTTTCACGAGCTTTCATTAGTAGTGTCCAGTGAGTGGTGAATACAGCTTGCTTTATTACAGCCAGCGAGGAACTCGTGCTTTGTTTTGCAATGTTTTCTGTCTCCAGGAGACACGGCAGTGTACGCATATTTAGTTTCATAACAGACATTTGTTCCTGGAGAGGCATTTAACAAAAAAAAAAAAACAAAAAAAAAACTATAATGAGGGCAAGGTAATTATGTCTTTCTTTCTCAGTGTTCTTTCATAACTTTTTCTGGAGTCCAGTTACTGCAAATTAGTCATCCATTATGTGTTTGGAATTCCACACACACACACACAGGGTATTGAATGACGAATCGCAATAAGACTTTTCCTCCAGCGAAGGCCAAACTGGGGGTCCGTAATGATATTCATTCTCAAACAGAAGAACATTCTAATGGGCAATTAAGATGATCAAGCCTGCCAAGCTACACGTGAAGAACGGAGACCTGCTGCCAGCCATTATGTGTGTGTGTGTGTGTGTGTGTGTGTGTGCGCGCGCACCCCCACCACCACCACCTCCAAAATACACACACACTTTCTCCTGGTGAGGCCTTTTGTCTTACACATGTGTGCATAAGAGGTAGGCAGTATAAAGAAGGGCTGCTCCAAAAGCACAATATAATTGAACTTTCCACATTATTTCTCACTAATATGTGCTGCCACTTGGTCTCATTAGTGGAATGATGTGCTCTCCAGTTCGGGAATGAACTCTTTGCCCGAGTAATTAAAGCGCCTAAAGTTTCCAGTCCTTTGTTTAAAGAATTCGTCCTTGTGCTCTCCATGCCCCATCAGCTGCCTAATTAGCAGGGCCTTTGTGTGATTAAAAATTCTCACAGAGATTCCATTGGATATTTTCCTCTGTTAATGAGTGTTTGTGGACAGCTGGGAACGGGGCGCTGGCTCCCTCTCCACCGGACCTCCTGTGCGCCCGGGCTAGACCTCTGTCAGGGCCTGCGAGTGAAAGCTGTCATTTCCGTAATGGGGATGGAAATTGGTCAAAAAACCAGCGCTGGGGCCCTCCCACAGGACTGGAAATGTCTTGAAATATAAATGAGGATGAATATTCATATTCTCTCTCTCTCTCTCTCTCTCTCTCTGCCCCCCCCCAAACCTGATTCAATGAAAAGTGCTGAGTATTAATATACATGTCTGTCACTTTAACTAGCCCCTCGGAACTTGGCGCTGGCCCATTAATGTGGCCCCTGGCTTCATTTGCTATTATCCTCAGGTCCTTTCTCTCCCCAAAGTTGGGGTCACCCTCTCCGCTGAGAATTGCTCACTGGAAGCTTTCCCTTTTGTACCACTTTCTACCCACTTAGCCGAGTGAGAAAGAGGGGCCGTGAGAGAAGCAGAGAGGCATTTAATGAAGCCCACTCGGAAGTAAGGAGGAAAAGAAGCAGGGGTCAAACTCAAATGAAAGGAGGAAAGACATGAGTGTGCAAGAACTGGAATCTGGAGAGGAAAAGAAGGGAGGGAGTGGGGGGGGGTCTTGAAACGGGTGCTGTCTTGTTGGCCTGCGGTACTGGACAGCTCTCCCAGCAGCTGTTGTGTGGACCTACTGTAGTTCACCTAATCCAGCATCCAGTAAACACTCGGCCTTTTCTTGCTTTTCATTATTCCTTCCTTTTCTCAAATAATCAAGAGCAGTTTTCTTTAGTCGTATCGGGTTTCACTTCTTCAGAAACTGCAAAATACCAGCAAACACAGTTAATACCTTTTACCATTTTTGTATTATTATTTTAGATGTACCAGTTTCGGGCACCACACATCTGCAAAAGGGTGTGTCAGACTGCCAAATAAGCATGTAGCCAGATAGGGGGCGCTGCAGAAAATAGAAAATGCCAAATAGAAAGAAATGTATATCTGAATTCAGGAAGTATCGGAGTCCATGTTACTGAGCTCCACTAAAGCATGAGTATACTGATAAATTATCATCCCACTCTAGAGTAAAGAGAACATCCTCTTTTCAGTGTTCTATTTCCAGTACCACTCAGGTTGGCTATCAATCCTTCCATGTGTATGTATTACTATGCATCGTTGTTGTTTTTTGTTGTTGTTGTTGTAGTTTTTTTATCGGTCCAACAGGAAACACCTGTACATGAAACTAAATGTTGAATCATGATCAAAGTGGTGACCTACAGTCACAAAGCTAGTTCTCTAAACTTCAGGCCATGGCTGCCCCCGAAACTATTCTTTAAAGAACCAAAACGTTTCTTAGGTGGAGCTCAAGTGGTGATGGATTGATGAAGCAAAGAAAAAAAAAACTCTTATCGCACGGTTTTGTCCTGAATTTGATATGCTTTGCTATTCAGTTAGTAATCGTTTGCGATTTCTTTCTCTGTAAGGTTTAGTGCATCTCGTATCGATCAGCCTCAACATGTCCGAACATCTGACTGGAGAATCTACAGAAGGCTGGAGACCCTTAAGAACCAGACGTGACCGCAGGCGTCTCCTCTTCGTGGTTTGCAGGGGCCGACGGTGATGAATGTATTCTCCGTTAACGGAGCTCCGCCACCGCTGCAGCCACTTGCCAGATGGAATGAAAAACAGATTAAGAAAGCAGGCAGCCCGCGCCAGCAGAAGGTTTGGCTCGTGGCTATTGAGTTATCGGGCCTTTTCACACCTAATGAAACAACATTTAACACTGCAGCTTATTAAATATCCCCAAGTCGCCTCGCGGAACAGTCCGGCTGCCAAGACCAGGGAAGAAAAAAGGACTTCCAACATTCGATTTTAATTAAAACTCAAACAAACAAGTTGTCCTCAAAAAAGAGGAGGTAATTTCAGTTGTTACCTAAGAAGAGAACGTTGAAGCCTGCCAGGAAAGTTCCATGCCGGTATGCTTCCATATTGAGCTGTAGGCCCACCTGCACGGTGAAGGTGCTGGAGCTCGGAGCTGTGACCTCCGTCTTTAATAGACAAGGGGAAAATTAGAAGGCCGGTTGAGGAAGGAAGACAGTAAAGAAGTGGATCATGATGAAACAAAGTACGCAGCGAGGGCGCATCAACAGACGCATTCATTGGAGCAGGCAATTAGAACTACATTGATGTCTGATTCATTATTTGATAATCGAGCCTAATCTCTTCAACCTTCACCACAGGGCACTTATCACAAGGCACATCATAGTGCCTTTTGAAAATCATATTGGATCGGGGCAACAGATCATTTCCCATCACTTTGTTCAATTAAGTTTCAATGGATTTTTTCCCTTTTTTCAAGGCAAAACGTGTCCTTTCAGGTGTAAATTGTTCAGTAAGATGTTCCATCATTAGCCTCCATGTGCTCTGGAGATGTGATTCTTTATATAGAAGGATAATCAGATGGGCTGCTCATTACACAAGCTCTCTGTTTATAATGATGGTTCCAGAAATCTATCCATCGCTTCAGTGCTGTAATTAAAGTTCTGCAGAATCACTAGGTTCAACAGTTTCTCCAAACTCGTGCCAAGTGCTTATCGCGCCATCGATTTGCCTCACACTGCCTCTGGCCTTCGAGATGTGAGCTCGCATGTCCCACTGTGAGGAACGTTTTTTTTGCACCTACTGCCAGTAACACATTTTTTGCTTTTTTTGGCAACACCAAACCATTCTTTAGAGAACAGCTCGGAATTCTATACGTATGGAACAAAGGAATGGAGCATTTACGGAATGACAGTCATGGGGACGGTACGTAATGAAGTGATGTCTGAAGACTGATTGTCCTAAATGTATTCAGTAACATTAATTAACTTATTATGGGCAGTCGTGGTCTGGTGGTTTGGGAACCAGTCTAGTGACTGGACGGTTGCCAGTTCAATTCCCTGAACTGGCAGGACTTGACTGAAGTGCCCTTGAGCAACACTTAACTCACCAGCTGCTCCTCGGGCACCGTGGATAGGGCTGCTCACTGCTCTGGGCATGTGTGCTCACTGCCCCCTAGTGTGTGAATTCACTAACGTGTGTGCTTCACCCTTTCTAATGAATGCATTCAGCTATTTTAAGTTACACCCATTGCTGACACGGATGTGCAAATGCACACTTGTCTAGTCCCTGTAGAGAAGTACTGCCAATAGAATAGGACTCTCTGGCACAGACAGGACAGACGCAAACACTAATAGGTACTTTATCGTACATCAGTAGGGTGCAGGCCCAGCAACAAGCTTTGTACTCTTTAAATTGCACATCTGTATGAAATTATCGCGCTCTATCCAACACTTCAACAATTCTTGTGTCGCTGAATGCAATCAAACTTCCAAGTCTTCCGTGTCTCCAACAACAGCGGGATAACGTCTTTTGAAAGCCCTAGATTTACAGGTATTACCCTAGGTGTCCCAAATACTCTGCCTCATTAAACAGATGTACACGCCTCCAGTCAAAGAACCTGCGAGAGGCCGGTGGTAAGTTTTCGTTGTTCAATCCCAAACAGAAGTCGTACAGATGAAGTGCGTCGTGGCTCTGGAAGTGAGGAACCTCTTGAAGTGAAAAGCCAGGGAGAAAACACCAGCATACATCTCCTCCCCGACGCCTGACAGGCCAAGAACCTGATACTCCACACTTTTATATCATCCTGCGAAGATTATTGGTGGGCCTAATTTGCTCAGTGCGAGCCGTGGTGCGGGAGGAAAGCGAAGCCCTCCCCTCGCGTTTCTTTGGGGATGACTTCTGAAGCTCTTAATAAGGCGACAAGTGCGCCTTCCCGTATTGAACTACATCAAAACCACTAATCCTTGCAGATTGGAGCCGCCCACTGATTTAGATTGTCATTACGTGTTTCATAAACGTTCCGGTCTGGGGTTTTTTTATGCGCCCCGGATAAAGAAAAAAGCGCAAGGACCTGGGAAAAAAGCGGTGGGTGGAATATAAGGAGGTATAAATGTTCTTTTCATTAGCATTCCTCGCTTTATGCCAAGTTAAACCCAGTACGGCTGACGAGCGGAGCCTCCTCAATGGCCCTGTTCCACATGAGATGAAAGGCCCATTTGCAGCGGCGATGATGGCTGCCGAGCCGGTGTCATTTGCCGCAGCTCGTATTTCCCTGTTCTCCATCATTTAATTGGGTTTAAGGAGCGTGAGAACACGGCAGACATTGTGGCCATCGCACCTAATTGACCACAGGGACAATACTCAGAACACCGGCGTGAAAACAGGGGAGGAAAAGAGCGCTCGCTTTCTTACGACTCTGTACGCGCCGCTGCTACTACATTATGGCGAGCTCAAGGGAAAATAGGCGCCGAGGAAGTACGAAGGTCCTTTTTATGTGCGCGAATGTGCAGCCCAGCTCGGTCGTTTTCTCTCTGCTCATTTTTCCTCCCCTTTCTCTCGCGCCTCTCTCAGTTCGTGTGGAGTTGATAAGTTGATTACTGATAAAGTGTGATTAATTTCAATAAGGCCGCTAATTAAAAATGGAATTTTATCTAAATGCTTTTGCTTTGATAGTTAGACATAATTTGCGAGACTTGAAACTAAAAAAGTTTGCACTCAGTACTTTAACGTATTTAATTTCCCCGCTCTCTTTTTTCCGAGAGCGGCTGGCGGTAACAGGATTTCTTCATTGTGTTCCATTTGGTACAATGTGCTTGTACCATTCAATTAGCCTCTGAGCATTTCAGAATCCAGCACAAAGTCGTTAGGCCGGCATTTCTGGGCTGAAATGAAATGTATAATTAAACATAATTAAAGACATAATTGTTTTTCGCAGCAAATAATAATCCAACGGAATTGGACCCGTAAGGTGAATCAATATAAACGTACACGTTCATTTCGCCTCTTAAACAAAGTTTGTCGATTTGTGGTGGCCCTCCAGGAGCCGTGCTGCTGACCCCTGATATAGAGTCACTAGGCTGTTTCTATGGTATCTCACATGGGCGCTAAGCTGTTGCTACGGTGTAGGTGTTTGTTGCTAAGGGGTTGATAGGCAGTTGCTAAGGTGTTGCTATGATGTAGGTGTTGGTTGCTAAGGTGTTGCTATGCCGAAGGTGTTGGTAGACATTTACCAAGCTTTTGATTGGTGGTTGCTAAGGTGTTGCTATGGAGTAGGTGCTAGAAACTGCTTACCAACACCATAGGAACTAAGCTGTTAAGGACGTTGCACAACAGTTGCCATGGTGTAGGTGTTGATCACTATGGTTTTGGTTGACAGTTCCTAAGTGGCTGATTGGTGGTTGCTAAAGTGTTGCTATGGTGTAGATGTTGGTTGCTATGGTGTAAGTTAGTCAGGTGCCTGATGATGCATTAACCATCTCAGCCAAGAAAAAAGCTTTTCGGAAAACAGAACGAGTTCAGAACTGTTGGGGGGGGGGTCGCTGCTGAAATGGACTACTCTATTTTTCATGAACAAGGTCACTTATCAGTGACCGGAAAGTCACCAAGTTCTCTTCATCAATTTAATAAGGATTCAAAGTAGAAAAATAGTACGGTCATTTCTTTGTAATACACCCCTGGGCTTTTTATTATGACTTCATTTCCCGATGTAATATTGGAACGTCTCTATAATTGTAAAAGTGTAATAGACTCTAATAGAATTTCATTTTGAACCCTGAATGGTCTATGCCATCTCTGCTCAATTTGAGTAGAATAATGATTTTTAATGTCCACACATGGCTTCCCGTGACCTTATTCAATCTCAGGCCTGATCAGGAAATATATCGATTCAATTACAGCCTGATGACAAGCCAACGGAGGAGGAGAGGGGAAAAAAGGTCAGCATATATTTGAAAATGTAAATCTTAACAATGTCTTTTAGGTTTGCAGAAAAAGGCCATTATCAAATGCCATTTGGGTCCAGAAACATCAAGCCACCTTCTCTCTCTCTCTCTCTCTCTCTCTCTCTCTCTCTCTCTCGGAGACTGTGCAGGACACTGTCTGGATATCTGAGCTCCTTTCAGAAGAAGGGTGGGTATAGTGGCTCTGAGGCTGGTCTTCTATTCATAAGCGTATTCCGGGGGTGTTGCTCGGGTGTCTCGTTATTGGCTAAATTTAAAAATGTAATGAAGTGCTCCGATTCCACTCAGAGCAAATTACATGCACATCACAACGGCTGCTAATTCTTAGTTTGGTCATTAAAAACTCATTAAAATTAAAGTGTTCATTTGCATACCTCTGTGTGTTGCATCTTAAATTATTAATTGAAGATAAATAAATGAATGCAATTTAGAGGAATAAATGGTGGAACACATGCACCTGCAGAGCTGCGCTGATTGTGTTTTTGTTGACATTGAGGAGCTGCTGGATCGAACGGTGCTCAAGGTTCCTTTGTTTACCCTCACTTTCGCTCATTACCTAAAGAGCTTTAAGTAAGCGACACCCAGCAGGCGACTCCGTCTAGTGCGCCGGAGACAGAGTGGGCTGGTTTCGTATGTTTTATAATAAACTGAGATGTTCTTTTTGAGACGGAGGTAAAAGGTTGGAGAATTAGAAGATCTATATAAACTCTTAGAACCTGATATCCATGTACCCGCCCATCAAATCACACTACAGGACCTTATCTAACAAATTCCATCTCCAAGCCTAAGATAAACTTGTTTCCAACTGAATTCAATCCCAGTTTAAATGCCAAATGAGCTTCCAGTGCATGTTTACTGCTCTGTCCACGTGAACATGATCAACCTGCATACAGACTCTGACTGATCAGAGAGAGGGGGCGGGGCTGATGATCAACCTGCATACAGACTCTGACTGATCAGAGAGAGGGGGCGGGGCTGATGATCAACCTGCATACAGACTCTGACTGATCAGAGAGAAGAGGCGGGGCTGATGATCAACCTGTATACAGACTCTGACTGATCAGAGAGAGGGGGCGGGGCTGATGCTCAACCTGCATACAGACTCTGACTGATCAGAGAGAGGGGGTGGGGCTAAAGAGATTGCTGACTCATATTGTGCTATAGATGAAATGGTAAGGGAGGGGCTGTTTCCTCTTTTTTGCTCAGTGTTTCAAATTTCAGAATAAAAGTCCTGAGAAGAGAGAATACTGAGACACAGTTGTTTGTTTGTTTTTTTATTTGTCAGGTATTTTGAAGAATAAATAATAAACATCCATATATATTATATATTATACATATATATGTATAATATATATAAAAATTATTATATTTCCAGCTCAAACACACACTGGATGCTCAATTTCAATCAGGTTTTCTGAGATATGAAGTGTTTTTTAGTCCTTATAAGGAAAAAACAATACAAACAGTTGTAGTTGCAAGTAAATTTAAAATAAAAATATTTGAATTGAATTTTTACAAATGAAAAAAGTAAGATTTTGTGTGTATGTGTGTAATACTTTATTGAATATAAGTTGACATTCAATGAAAATATGCTGCAAAACTGGCCTAAAGATCTTAAGGTTAATTCCAGCATTTAGAGTCGTTTACAGGTTATTTAAACTGTGCTGAAAACAAGCGGCAGAATGTGTTGAGGAGCAGATTCAGCTTTTAATGGCCATCAGAGCCGAGTCTGTAAAAGGATCAATGAACAGCTAAACGAAAGTTTTCTCCACACTGACCATCTCTGCTGTCCTTTCACTGCTGACCCAAACACATTACTGACCTGTGAGGAGCAGAGACTTTCACGTCCAAACATACTGAACCAAATTATTGTTTAAATCATTTTCTGAATTGCATATAAAATCTGACTTCCTCAATAAGGCACAAAAAAAATCCTGCTTGTCCTGGAAACTGCTGCACACGTCTCCTCATCAAGCCATAACCAGCAAGCTGATTGGCTCTCCAGCAGCACAATGACCAGGATGACAAACACAAACTGTGCAGAAACAGATGAGCTTCTGTCTCTGACTTTACATCTACAAGGTGGAGACACTCGGTAGGAGTGTCTAATAGAGTGGACAGTGAGTGGACACAGTGTTTAAACACTCCAGCAGCACTGCTGTGTCTGATCCACTCGTACCAGCAACACACACTAACACACCACCACCATGTCAGTGTGACTGCAGTGCTGAGAATGACCCACCACCCACATCATATCTGCTCTGTGGTGGTCCTGTGGGGTCCTGATCATTGAAGATCAGGGTGAAAGGAGGAGAATAAAGTCTGCAGAGAAACAGATGAACTACAGTCTGGAATTATAGAACCACAAAGAGCTCCTGTGTGGACAGAGGAGCTGATAGAGTGGACAGAGAGAGGAGAAACAAGGTGGTCATAATGTTCTGGCTTGTTCAATGAATACTATACAGAACTTTATATAATAATAACTTTAGTATTTTCTTGATATATGATATTTTACATGCCTGTCACTTCCCACATAACGTATCCGAGTGGGGCCTGTTTGTGTTGTCCAACTGGGAACCAAATGGTTTTGTCCTCAGAGTCTATGTTGGCACCCCCTAATGGGTGCCCAGCATCACTAGGGTCAGCGATAGGACCAGGAGTGATTAACATCCCCATCTGGGCTCAATCTGAGTTGTCACCTGCATGTTGGCTCCTACATGGGACCAGTGGTAGATCACGTTGGGCTGTGGTATGATGGGGCCTATTTGGGAAGCCCAACTGGGTCCCAGTAAGAATGTAGAAACCCACCCCAAAGCCCATCTAGCCCAGTTTTCACCCGAGTGAATCCCACGTCAAACCCACATGAGCTTGTTTGCTGGGTTGCCTTAAGTGATGATGTTCCTGTCACTGGGGCAGCAATTGGGTAGAACACCAATCTCCAGAGAGGATACCGACATCTGGAGATGTGTCTGGGTTGAAGAACTCGGGCAATTATTGATTTCTTACCAAGCAGTAAACATGGGCTTTTAACTTGGCTTTTATTTACTGTCTTGTGTTTGTCCAATTACCCTTGAAACATGCAATGTATAAAAAGCTCTGCGATTCATAGCTGGTTAAGGTGGAGCGGCCATCTTTGCTTCATCGTTGTTGAAAGTCTATACCCTAAAATCCTGACCATGGAGCAGTACTTCAGTTCCTGACCCTTAAACATTATTGTATCGCAGGTACTGAATTGTTACTGAATCAAAGCTCCTTCTCCAGCTCCTCACACACCGACCCATTAAACTCCACCCACTCACTGCACAGCCTGCAGCTCCTTCTCCAGCTCCTTACACACACCGACACATTAAACTCCACCCACTCACTGCACAGCCTGCAGCTCCTTCTCCATCTCCTCACACACACCGACACATTAAACTCCACTTACTCACTGCACAGCCTGCAGTTCCTTCTCCACCTCCTTACACACACCAACACATTAAACTCCACTCACTCACTGCACAGCCTGCAGCTCCTTCTCCACCTCCTTACACACACTGACACATTAAACTCCACTCACTCACTGCACAGCCTGCAGCTCTTCTCCACCTCCTTACACACACCGACACATTAAACTCCACTCACTCACTGCACAGCCTGCAGCTCCTTCTCCAGCTCCTAATTGTTGTATTAGGAGATAAGATAAGTCTATAGATAAGAGATTAGAATAATGAAAATGAGTAAACAGGGGCTTTACTACAGTATAGAACCAAGACAACACAAATGTCACAGATGTCGCTGTGCAACTACTTATGTAGTGGCAGGTCATGGTACTCTTGTGTTGCTTCATAATTACAGCTTTAAGGTAAACGGTGTTCACAGATGTTTTGTTGCTGAATTTAAACGTTACCGTGCAAAGTTTGGTGTCGAGGCTTTGCGTTTATGCCTCAGCTGATATTTTGACACTATATTTCCTCCTTTTTCAATTGCACGGATTGGTAATTGCAGCCCCTTTTCAAATCACTTCATTAATTAAATGGGATTGGAAAAGGTTCTGAGCTAATGGATTGCGCGGGGGCCTGATGGCTCAGCCCTGTTTACCGGAGGTCACATTTCATTTGCTGCCTATGTCAAGCGACTAGCGGCCGGACCCTCTGAGGCAGGGCAATCAATGTCTCCGTGCCCAAGCCCTCGAATGAATCCATTAAAGTTACGCGGATGCATCCTGCCTCGGAAGCAAGAGTTGAGGTGGGGTGGGGGGCGGTCTCCTGATACCCAAGATAGAAATTAGCCATGAATTAGGAGAGAGGCTTGGCTCGGTCTGGAAGCAGGCCAAAGCGGAATTAATAGGCCATCAGTGCCTCTTGTGTGTTAAATCCCATTTGTTCGCACGTTTTATGAAAGACTTTTTTCCCCCTAGCCGTGTCTGGCCTGGTGTGGGACCGCCTGGCTTCCCACCGCCAAAACCCTCAGCCCGTTAAACACAGCTTCAGACAGAGAAAAATGGCGAGCCAGCGAGAAGGAGGGACTGGGAGAGTGGGGTCGGGAGGAACGTGGGACTCTACAGTGTAACCTTTGATTCTAGAAGCACGCGTCTGCTTGTTTTCTGGGCCACGAGAGTGGACAAAGTCCGATTTCCATGTGAAGAGTCTCTGGGTTGCCCATGCCTATCAGCCGCTTCCGTCTTGCGAGTGCCCCTGCCGCGCCTCCCCATCATTATTTCCCTCCCGTGTGGAGAGGGCGGCATGAGATAATTATCAGACATATACTTTATAGAAAAAGTAATAGCTCTTGGCATCTGTGACTCAGAGTAGCTGTCTGGCTCTTTTCCTCGTGCCCACTCATTTCGAAGCTGTGCATAATTCATCGCTGTGTTGCCCTTAATAAACTCCCTTCGTCTAACTGTGAGGTTTCGCCTTCTCATGCAGCCTCTTCCTCTTCTCGCCTAGCATGTTGCCGAGGATGGTTCTGTCCCTTAAAGACCAATTAGCAGCCTTCGTTTGGTGCAGTGTAATCATTTAAACTGATGGATCAAGCTGACCCCCCTCACACACACACACACAGATTCTCGCCAAAGGTCCGTGGAGGGAGAGGATTTGACAGCAACAGAGGTCTCTCTCTTCTCCGTTTCTGTCTTCCAGCTGAGCTTGCCTTATTGTGTATGCAGGCATGTCACTGACTCACCTTGACAAAGGCAAAGATAACCTCAACGTGAACTGTGCCCACCTAAATTCAAGCAGCCGAGCAAACTAACATGGGAGAAGGCAGGCCCCGAAGTCGAACACGGAACAGAATGTTCACGCCGCCGATTCAGCTCACGAGAGAGACATGGCAACTCAAGCATCCTCACTGTACCTGGGAAAACAAGTCCCAATGTCCTCTGTGTCCTAAGGGGCTCATGCTGCATTTGTGACAACTGGAAGTTGGGAGCTTTGTCTTTACAGTACACAAGGGTTCAAGCCATTTTAACCATCTAACTTCCAAAAATTTGGAAGCTCAATGAAATAAACAGATCATTTGGAGATCAATTAACTGGGGATGGAAGTGTGATGGCTTGGAGCTGCTGTGCTGCAGCAGGGTGTGGAGATCTCTCCATCATAGAAACCACTGTGAGATCTTTATTGTATCAGAGGGGGTTTGAGGAGGACGGAAGAGTGTTTGTACAAAGACTGATGCTGAAACATCACAGAGCTGAAAGAAGTCCGCATGGAGGAGTGGGAAACGTCGTTCTTCCAGTCGATGTCAAAGAAGGTAGACGGTTATAGAACCAGTTATTGGGGGGGGACGACATTTCTATTAATTATGTTTTATTAATGATGTTTAAAGATGTTTCTTCAGTTGTATGTTTAGTTAAATCCCCTCCGGCTCTCAGCAGAGTTACAATGAAGATCAAATATCCAGATGTTCAAGTCAGAGGTGATCATGGGTTGTTGCAACATCCTGTGCAATGGATCTGTTGGACTTTGGAGCTGGAACATGTAACACGTGAGCAAGCCAACATGTTCACCTCCATCTCCTGAATGGACGAATAATCACCGTCTCGCTGAAAACAACCCACTGTAATGGATTAAAGTGCAAACTTGAATTTTCTCCTGTGCTCACAGAGACACAGAGAAACATGCCAACGTACACACAGGTGCACACACACACACGCGTGCACACACACACACACACACACGTAAATGAGATCTTAAATGGCTCTCATGCTTTGCCCTCTCCCTCCACTGCTGGAGTCACGCATCATAGTCAGCAGCCAGCAAAACAAGATGAAATAAAATTCTAAGCCGTCCTGGCAGTCAAGGACACCATTCCCTCACAGTAATAGCCTGTATCGTCTGGACAGTCCATGTGTAGCTTTTCCTCATTGCTCTGGGCTTTTATTCCGACAATAAGCTCTTTATCACTCCTCAACACAATTCATTTAAAACCACCGTCAAGAAGCAATCAAACCTTAAGTAAGAGGATTCAAAGTCACTGTGTTATTGTTAAGTAAAGTACCGTTGCTTAATTTCCATAAAGCATGGAGTTGGGGAGGGTGGGTAGATGAGAGAGCAGCCGTAATCAGTAACAGGACAAAAGGAAAGGAGACGTCCGTATTATTCTATTTATTACTTTATTCTCTCCTTCTTTTTGTAGGCGTATTGCGATTTTAATTGTTCCCATTGTTTGCTCATTGCTGGCCTTCACTGTTGCTCTCGCCACCTTTTATCGCCATCGCTTTCTCCCTCTAGCTGTCTCTCTCTCTCTCCCTCGCGCGCTCCGTCCCAGTCTCTCTCCAGGATGACATTATGTTTGCCTTTCTTGTCTCTCTGCCCTGGACACCTATGATTTAGCAACTCTTGACATATCCATTACGCAGTACAGATTGGCTATTCTCTTCTCCCCGCATCTCACCACCTATAGAAATGACATGTACCTTTCTTTCTTTTTTTTCCCCCCTGTTTCTCTCTCCCTCCATCTCTACCTCTAATGCCCTCTGTTCGCGGGCTGGTGCTTTTAGCTAGAAGTGGATTCTAATTTTAAGAGTCTTCCCCTACCATTAACTAGAGGCTTCAAAAGCTACTGGGAAGACATCAATCTTGACAAGGCCTTTTCTGGGCTATGACCAAAAATGCCATCCCATTTCATTCCTTGTCCTCGTTTTATAGCTTCCTTTCAGGACTGCATATGTTAGCCAGCTGTCCATTAAGAAACATCCAGACTTACGTTTTATACACTTATTTATGGTTTACATTCCAGCGAAGACGGAGCGTTATACCGCAGTGTCGAGGGAGGCCGTAATCCTGTTATGGATGCATTCATTCACGTTAACGTGAAAGTATTAGAGATGGAACCACTAATCGGGGGAGTCAGAATTCCCACTGGGTCACTAATGTTATGGACGGGATACTGGGAGCTAACATACTGTATAAACACACAGACAAACTGTAAACTGGAACATAAACCAGTGGCGGATGCAGTGTCCTGAAAGTACACAAGCTGTATCTCCAAATATTTATGGACACCCCTTCTAATTCAGCATTCGGCTACTATAAGTTGCACCCATTGCCCGTCTAGTGCCTGTAGACAAGTGCTGCCAATAGAATAGGACTCTACACCCAGCACATGAAGCCCATTATGAGCTAGAGGAGTATAAAAACCCCAGCTTTGAGCAGTGAAGCTGTGGAACTGATGGTATGTGGTGCTCCAGCCAATACTTGTGGGATGAGTTGGAGAGTTAGGAATGACCTAACCAATGCTCTTCTTGCTTTATGCAATCAAATACTAATGGCAATGCTCCAGAGGTAGAGGGAAATAAGTAAACATAACGTCCATTAGACGATTAGGTCCACGAACTTCGATTAGATCGACTGGAAGGAAGACATTCCCACTCCTCCATGCGGAATTCTTTCATCTCTGTGATGTTTCAGCGTCAGTCTTTGCACAGACGCTCTTCCGTTCTCCTCAAACCCCCTCTGATACAATAAAGATCTCATAGTGGTTTCTATGATGGAGAGATCTCCACACCCTGTTGCAGCAGAACATCTCCAAACCATCACACTTCCACCACCATGCTTCACAGCTGCTATGAGGTTCTTGAGCTCAAATGCTGTGTTTGGTTTTCAGGTCTTCTGTTACATAAAGCAAAGGTGTTCCAGAATACCTGCTCCACAAAAAGGCAAATCTGGCAGCCAACTGGCGTGTTGATCAGCATTCTCTGGGCAGTCTACCAGCGGTTAAGCAGATTACTCCACTTTTTGTTTTCAATAATTCTATTAGACCGAGCTATTATTTCTCTCTCCAAAATTTGTATCATTTCTCAACAATAAAACTCTGTGGGTTTATGCATAATATAAGCCCCTCCCCCTTATTGTGCACTCTCCTCTCCACCCAGGTACCGTGCTGGCAGTGCTTTCCTGGAAAGATGATTCATGAGACACTCTCGGATGAGAACGAGGGGCACATCAGCCCTTCGTAAGTGAGACGGCCACACAGGCATCTCTGGCCCTTCAACCCTCGTCACGCTCTCCAAACGGGTTCTGGGTTTAGTCGTATGATAAATATTAGAACAGCTTTATGTTAATTCTTCAGAGCTTTGTGCCTCATATAGAGAGATCAGAGCACATTAGACCTGAGGAGCCATCTGGCCCTGTCCACAAGTTGAAGAGGGTTGTTTATGTAGGTCCAGTATGTCTGCTAAACCAGCACCTGGCATATTGTGCCTAATGGGCTGCTACACAAGGGCCCAAGCTTCTTCCAAATGTTGTGTCCACTCTCCACCCCCACCACATCACCCCCAGACTCTCCACTTTCTCTCCCAGCAACTTCTCCATCACAGGGGGATTAGAGCTAATGCCTTAAATGAGCCCGGCCCAGAACGAAAGGGAATTATGGGCAATTAGTGTTCTAACAAATGGCTAATAACATGTCATTCTCACTGTTTTATGGCTTTACCTGTAATCTTTATGACGAGAGTCCCTCGTTTTGCGCTGTAATGAATGTAGCATGAAGGGGAGGGGGGTGTAAATTATTCAACACAAGTCCATAACGCTCTTTTAATATTAATAATTCCAAGTTGTTAAAAGCCACGGCCAACATAAAAGCATCACAGGATTAATATTTGTGCCATTTTATCGCCGTTCTGCCACACCGTCACCGGGGAGTTGGGATTTGTTCACCAATTTTTTTTCAGCAAACAGTGAAGCAGCGACAGTGGAACTGTAAAGCCTGGTGCAGCAACTCTGACACTCTCACATTCCGATGCTAATGTTAGAAAATTTGAAACTGATTCGTTAAAATAAATGTTTCTTATGTTATTTTTAAGTTACCTAGAACCAGAGATCCACACTACAAGAGACCAGAGATCACAAACAAGACATATCCTATTTAAACATGATCAACCTGCATACAGACTCTGACTGATCAGAGAGAGGGGGCGGGGCTGATCAGAGAGAGGGGGCGGGGCTGATGCTCAACCACCGTACAGACTGTGACTGATCAGAGAGAGGGGGCGGGGCTGATGATCAACCTGCATACAGACTCTGACTGATCAGAGAGAGGGGGCGGGGCTGATGATCAACCTGCATACAGACTGTGACTGATCAGAGAGAGGGGGCGGGGCTGATGTTCAACCTGCATACAGACTCTGACTGATCAGAGAGAGGGGGCGGGGCTGATGCTCAACCGCCATACAGACTGTGACTGATCAGAGAGAGGGGGCGGGGCTGATGCTCAACCTCCATATAGACTGTGACTGATCAGAGAAAGGGGGGCGGGGCTGATGCTCAACCTGCATACAGACTCTGACTGATCAGAGAGAGGGGGCGGGGCTAAAGAGGTCACTGACCCAGATATTGGGTTGTAGAGGAAAATGAGAAGGGAGGGGCTTTTTGCTCTCTTTCTTTGCTCACAGTGTTCAAATTTCAGAATAAAAGTCCTGAGAAGGGATAATACTGATATATATACATACATAACAAAAATAATAAAGGATGTTCAGGTTGTTGTTTATTATTTGGACCACTGTCCAACTTATTATGATTCATATTCTTGTCAATCTAATCATTACAAATAACGTGGTTCAAAAACAATATGGATCAATTTCTAACATGATTTCTGAGATAAAGTGTTTTAGTCCTAATAGGCACAAACCCTCTTGATTAAAAAATGGTCATATTCATACAAATCTCAATTCTACTAATATTTACATCTCAAATCAAGACACTTGAAAATTACAATACATTAAAAAATGGAGACTCCTGAAAATTAGTATAACTGACGTGTCTCCTATAAATAAGTGGGAATAAAAGTATGTCAAGCAAGTATTGTTTTTTTGGTCTAATGGTTAAAGTTGATTAGGCCTGTTTTGATATATTGACCCAGAATTTATTGTGATGCCACTGATATAATAATATAACAATGTAACTGCATCTTTTTAAAGACCAATTAACTTTTATTAATAACAAAATATATTTCAATATTCTAAGTGAATCAAATTTGAAGTAAATAAATATATAAATAAATTAAATAAGTAAAGTCAAAATAAAAAGAAAATAAGTAGCATTTGTTTACACATCATAAATGTGGATGATACTGAACGTGGGTTTCTGTACATCTTTTAAAATAAAACTTACTATAAGAGTTAATGTATAAATGTGAGATTATTAATTGATATGTTACCTTCAGGAAACTTTCAGCCAAGCTGGAAACAGCGTTTACGTCACAACTCGGTCAGTTTCTGCTGCAGTTTGTGCTGCATTGAACATTTCAGTGTGTCCAGCTTCAGAGGTCAGTGTGGCTCAGGTGAGGCCACTTAGTACTCAGGTGAGACTGACTGGCTATTGGCTGGTGAGGAGCAGTGATTTACAGAGGATTCATGGGAAATGGAGTTTGTATGACTGACAGGTACACTGAGTGAGATAGACGGGTCTTAAAAGACTTAAATAAATTCCAAAAAATGTCCTTTTAAAGTATAGTTATGAAATAAATCATTATATTCAAACTGAATAAAACTAAAGTAAATGAATCAGTAAATTCAAAATAAAAATAAAAGTAAACATATTTCATGGTAATATCTGTTTACACGTCATAAATATGGATGAGATTCGTTTCTCAGTGATGCTGAACGTGGTTCAAGACTTTCTGTGCAAAATCATGTGGGAAAGAAACATGAAACACATTTATTATGAAAAATAAAATAACATGTTTGGAACGTAGGTGCTTAAAAATGACGTTACTATTAAAATTAATGTACAAATTTTACATTATTGACATTTTTCCCAAATATTTTTACCCAAATATCCCAAAAGTCATGGGACAAGAACCGGATTTTGTTCTCCAGGTCCTATGGAATCTAAAGAATGTTGTACTGAGCTGTGGATTTTTGTGTGCAGCTCCTGCCTTGAATGTGGATATGATTTCCGCCAGTCGCTGATCTTAATTGTGGTCGATGATAAAATAAAAATAAGGAAATAGACAAACCAAGAAAATCAAATAAACAATAAAAATAAATAAATAAATCTTGTGTGTGTGTGTGAATGTGGATGTACATGGACAATTCAAGCCACAAGACACTGTCACCATCATTACCACCCACTGCACTGTCCACTGTGGGTTGTAATGCCTCCTATCATACAATTTCTGTACATCTGTGATACTTTGCATTGAGGAATAGAGTTACTCCAAGAGAAGCGTTCTTCTTGATTTCAAAAGGAAGTGAGCAGGTGTCCCAATACATTTGTCCATACACTGTAAGCTAAAAGAACTTGTCCACTCACGAGATGGACATGGACATGTTTAATGAGTGCACTACCTCAGCTGCTTACTAGTCCTATGCAATTAGAAGCATTTCAGACCTAGATGATCCAGCGCTGTATGGATTTCCAGGAAGCTCCACACGGTTGGCTGCCATTTTTAGCTCTTGTCATCACAGAGAGGAGCATTAAAGCCTCACGTTAGGTTCTTTGAGAGTGATTTATCCCAGTGATCGCTTGGCTTGAGAGAGTCATCAGTCGCCATGGTTTCTCGTGTGCTCCCTCAGCAACGAGCACTACTAATAATTGCAATAATAATGACAATAACAATAATAGCGTCACTTCAATCTCACTTTCAGTGATTACATGTTCCAGCCGTTTCCGTTTCTGCTTAAATTATATTTAACTTCATCGAGCCGCGGCATCGCAAACAGGATTACTGGTACTTATCTGAAATGAAAGTGCATTTTTGACGTGCTTTAATAACAGGGAGTGGAAAATCCAGTCCATCGCAATAAAGTTGCAACTAATTCATTAGAATTGTTGGGTGCGTGCTGGGTGTGCGATGGGTGCGTGATGGGTGTGTGCTGGTGCCTACGGAGTGCTTTCTTGTGCACGGCTCTCAGAGCTCCCACGTTCGACCCTTTTGGAACAAATAAGAAAGGTGAAGATGGGGCCCATTTGTGTGATGCGCCACAACCTGGGCTAAGAGCAGCGGCTGTGGAAAAGATCACAGCGGCCACGTCGACAGCATCAGGCCTCTTCAAAGGCCCGTACTAAAAGGCCAGGCCGAACACAAACAAGACTATCAGACTGCGAAACTTCTCTTAAGTGCTTTCAAAAGAGGTGCTGAAAGCAGAGTAAGAGGACGGGGAGGTGGGGAGGTGGGGAGGTTCGCCCCTGCGCATCTAAAGTGGTCAGCAGTTTGAGACGTGTCGTCCGTGCCTCCTGTTCCATAATGGAATAGAAACACAAGGGTTCCCTGTTTGGTCGCCAAACACAATTAACAAGGTTTCTTCGCCTGCATCAATACTGCTATTTGCATAGCGTATTGATCCGGAGTCCTTATAATCACAAAATGTTAATTGCACCAATTAATTCTCAATCTGTTTGTGCCCTTGTCTGCTCACCCGGAGCGCTGAAGGTCAGAGTGAAAATGAACTGCTCTTTGATTCCCCTGCAGAAAAAGAGGGGAGGGGGACTTTTTCCCTTTCCCAAGACAATGCCGTGCCATTCTTTTATCCGAGAAAGTCCAAAAAAGGCCAACCTTCCTTTATCATCATCATCGCTCCCAGAGAGGAGAGGCTAATGGCCTTGAAATCTTGTGATCTGATTTGTCCTTTCAAATGAGCTTTTCTCTTCTCTCGTTCATTAACAAGGTTCCTCTCCGCCTCTCTCTATAGAGCGTCTCGGCTTTTTGTGGCCTGAAAGCCGCAGTATCCGCCTCGTATTGACTAATAAGTCATTGGCGGAGCCGAGCCTTATGTTGCATGTTTGATTCATACCCTTAGCAGCATGTGTCCACAGCAGCCTCCCTCTCTCTCTCCCTCTCTCTCTCTGGCCTTGTTAGGACTCTATGGAGCGTGACCTCATGCCCTATTGTCTATTTGAGTTGATCATAGTAATAAGGCTTGTTTTGGAGATGAGGGCCTGCTGGGATGGCCTGTGTTTGTTTTTCTACATTTGCAGAACAGTGTGTTCTGACTATGTGAGATACAGAGAAAAAACAAGTGATCGTTCGTGTTCGTGGTCGTTCGCTGCGGGAACAAAGATTAGTACGAACCGCTGCGGCCGTGTGTACAGGAGTGAAAAGCAATGACACACCATCCGTCTCGCACGGTGTCGTCTTCTACGTTTTCTTATTGTCTGTAACAGCACAGACGCTCGCAGGGAGTCTGTTCACACTACCATCTTCACACTTCCGTTTACTGACGCTGTGCAGCGCCCTCTGTTGATGATGTTTTGTGATGCGTCTTCGGGTCCACTAAAACTGGCGGGGAACATGGGCTGGTTCAAACCCGAATGGAACCAGTTCAAGAACCAGAGTTCTTTTGGTGGAAAAGGCCTATCTTAAGCAGAACATATGTCATTGGTTTCAAGAATAAAAAACCAGTAGGTGCCTACGGGTTTAAAATAACCAGCAGGCAGAGCTTTAGATACGTGTATCTGCTCCTCAGTGTTTTATATGAGGATGAAAGATGAGCGATTCATTTTGAGATTTTGTTTAATTTTAAAAAATTACCGTATTTTATATTTAAATCTCTCTCAGGAGGACGGTCTCCTGCCCTTTGTCTCAGACTCTGGACCAGTGCATTACATCAGTGTGTGGGGTAAAGTTCCACTATCCAGAACCATCAGTGAACCAACATGAGCATTTTTTGAGATGGGTTTGATATCAGAACTACTGTCTGAACACAAAAAATAGCTTGATCACCAAATCAGTGTCTTCCAGTGAAGAAATACTGATAAAATGGTGACGATTACAGTCAGGTGCTGGATACGGTGCGATATCGGGGCGACTGCATTCCCCTTGAAGTCTCTCTTCATATTGTGCCTCTTTTCCCTCCATCAGCTAGTCGGTGAGTGGTCATGGCCAAGTGACAAATGAGCCCACCTTCGGCGAAAGATGAATTTCAATCCGCTACACCTGGGCCGCCCCGCCAAATGAAAGGCCTGATTGTCGGCGATTGCGTATTTAAAATGCTTAATTCCTCCATTAGAAAACCTATTTACATGAATTAGGGACAATTAGCATTTTCAGACCCATTTTCAGCTTTGTTCGCTCCGTCCATTAACATTTGAAAGTGTCGGCTGCCAGACGCAAGAAAAGCCCCCCGATCTGACTGCTGCTGACCCCCCACGTAGGGCACCAGGATGAGCCTTTTTTATTTCACATGCACTCGGAGGAGGAGAAGGAGCCTGGCCTTGGCGCTCTGATTTGCCTCAATTATATGTAATCAACAAAAGCCATTCAGAGAGAGAGAGAGAGAGAGAGAGAGAGAGAGAGAGCTGAGAAAAAGAAACAATGGAGCAGCGGGTTAACGGGGGTCCGTCCAAGATGGACAGGGCAGCTGGGCACTCTTAGACACAGTGTGTGTGTGTGTGTTGTGTGTGTATGAGAGTAGGATGTGCTACTGTAATTGTGCATTCCATTAGTGTAGAAACAAAGAGCATCCACCGCAGGATTGGCGTCCAGAATGAGACGAATAAGGGAACAGTAACGTAATGAGGTACGAGGGGCTCTAAAAAGGAGTTAAAGAGGGAGCTGCAGGATGGAGGGGGATCAGGAGCTGTGTCCTAGTAGCTCATTTGTGTTACATTTCGATAATAAGCCGTTTTGGGTAATTGCTTTGTCCGCTGCCTGCATGGTTGAAAAGCGTTGGCCGGCTCCATTGAAGGCTACTTGCGTCCAGCCGTAGGTTTTCATTTGGTACTTTATTGTCTCCTTTGAGTTTTACCCCACTGGTTTGTACATTTGGACCCACTGCACAGACCCCCTCTCTCTCTCTCTCTCGCTCTCACCGTTCTCACTATATGTTCTGCATGGTTTAGGTGAGTGCGGTTCATCCAGGAGTGACAGCATGATAAAAGTCCTTATATTCCCTTTTGTGATCATCTTTGTGAAGCAGATAAATACTGAACATCAGTGATGGAGCAGCAGCGAAGCATCTGAACACATTCAAATGATCAAGAGGCTTTGAATGACCTGCAGAAATAAACTGTTCCTGATCCACTGAATTCAGCTGCGCAGTCCATTTGAAGAGTCCGAGTTCAGATCTGTAGATGTTAGGATTAGGATCTGGATGAAGGTTAGGATTGGGTTTGGGTTGAGGTTAAGGTTAGGATTAGGACCTGGATGAAGGTTAGGATTGGGTTTGGGTTGAGGTTATGGTTAGGATTGGGACCTGGATGAAGGTTAGGATTGGGTTTGGGTTGAGGTTAAGGTTAGGATTAGGATCTGGATGAAGATTAGGATTGGGTTTGGGTTGAGGTTAAGGTTAGGATTAGGATCTGGATGAAGGTTAGGATTAGGACCTGGATGAAGGTTAGGATTGGGTTTGGGTTGAGGTTATGGTTAGGATTAGGACCTGGATGAAGGTTAGGATTAGGACCTGGATGAAGGTTAGGATTAGGACCTGGATGAAGGTTAGGATTAGGACCTGGATTATGTATATTTTAAGGTTAGGTTGTTTTAATGGCAGTAATATATGAATAAAACAGTAAATCTACTCAATGTCAATAAAGCATCAACAGAACATCTTCAGGATGTTTACCTGCTGCAGCGCTGATGTGCTGATGGTGTTTTACTGAAACCATCATTAGAAGTCCAGAACCCAAATTAATACCAATGTTAAATATTTCTTTATTGAGGGAATCTTTTTCATCTCTTATGCAGAAGTGTGAGCTTCTTTTTTCTCAGAATCCTTTTGGACAAACCGACCCAGATAATGCAGCAGCGTTTCTAAAGATGAGTCTATTAACACAGGTGTGCTTCTGCACCACCTCAGCCTTCACACCACTTAATGAAAATGGTTTATTCGTTTAATTAATTAATTTATTTATTTATTTATTATTCATTCATGTCGTTAAATGACCCGAGCAGATCCTTGCTCACAATGTAAAATAAAAAGCCATACATGTAATAAACCCTAAATTCATCAGAAAGTGAGCAATAACCTGCACTTGTGTGACCTGCACCTGAGCTTCATGTAAAGAGAAGCAGATGTATGCAATCCAGTTGTGGAGCAACTCTTCAGTTTTTTTACTTCTATTGGGAAGATGAAGGTGATCAGGATCAATAACTGATGATAACTGTAGTCTGATCTGATCAATATTTATTGATCTACTCATACAGAAGTGGTGTCTCTCAGGACGGCGTCGGGTTTAACGCAACACGCCAGACGTCTCTGCATGGAGGTGTAGAGGTACCTAATGGTGTCCTGTGATGATCCATCCCATGCAGCTCGAATGTTCTCACTCAGTTCTGCAGATGGTGTGGTAGGGGTGGAGTGTTGATAGAGCGTCCAATAGCATCCACACATTTTCAATCAGGGACAGGTCTGGAGATGAGACCGACCACGGCGTAGTATCTTCAAGACGAGATCTTGAGACGGCAGCAGTGTGTGGACGAGCATCGTCCTGTTGGCACCGGAGTGTGTGTTCAGGAAAGGCAGAACCACTGGTGGCAGAACCTCGTTAACGTAACGTTGGTCTGTCATAGTGTCTGTAATGAGACCGAAGGTGCTCGAAATTGGTCGTCTCCACCAAGACAGAAGCGGGACTCGTGATCTGCTGCCTCTCTGAGTCGGCCACAACACCATTGCAGTCGGTTGATTCCTTCTAGGTGCAGCTGTTTTTTTGATGACGAGTGTATGCTGTGTGTGTGTGTGTTTGTTTGTGCAGGTCTAAAGTGCTGGAGGAGACGTTAATTGACATGGCCTTCATGCAGACTGCTGCTACTTGGTGAGCATACATCCTTTCATTCCACTTAGCCTAATGGCACCTCCTGAGGTGACAGCATAAGCAAGAGTATATATGGGATGATGAAGCATATCCAAGCGTTTCAGCCCCGGCAGAGTGCTGTCAGGCCGTACTATTACTCGGCCCTCGCGCTGCCATTTGAGATGTGGCTTTTATGTCATTTACACGAAGTGCAGCAGCTCTTAACGCATGCCAATGTCGATGAGCTGAGCTGCGAGTTATTTTGCTGCCTCTGCTTCTGTTAATTCTGTTAATAACTAATTTCAGTTAATGAATGTCTACGAAATCCCCCTCGTTCTTTGTGCCGTGTGTAACGCAGTGCTGTTCCGAGTCATTTGAAAGTCAGTGCACTTTCTGACCACTGACTGACCCATCCGTCTTCTTACGCTTGTCTTCAGCCATCTCTCGAAGCCACTCTTCTTTAGCTGAAAGCCTACACCCTTCTCTTGGCTCCTGCTTGGGATCCAACACCGGGCAGCTTAAGGAGAGATGGCGATCTGCTCCGAGGTCAGACACCTCCCTGACCTCGATATCTCATTTCCCGCTTCATCCCGAGGCCCGTGAGCACCAGGCGCTCTGGGCTCCGGCTCCCTGATACACTCATCACACGCTTCTGTCGCTCCCAAACGAACCGTGATTGAGCTGATTGGGCTTTTCCAGAGCCTGTCACAATCGTTTTGATTAGCAGATAGATGGGCAGTAATAGGAAGACTGTGCCGTTATGAGGGGGCCTGTCAGCAGGCCCAGATCATGCCGCGGAGAGGAGAGGTTAAAGACACCGCTTCCTCGTTAATAATTAATCGGCGCCCGTGTGGCGGATCCACTCCGCCGCCTCCCAGTCATCAGTCTGTAATTGCTTTACATTTAATTTGGCTTTGGAGAACGTTTTTCAAGTTGAGTAAATTGTGCTTAACTGGTAATGTGGAGGAGACTGTGGGGTAGAGAAGGAGACCTAAACTGGAGATAATACGTGTGCTTTGCTTTTTGACCGCGTCCGGACATGGTCATGGCTTGCTATTAGAATTCGGTTCTTATAAAGCCGTGTTCATGTCATTCAGCATCTAAACCGTCCGTCTCAAAACATGCGAGTGATACCGAGCCCTGGGCTTTCGGTCTTTAAAGGGCGAAGGAGCTGAGAGCAGGGCTCCAGTCCGGCTTCAGTCACACCTTGACTCGACTTAATCTGCTGCAAAATCTTAACGTTATAAACATAAATCCGTTCGTTTCTGGAAATGTGTGAGTTACTGAGCCTGGTGTTTGCTTATCGCTGTTGTCCAGTGAAAACCATGTATCTCTCACTGCTCTGTACACTCTTAGGTTCCATTGAGGCTTATAGGAACCTTTTTGATTTTAGCGAACCATCCCGCATTCTCACCAGTATTAGTGGAACCGAGGATACGTCACAGAACATGTCATCAACAGTAGGGTTATGGTTGTGAATGAATTGCATTGTGGGTATAGTAGTCTTGGCAAAATCTGCCTATTATAAAACCTAAACCGGTCCACATTCAAAGCTCGCACCGTTACCAAAACACACATCAGAGCCAAACTTGTCCTGCCCACCGAAGAAAAGTTCAAACCTGGATGAACCCCAGTTCAGTCGTGTACTATAAATGGAAGCGTCCAGATTAATATAACCAGTAATTCTAATCCTTAATCGCCCAATAAAGTGTAGTTATGTCTGACTTTTCCCGTTTAGATTTCTTAGCTAGAGTTTATTATGAATAGTATTCATAGATTCAGCTGTCGATGAACAGCGTGATCTCAGAAGAGAAATAGTCAGTTAGATTACTCGGGGAAGATCAGTTGGCTTTTTGAGCCAGTTCCTAAAGTGTCCCTTTAGAAAATTCCACTCAATTAAAAAACCTTAAATACATTTGAACAGATTTTGTTACATTGAGTAAAATAATACCAACAGTAGTGCTTTAGGTTTATGAATCCTAGATTTTTACATTTGAACTAAAACACCAGCATATTTTTACAGTTGAAGAGCAGAACCAAATCAAACAAGTGAGACAAAAATATTATAATATAATCTGCTGTGTCCCCCTTGTGTCCTCCATACAAACCAGCTTCAGATCTGTTATGTTGGTGGGTTTCCTTGTGTCCTTAGAATCGTTGTCTTTCTGCAAGACCCACATTCTTTTGAGATTCAGCTCACAGATAAATCTTGATATTTTCCTTTAGAATTTCAAATCAAATCAAGTTTATTCTCACATCACATTACACTGCTGTAAGGGTGAGCGGAAAAGCTGTATGTCTTTTCCAGATGTGATCTTTAGCAAATTGCAAACAGTCAGGATTTTTTTGGGGGTGAAAATCAGACTTTGATAGATCTTCATTCACAACCGATTGTCTGCCATTAACTGAAAGCACCTTCGAATGATCTGCTGATCCCTCACAGATCTGTAATAATGGATCATTTTCCTCCATTAATGAGTGTTATATTTGTGTCTCGTTTGACTTCGGTCCTTATCTACTTTTAGGACTTGTGTATAAATGGGACCATGATGATGTTTAAGCTCAAGTTTATGCAGAAATAAAAGGGTTCACAAACTTTCATGCACCACTGTAAACCTCTGGCCTCATGTTGCCTAGCAACAGCGCTCACCGTTAATGGACTATAATGGTGTGGTGGAAGAATGGTTTATTCTGGGCATTTATTTTTGTAAATAACTGCATTAATGAGTTGAAAATTGGTGTATTTTATTATAATTTATGTTCACTGTTGTTATATAAAGGCAGTAAACCATATGAAGGGCTGGGCGATGTATCATAGATATCGATATATCGAGATACGTTTTATACAAGATATAAATCTGTCGGAAAGGTCATTGTCTGTGATACGTGTCCAAAAAATACATCTGAGTGGGACGTTTGTGTGGAAATGGTTTGGTTTCAGGTAGGACGTCATTATATGGATCATGGTTTTGTTCAGATTCTGTTGCAGAAACATCGTAATTAATACGTCATATTGCGTTTTTTGGTCTTACAAGTCCATCCTGATACTTGAACGTTATGAAATACGTTCAACATATGGAAACGTGTTGCTTATTGCTTTAATTAACCCAGAACAACAGGAACAGGAATGCTGATCTGGAAGCAAAGCTATGCTAAGTTGTTCTTCTTCTTATCAATAGCATGACTGAGCTGTGTGGGACATGTATGCATGTCCCCAGCTGACACCGCTCTGCACCTCACTGCACAAATCCATGCGATAGTCCACATCTGCTACCTTTAAATAATATTCCTCTCTTTTAATAATTGATCAGATTATATTACTTGGCTATTCCAAGAATTTCATTTGTACTGATCATATTTCATTTTAAATTAAGCCAACCTAAACTCCTATTAAACTTAATTTGTTTAGCATCTTGACAAGTGTTAAAAAAACCCCTTCATAAATCAGATTACACAATGAAAAGTAATTATTACATTAAAGCGAAATGAGAAAGATAAAGAGGAACGAAAAAAGCACGTCCTCTTCTAAAAGGGGCCTGAGACGGAGACTCGGACCTTGCTCCTGGTGTTCAGGTCACTAAAGACTGCGGCTCACTTTCAGGTGACCCGGGCAAATGCTTCTGGAGCTGCGATGAAAATGGCCTCCCAGTGGACCCGTGTGAACAGTGCTGAGAGGAAGGTGCCGCACACTCGCATGGAGGATGAGGCTGACATTCAGGTACCAGCTGAGACCTGTGTGATGCACTCAGAACACCTGGAACCATCGGTGCTGACCTAGGACCTGTGTTCCTGAGTCTTTAACCGAGGTGTGGCACAGGTCAGACACGATGTCCATTTTAACAGCTTGAAATGGGACCCGTGTCCTGCTTGTGACCTGCAATGACATATGCATTCCAAATAATCTCCACATTTTGACCTGGCAGGCCTTTGCTCTTGTCAGAGCTCCCCAAAAGGCCTGGAGGCAAATTGCACCTCTTTGTGCTTTTGATTGGCCTCCTCCTCTCTGGAGGCTTCTGACTGCTGTCTTTGCCAAATCCGCAGCAGGCAGTGCTCAGCCTTGCATGCGTCGAGATAATGATCAAGTTAATTAGACCTGAGATTGAATGAACTGCGGCAGCAACTTAATCATTTGTAACTTGATTAGAAATACTATATTCTCTCAAACTCCAGAGACTGGCAAACTTGAAAATTAAGTTCCACTTTAAGGATTCAGGTCTCGACTTAATGGAGTGTGGGGAGGCTGGAAAACAACTCGCCCCCTCCCCACCCCGCCCACGCCGCCCTCATTGTGTCCCCATTAAGGGAGCGACGGAGGGTTGTTTACTGTTGAAAAGGGTGGAAAAGAAGGTGTGTAATACTTGACCTAATGCTGCTCTCTTCATTTCAATCCCCCAGCAAATATATTCCTTTGGGAGGAAATTAGGTCAAGGTAGCTTCGGGGTCGTCTGCGAAGCCACTCACATTGAGACGCAGAAGAAGTGGGCCATTAAGAAGGTGAACAAAGAGAAGGTAAGTTTGTGGTAATCGTGTTGCATGCCGCTGTCTGAGATGATGGATGGAGGCTTGTCTTGTTGGAGCGCTTGGCTTATGGTGGCATCTGATGATGTGTGTGCTCACGCAGGCTGGAAGTTCTGGGGTGAGGCTGCTGGAAAGGGAAGTGAGCATCCTCAAGCAAGTCAACCATGCACATATTATCCATCTGGAGGAGGTCTTAGAGACGCCAAAAGTAAGGATGGGCTAAGTAGGCCAAAAACGTAACGTGCCCCGAGACTTTTGTTGTGATTTCCATCCATGATTACATTTCTGCCTTTCCGAAATTGGCAGCAAGACTACAGATCAGACAAGGTACGTACAGGAAAAGAATCAGTGGGTCAAACACACATATACAGCATGTTTCTGGTTGTGTGTGTCTTAAAATCCACACTATTTTCCACCGTTGCTGATTTCAGACTGTCCTTATTCTGTAATATTCTGTTCAGTCATGCAGGACTGTCAAGAAAATTACTTTATCGACTTATTATAACAAATCCATGTGACCTCGATAATTTTGCTGACCGCAATATTAACCAATGGGCTTATTTCCATGTATTTGAGTCAGTCGTGCTGGTCTGTTCTTTCGTCTGCTCTCTGACGGAGGCGATAGTGAGTCTGTAAGCAGACGGCATCATTTATCACGTAGGAAACAAGTGCAGTTGGTCCCTCCATACACACACTCCCCTGAATCTCAAATGAACTTCCATGGTTACCAAAGTAGTCTGGAATATAGTTGCCGGAGTCTGCTGTAGCCTTCTGCTGCTGCAGGTTTTCACATTGTTTATTCAAGAGATACGACACCTTTCATAGTGTTTGTCACCCATGAGAGGGTCCTGGCCAGTTATTCACACCACACAATCTTGTGTGAGACTGTATTTCACTGCATGCTGCAATGTTAGGAATCTGTCAGCTAATAGCTCTTTTATTTCCCACATTTGGAAAAGTGAGTTGAAATTGAATTGTTAAAACCTCATTCCAGCTCCGGTGTGGGAACATTGTCCGAAAAAGTGAGGAGAGTGCATTAACGTGAGTGAGCCGGTGTTTGGTTGGGTTGGGCCACACACCCATATGTGCTGCTTAGCAACACTGCGTACGCCGGCCCACAATTTTTAATATTTCCTGTTTTTCGAGATTATTCAGTACACAGCCAGATCATACGAATATTATTGCTTGTAAATTTTAAAACGATTTCTTGTTTCTACCCTCATATTGTCATTTAGCAAGGTAGCACAATTCATCAGGACAAAAGTGTTATTTTATTAATCTTTTATTATATCTTCTGATGTTCTTAATTATCAGAAGTTATTTTTTAAAGGCTATATTTTATGCTATTATCTTATCATTTATGGAAATTATTTGTATTTATCATCCAAAGAAAAATGATCATGACAGGCCTACTGTTTTTATACATGGCACTAGGATTCTGTAGGCACAGCTTCTTCAGAGGTAGTTTTGGGAAGCAATGTGTGCCTATAAATATAGTTTTGGGGGCAGGGGTTAGTCAGTACCTTAGTGCTCCATCTACCCCTCCATTGGCTCCTAGATAAAGTGTCTTCAGATAGTTGTCTGAGTTTGAAATATTGTAGATGTGGTAGGACAGCAGTTCTTAACCATGGAATACCCCTGCCCTGCCAATTACACTCAGGTGCCAAAAGGACTATGAAGTGGCATTATCTCAGGTTGAACACTGGCCAGCATACTTGTGGCAAGGAGCCAGGAATTATTAGAGTTCCAGATGGATGGCATGTTCCATTTCCAAAGCCATGCAAGCAGTTGACGTGTACTGGAAATACGTCAGAAACGTGGAGTATTCCAGGACCAAAACTGGGAAGCCACAGGGTTCGACCCACTTGTTCGACCAGGGATGCAAAAAGAGGCCCCCCTCTTTCCCCTGAATACACAGGTCCACCTGTCCCCACCCTCTGATGCTCCGTCTTTTGCATCCCTGGTCGAACAAGTGGGTCGTTCTCGTTGGACCCTCTCCTCCGGTTGAGCAAACAAATCCATCACCGGAGATCCAAAAGGCAAACCACTGTAACCAGGTCAGAAGTTTCAAAGATTACAGCTCCCTGGTCCACAGGGTAGATCCGTGATTGACTGAAGCTGTATGTCTTTTCCAGAAAATGTACCTGATCATAGAGCTGTGTGAGGGTGGAGAACTCAAGAGGCTCTTGCGCAAGAACAAGCGATTCAGTGAGGAGGAGACCAGGCACATCATCAGCAGCTTGGCTGAGGCCATCGTCTACCTTCACAAAAAAGGTAAAGCCCCAAATCCTAGCGAGCCCTGAGTTGTGTATGTTTTGAAATGTGCTTGATTGATCAAAGCAGAGCTCAGTTATGAAAAGATGAGGCTCACGCTTTCTTTTAATCCACATTAACATTCGCATTCTCATACTTGTGATCTCATTACAGTTGGATTATTTAAATAATGCTGCCTTAAGAAGGCAGGCTTGTGTACAAATTGGTCACATCATATCCAGATCATAAGCAAGATCCCGATTGCTTTGTTTCTTTTGAGGTCTGAACATCTCTCTTCTGACGGCACACACATTAAGGCTCTTCACCATTATCAGGGTCCGGGCTTGAGACTCCATTCAGAGATCATGAGATAATAATGAACAACTGCCAGACTAAATATCAACCTATTTTAATTGAGTCTGAGGGGTTTATTTGAAGATGCTCTGCAATTTTTCCCCCCTTTTTCTTTCTCCTGCTGAAATCTCCAGTTAGAGGCAATTTAGGACGTTGCTTGGCAATGAGACACCATTACATGGGGCTAATGAGTCATTAACGGTGAGCAGGGGAGGAATACTGATTAATAGGTGTGTTTTCCAACAGTCCCCAAGCACTGGTGTGCCGTACATCCAGGAAAGCTAATGATGGGCATAGCAGTGTGTGGACTGCAGTGTGTTGCACAGGGTTACGTGGGTTCACTATTTTATTAACTACACACACACACACACACTGGTCACAAGTTCATTATTTTCATTTATGTTAAAGATCATTATGCGCAAAACCATAAAGAGGTGTTATGATCTCCAGTTTACGGCTGCAGAAAGACCGGGGCCACCATTAAAATGTCAGCCAGCATGGTTTACCTATTAGGGTTCCGTTTTAAAGTGTGGATTTGTTTAAACAGATTTGCTTACTGTGCCAGAGTGAGGGAAGCTACTAAAGTGAGTTTTTTAATTTGCTTCGGAAACTCTTGTACTGTGAAAATGGACCCTGTTTAAAGTAACTTTCTGCAGTTAGAAAGACTATATAATATGGGAATTAATAGAAATAACCATGAATATATTAAAAACTCAGAATAGTGTATTGATTTTGCCATTTTTTTAACTGCTGGTAGCGAAACTTCTCTTAACTCCACTCTGTCGGTTCGGTTTTATCATACCTGGTTGCTCGAGGTTCCACGTGAGTAGAGCCTTCAGGGTACCGACTGGCCAGAGAGCATCATCACTCTATATGATGCAGTGCGAACAACAATTTCCGCTTTAGGGAAAATCCAAAAGTCACACGGAGCCATGTGGGGAGAGTAGGGAGCCTGATGAAGCACAGATGTGTGTTTGATCAAGAAACTCTGTATTTAAGGTGAAGGATGGATGGTGTGTTATTGTGATGGAGCTGCCCACAGGTCGGGCCGTTTGCGAATGGTTTCCACATCGTTTCCACTTGGGAATCGGCAAGCTTTACACAAAATTTAACCCAGTTGCGTTGCTCAAGTTTTTATGTCATTTTGACAAAACGAAAATCCGACGCCACTCACAAACACTTCCTCTCTCATCGATGGTCTGCTGGTGATGGACTGCTTCTGTAGAAGACATTGAAGGAGGTATATTAGTGCACCAAAGCCCGGCTCCCTAATGTCATTTGTTTACACACTAAAGATTATAGTCGTGTACTTTTTGAACACACCTCGTACAGACAAAATGTCTGCCTTGACCTTTTAACTTCGACATCCCGGCTCAAACGGGTTTTAGGATTTGGAGTTCTTAACAGTGAAGCTGCTTGTTAAACATCACTATTTGTCACTAACACACGTGAACCTTTTTACATAGTAAAATTATATATTTTAATGTCAGGATATTTTCTGCTCTCGCTGTGTAGCTCAGTTTAAGCCTTTAAATAAAGCACTACGAAGCTAAAAATGAGAAATATAATGGAATATTTTTGGAGCTAATTTTTTTTTTTACGCAGAACCCAGAACTGTGCAGCGCTAACCTGGCTAATGCTACAATAATAACATTTCCAGTTTTAAACTTTAATTAAAGTGTTTTCCAAAAATTGTGTGAACATTTTTCTTATTTTTTTACCCAAAACTCACAAAAAAATAATTTAAAGGAAACTAATACTTACTGCATTACAACATTGTGGCTCTAAAATCAGTATACAGATAAACACCAGCACCCCTTGAGGCTGGAAAGGAGTGCAGATGGACCCCCCATCTCTACGAAATGAAAACAGCAGTTGGACCCACCCCCTTTACATTCTCTAGTGACGTGGTTGTGATGTAATTGTGAGAGGGTCATTTTACAGAAAGGCGCTAACAGATTACACATTAACTACTGTTGATCATGGCCAACTCAGTGACCGCAGCGTCCAGCCTTCGTCCAAAATTGGGGTGAACATGCTGTGTACTAGTCTCCTCCAACGTTCCCGCAGCAGGTGTTTAACCCACTAGACCGCCCTCGTTCAAAATCAATAGTGTGGCGTAAGCATGCTGGCTTCATATCGCTGTTTTTAAGGCTTATCGCTGCTGGAGTCACATGAATTCAGTGCCCTTTATCTGCCAGAGAGTTCAGGGTTTGTTGTAATACTTGTTTAACATTTTAAGAATTGTTTAATGTGGTACCACTATGATCTGACCATCACAGGTTCAAATCCATTCTACTTGCCATCGGCAGCCGGATTCTGAGAGAGCCAAATTGGCCTGCTCTCTCTGGATTGGTAGATGGCGCTCTCTCCCCAATCACACTCCATGTGATGCTGGCTGGCAGAGTTGTATCTTTGCTGGGGTTCTGACCGTGTTGGCAGGCGGAAGATCAAAAAGAGGCGATAGTTGACTTCACAGGCATGTCTTCATCCTAATCCTCCTAGTGTTGGAAGCATGGAAGAGAGTCCTAGTGGGGTTGGTGTGGCGCAACAGATAACCACACCAGTGAGCCATCTTCCCAGTACCAACTATGCTGTGCTACAGCAATAAGAGTCCTTGGGCAAAACTCCTAACACTACTCTGACCCTCCTCTGTAATATGAGTGACCCCCTGGATCAGAGAGTCATCTGAATGTCATTAATGTAAATGTTTGGGGAATTGGCATTTCCAAAATGGGGACAAAAAAGGAAGGTCTTAATGCTGCAAAGCATGTGTGGGACATCCATCCCTGATTAACGTGATTAGATGTTATTTTCTCAGATGCTACAGATTTTTACTCGTCTTTTTATTCATGCCAGTTAAATACTGCATTTCTCGATGTTATTCCCTTTCCTTCTCCCTTTCCCTCTTTCTCTTTCCCTCCCTCCAGACATTGTTCACCGGGATCTCAAACTGGAAAACATTCTTGTGAAGAGTTATCACCAGGACCACGACAACGGCACGGTCAATATCAAGGTGAGAGCGACCGTGCAAAAGGAAGGGGAAAAAATGTTCTTTTCCCTCACAAGCGCCCAGGCATGTGGTATGGCATTCACTCTCGACAGGACCTCCGCACTCTCTCGTCCATGTCTCAGCTCTCCCGTCGTCCTGCTTCCCGCCTGCGCTCCGTAACTGCTTTTAAACACTGTCTCATTACGCCAGACCTCCCGCATAACTCCTTTTTTCTTCTTCGTTCTCAAAGAAAAACGGATCGCACGTAGCAGTTTCTTGGAGACAAACGACCAGTTGGGCCTCAGCATGCGGCTGCGGCACAGGGCTGACGGGAGGTAGTGGAAGCTGCTACCTGGCTCGGAGGGGGTTGAGATGAGCCAGGGCCAGGGGAATAAATCAGAGTGGCCAAGGGGCCTGGAGACAGCGCTGTCCTGGCCCTGTATAACAGCCTTTTATCTGGCAGAAGGTGGTCATCTCTCGTGGATATTTATCCTGCCCGCCCCTAACAGCCCGACTGAAACCATATATACTGCTCATATGTATTATTCATCGCGGCCAGGAAGACAGTGTGCCTGGGTGTGTGTGCATCTGCTGAGGCCCTTCTGCATAAGTCGGCTTGGCCTGTAAATATTGAAACTGGGTCTAGGTCTAGACGTAAAGAGGAAATGAAGGCATAAAGAAGATAAAGTGATCAAGCTCAGGAAGTCTGCAGTATATTACATTAATGGTCCAACAGTATAGAGCAGAACCTAATTGTGAAAAGCTTTAAAAGTAATCAAAGAAGGAAATGGGCTGCCTAATCTCATGCCATTGATATTCGAGTGTGTGTCCCGTGTGATTGATTGGCCTTGGTTGAGCATCATGGCCCGTGTGCCATGTTTTATGTTTGTGAATGTTTGTGAAAGTCCTGAATGTCGATAAGTAGGGAAAAAATCAGACACAGATATTATACTTGCTCTTTAAATACACTGCAACCTTCCTGTTGGATTATAGTCAGGACTTTGATTGGGCCATTCCAAACCATTAACTTTATGCATTCTTCGGTGTGCTTAGGGTCGTTGTCCATCAATGATGGCAAACCGACTTGGCCTAGATGCAGTAAAAACAGTCCCAGACCATCATACTACCCCCACTGTGCTTCACAGATGGGATTGTGATAGAATGGAGTGTTTTCCTTTCTCCAAATCAAACACTTCTTTTTAATTAAGTGATTCAGATTCTGATTTGCACCAAAAATCTCATCCATAAACAAAAATACGCAGAAATATAGAAAATTATTAAGGTCTCACTTAAGTTCTCTCTGTCTCAGGTCACAGATTTCGGATTGTCCGTGCAGAAAGGAGGAGTTGGCAGTGAGAACATGCTGCAAGCAACGTGTGGAACTCCAACTTACATGGGTAATACACACACACACACACACACACACATATACACACACACACACACACACTTCCAAACACTTTTTCACATATCCAGCATGATCCCATTTGCCTGTCATTTGATGAATTAATGTTGGCTGGTCTAATAAGTTCTATGAGAACTGATTAAAAAGCGGCAGTGGAGAGGGGTTGACCTAATTTAAGTGATGTGAAGCTGATAGCGTTTCAGAAGAGGAGCTGCAGCTCAAAGCTGCAGACGGCATCAAACATCAGCCGTCAGGCTTCAGACACCAGAGAGCCTCGAGCATCTTTCATTATTGACGTGTGTCTTTGCCCTCTCAGCACCTGAAGTGATCAATGGGCACGAGTACAGCCAGCAGTGTGACGTGTGGAGCATCGGTGTCATCATGTACATGCTGTAAGAAGATCTCGGCCTTTCATCATATTTACACGCCCACTCAGACACAAACACGCGTCAATGCAAATAGGGCACGTACATGTACACGTGCACAGGCGCGCACACAGGTTTCACCAGACAGAACTCAACGATGACCATTCGGTTGATTGCACTGCGCTAAATTTCACACGGATGTGGTGTTAAAGTAGTAGTTTGGCTAAAATATTGTTGGCTTCATTGTAAAAGTTCAATCAAACGCATTTGTTCAGTCTTTTAATTTTTTTCAATGGTTCATTTCATTACGAGGTTGGGACCAAAATTAATGCTCTTCATTTCTAAAATAGAAGAATACAAGAACATGACACCTGACCCTGGTAAAGGACTCAAGTCTTGCCCTCAGAACCTTAAGAAGTGCATACCTTACCAGAACAGCCCCAGTTTATGTGCATCTGCAGACACACACACTGTGCTGCACAAGGGCAAATCTATCCTCTGCATTTACCAGTGAAACACACACTAGGAGGCAGTGAGCACACGAGCCCAGATGGTGGGCAGCCCTATCCACAGCAACTTAAGTTAAGTGCCTTACTCAAGGGCACTTCAATCTCAGGGAATTGAACCCGGGAACCGTCCAGTCAAATGGTGGGTTCCCTAACCACTAAGAGTTTTTCAGTCCACTGCTAGTCCTGCTTGATGTTGCCCACAATCCTCCCAACAGTGCACCTACAGTGGTAGTGCACGCTGTCCAACGGCTTTCATCCAAAATTCGTCAGCCATGTAAGCACTGCTTTTAAGCTGAGCTTTAAAACCATGTACCTTAACCCGTTCATGCATGGTGGACACTACAATGGACATCTATTTAAAATACCATATGGAAGCCTTGTGTGCTCCGGATGTGCTTATCTGGGCTATGAATCTCATATGAACTCCCATCAGCCCTCAAGACAAGACAGTTCAATAATAAATGGATGAAAGTATTGGGACACTTGCTCATTTATTGTTTCTTTGGAAATCAAGGGCATTTAAAAGAGTTGATCCTGCGTTTGTGGGAGTAACTATCTCTAATGTTCAGGGAAGGATTTCTACTGGATTTTGGAGCATTGCTGAGAATTTTACATTGAACACTGTTCACCGCTCCACAGCTCAGTGCTGGGGCTTTTTTATTTTTTCATAATATTTGTTGTTCAGCATTTCCATTTTATTTGATTTATTGCTACAAACTTGATTTGTTCATTGATTGGGTCATTAATGCAATATGACCTGTAGGTGAACACCTATGGACACCTATCGTTAGGACCGTTTGGGCTTTAACCAGTAGACGGCGAGTATGCACGTTTAGTGTGTGTAAATAAAATGAACCAAGACTGTTATGTAACAGTCAGGGTTTTAAAAATCAGTTCAGCTTTAGGGTTTGTCAGTTCGGTTTCCGAACTCTCGTTATTAAATTAGAAATACAGTTGAACATCTTTAAATCAGTTAAAACGTGTGGGGCCTCTATACCATCATGCAAACTGCAGACCTAAACTAACATCATTTGTACATGAACATTAATATTTCCACTAAACCGTTCTGCTGCTGTGGCACTGACTCACATGCTCTTCTATAGGCTGAGTGGAGAACCGCCGTTTATGTCCAGCTCTGAGGAACGTCTTTTTGAAATGATCAAAAAGGGAGAGCTCAACTTTTCTGGCCCTGTGTGGGACACCATCAGTGATGCAGGTTAACTGACCAGTTACTGATTTAAATCCCTCTGTGACTATTACTGCATTCCCCAGTGTCCCTGTGTGGCTGATGTCCTAATATTTATGGTGTTTCTTCCATAGCCAAAAAGGTGCTCTGCTGTTTGCTAAAAGTTGATCCGGCACATCGCATCACAGCCAGTGAGCTGCTGGACAATCCCTGGGTCAGGGTAAGTGTATTCACTCTACAGCCATCATGGTGTAATTAGAACAGTCCTGGTCTGGTGGTTTGGGAACCAGCCTTGTGATTGGAAGGTTGCTGATTTCATTCCCTCAACTGGCAGGACACGGCTGAATTGCCCATGAACAAAACACTAAACTCCCCAGATGCTCCTTGGGCACTGTGGATAGGGTTGCCCACCACTCCAGGCACGTGTGCTAACTGCCCCCTAGTGTGTGAATTCAGTAGTGTGATTGTGTTTGTTTCATGGCGTGGATGTGTTAAATGCAGAGGACAAATTCTTTTATTGTTTTCCTTTATTGTTTCAGGGCGACATGTCCACAAACGCCTCCCCAACAAACGTGCTGGTGATGATGCAGCAGTTCCGGGATGCAGCAGAGGAAGGCGAGAGCGAGGAGATGAGCACGGGTCTAAGTAGCCTCTCTCTCAGCCGCTCTCAGGACAGCCTGGCAGAACCTGTGGCTTCTCCAGAGCCTCCTGCTGCTCCGGTTCCATCTCTGGTTCTCAGCCCTGAGGAAGACCCTGACAGCAACAGCAGCAAACCATCCATGCCCCTTAAACAGGTGAAGTGGTCCCTGCTTGCTGTTTTGCGGACTGTAGGGTAACTCATTGTGCATTATGTGGTCGAGAGTATAGATATACAGACATACCTGTGGCACGTCAACAGCGCCGCTGTTGTGTCAGTGAAAATTATTGTACAATATTGCCAATATTGAACGTAATTATCGGCCCAGTTCCTCCTCCATCGGTCCCATTAAAAGTGGAGATGATCAATATCTTAATGTGGGAAAGTTACCATTCAGCCTTGAATCCTTGTTTTTCAAGTGCTTCTCTGTGTTTGCCTACACAGATCAAATTAGGGTTCTTCAAGGGTTCTTCAATATAGAAAATGGGTTTATACAGAACCATGAACACTCAAAGAACTTTGAATAAAGGCTTCTTTGCTTCTTGTAAAGGTTCCACAGATTGATGGAGGATGTGCTGTAGAGGATTCTGTATAATAAACCTTTTCAAAATGGTTCTATTGATGTCAAACCCTCTCTAGCACATTCATCATGAATCTGAAGAACTCTTTCACAATGCACAGAACCCTTTATTCATGCAAAGTTCCAAAGTGTGAACTGTTATGATGTAGCTGGTAACAATAGAAGAACACTTTTTGCTGCTATATAGAACCCTTTTCTAAAAGGTTCTATATAGAAACCCTACAGCACATTCTCCATTAATCTAAAGAACCCTTTCTTGATGCAATTAACTCTGTAAGTAAAGAGTTCTGATTCTATGTAGAACTTTTTCCTTGAAGAACCCTCAATCTGAGGTGTGTAGCACAGATTTGTGCTCTTTTAATAGAACCTGGACCTTTATACGACCCCCTGTTTGGTTTTTGCATTTTATTAGTATCAGAAATCGATAAACCACAGATCTGCTGTGTGCTGCTTGTAATTGCGGCTTCTCTTTGCCCCACACGTTTGTTTTAAACTGGGTACAGAATGATATATCGATAACAGAGAGAAATATCACATATTTTAAAATTGATAAAATATTATAAATGTTATTTCATGTTAAAACTTACCTCAGCGGGTAAGAATGTGTTAACGCATTATCTGCTCTAGTGTCAGAAAAAGAAAGCCACTCATTCCAACGGTGTGAAGAAGAACAGACCTGCTGTGAAGACGTCCAGCGCTCTCAGCTTGTCCAGTGCACAGGTCAGTCGTTTAGAAGGACACATACACAGAGCCAGGTTTCAGTAATACGGGCAATATTTCGGACTAATTTGTTCTTTAATATAAAAACATAAGTGCGTTTGTATTGTGAAAGTAGGGCTGCCTTCACGGTCAGTGCAACCCACAGTGTTGAAAAGCCACCACTAGATGGTGGCAGCATCACCCATGTGCGGCAGCAGCGTGTCAGCCACTCCCGCAGTCCGGCAGCCTGAGGCAGACCGCCAGCGTGCTCGCTGCTCTTGTGCGAAACGAATGTGAGTGTCTTATCTTTGCAGTCCCACGCAGGTAACAAACCCTCTGCTCAGCCGAGTGCAAAGCGCCACGCCCCACCGGACAAGATGGAGAGTGTCGGCGGCGGCAGGGCCCCCTCTCCCAAACCATCAGCACCGGCTGCAGCCGCCTGCCCAGGCAAGTGCGAGAACCCGTCACCACGCAGCCCCACCCTCTGCCCAACAGACCACTGCCCCTCTAAACCTGGATCCGGTCAGAGGGCCAAGAAGAGCTGCTAGACCCCAGCAACAGCAGCAGCAGCCGAGGCTGGTGGTGGAGCAGCCACAGCAGTTGCCAAAAGAGAGGAGTGCGGTGGCCAGGGTTTGCTGAGGTGTTGCGAACACGCTGGATACATGAGAGATGGTCTGGGCCTCTTTAAGACACTACATCTATCTGGTTTAGGTGAGACCACTAGTGCTGCAGCTTCACCTCCATCCATCCATGCTTATGACTGAAAGGGGACTAGTAGCCCCACTCGCCGGCTAGTGATTTCCCATGGACAGCGTGCAAGCTGTACCTATCTCTCATCTGTCAAAGATGAAGTGCTTCATCCTCAGCACACTTTTTTAAACTTGGAAAGAAGCGCAAATACCAACCTGCTGCTCTGGGTCTGTGGACTGATAGAATACAGTGCCCTGGAAAAGTATTCATACCCCTTGAACTTTTTCACCTCACACACAAAACTGGGATTTTATGTGAAGAACCATCACAAAGTAGCACGTAACTGTGAAGTGGAAAGAAAATACATGTGTGGTGTGCATTTGTATTCAGCCCCCCTGTTCTCTGAGACCCCTAAATAAAATCCAGTCTGACCAACTGCCTTCAGAATCATCTAATAATTACAGTCATCTGTGTGTAATTTATTCTCAGTATAAATATAGCTGTTCTGTGAAGAACTCAGAGGTTTAGAGAACATTAGTGATCAAACAGCATCACGAAAACCAAAGAGCACACAGACAAGTCAGGGAAAACATAAATATCCCAAGCTATGAACATCTTCTAGAACCCTGTTCAGTCCATCACCCCAAACTGGAAGGAGTATGGCTCAAGTGCCCAGGCAAGCAGGGCACTAATAAGAGAAGCAGCCATGAGGTCCATGGTCACTTTGGAGGAGTTGTAGAGATCCATAGCTCAGGTGGGACAATCTGTCCTCAGGAAGCTTATTAGTAATCTTCTTATGGAAGAGTGGCAAGAAGAAATCCATTTTTGAAAGCAAGCCATAAGAAATCCTATACAGTTCTCCACGAGCCATATAAAGGGACACAGTAAATGTGGAAGAAGGTGCTCTGGTCAGATGAGACCAAAGTTGAACTTCTTGTCCTAAATGTAAAACGTTATGTGTGGTGGAAAATGAACACAGCGAAACATGGTGGTGGCAGCATCAAGCTGTTGGGATGCTTTTCTGCAGCAGGGACAGGGAAGTTGTTCAGTGATGTGAAGATGGATGAGTTGAATACAGGACAATCCTGAAGGAAAACCTTGAGTTCCACCTCCAAGTTGGACAACAACACTAAACATACAGCCAGACCTACAGTGGACTGGTTTAGATCAAAGCGAGAATCTGTGGCAAGACTTTAACATTGCCGTTCACAGACACTGTCCATCCAATCTGACTGAGCTTCAGCTGTTCTGTAAAGAAGAATCAGCAGAACCTTCAGCCTCTAGACGTGCAAAGCTGGTAGAATCAGACTCCAACAAAGTTGCTTCTGAATTGAAGTGAAAGGTGGTTCTACAAAGTGCTGAGTCAGGTGGGCTGAATACAAATGTACACCATATTTTCCCAGATTCATTTAACATTTTGATGTTTGATGTAAAAGGTTTTCACTTCATAATTACAGGGGTTGCACAATGAAACTGAAACACCTGGTTTTAGACCACAATAATTGATTATTATGGTGAACCAGGGCCTCCTTTTGCGGCCAATACAGCATCAATTTTTTGGATACAACCCGGGTTAACACCCCAACATCCCTTTCAGACAGCTTCCTCTCGCATCCACAGTTAATCCTGTTGGATGTGGTTGGTCCTTCTTGGTGGTGCTGACGTTACCCTGGATACCGTGGCTCTTGATACATCACAAAGACTTGCTGTCTTGGTCACAGATGCACCAGCAAGACGTGCACCAACAGTTTGTCCTCTTTTGAACTCTGGTATGTCCCCCATAATGTTGTGTTCATTGCAGTATTTTGAGCAGAACTGTGCTCTTACCTGCTAATTGAACCTTCACACTCTGCTCTTACTGGTGCAGTTAATGAAGATTGACCACCAGGCTGCTCCAGTTTAGACATGAAACCTCCCACAATACAATGACAACTGTTTCAGTTTCATTGTCCAACCCCTGTACATGCTGCGTTTTGTTGGTGTATCACAAACAATCCCAATAAAGTACATTTAAGTTTGTGGTGTATCGTGAAAAATGTGTGAAAGATCAAGGGGTATGAATACTTTTTTCACGGCACTAAATCTGACGTGTTAGAAACCAGTGAGCTTGTCCAGCCTCATTTGCCCAGCAGTGAGCAGACCCATCTTGAGGCACATTAATCGAGTGTTTCTTGGTTGAGGGAAATTAAGAATGTATTACAGGTTTACAGGGTTTATTAGATGTAGTTTTCCTTCTTTTCGTCTTTAGAACCAATTCCGAAGGGCCTTGGACGACACGTTTGCCACTTTAAACCGTAATCGGTCTTCACTGCTCACTTTTAAGTAGAAGCCTTTCCAATGCAACTGTCAGTATGAATGATGAAAGTGCTGCGGTTGAAGACGTCCATTTTGCCAATTCATGAAAGGGAAAATTGTTCTACTTGTCCAATAAATGTTAGTCATTCACATTCCTTTAGTTGCATCGTTTTTTTTGGCACCACTTGACTGACGACTGTGTAACCTGAGCATTATTTCCATTCTACGATTAAGACTGACGCACACTGGATACGCACAGCTGGACAGCGCTGTGCCATGCAATGAAGTGCACGGTGAGAGCAGCCGTCAACTTTCAGTACATAAGGATTCAGAGTTAATTTAAATAAAATTATTTAGTGACCGTATCGACCACCGCTGAGTCACTAAAGGATTCGAATGACAGTTGCGTAGTTTATTAACTAAGCGGTGTAACGGACCTTTTGTTTCTTAAAAAAAAGAGAAATGAAGTCATAGCTTATCGATTTATATAATGAATGTGAGTACTCGGCATTACATTTATGGCTTTTGTCCAGAACGACTTACACGTTTTCTTTAAAGAGTTTGGCCACAGCACTCTTACAAAGTCTCACCCAATGACTGTTATTGGTGTAGCACAGCATAGTTGCCCTGACTGGGAATCGAACCCCAGTCTCCCACATGGCGTGATGGCTCGCTGGTGGTGCGCAACACCAACCTAACACCAAACTTTGGCATGCCTTGACTCGTGATGTCGGCACTGGTGCGTGTACCACAGATGTACCGGTCAGTGACCAGACAGTGCACATGCATGACTTCTGTATGCGAGTCCTTAGAAGGAACTCAGAATGATCCAAAATCAGAATTGGAAATTGCAACTGCAGTCTTAACTCTGTATCTCCTTAAAAAAATGCTGCACAGAGGGTTACGTTTGACACATCCCAAATTTAAAGAAAAGCATCGGGTCATATAGGGCTTTAACGTTGGCCATATGGTATCAGAAATAGCAGAGAGCAGCAGGGTGGTTACCATGAAAAGTGCAGGATTGGGAGTCGCAGTGAATAGGACTCTAATCTTGTTTGGTTGGGCATTGAAAGCAGCAGGGGATACTTTGAGGACTGTGCCACTCAAGCACTGGTCTTTCTGCTGGAGAGAGAATAATCCTTAGTATGGATACAATATTAAAGTAGTCAAGCAGAACTCACTGAGGCTGTGTTAGAATCCTATTTGCATTCAGTAGTGTGTGTGTGTGTGTGTGTGTGTGTGTGTCTCAAGAACGGTACTGTAAGCCCCTTTGAAGGCAAATGTGGGCTATATTTCTGCTTTCTCTGATGATTTGCATGATAAATTTGCTCATTGTGAGATGTAGACTGTGCCCTAAGACATTCAAATGGAGTGTGTCATGTAGAGTATATAGAGCCACTCATCATTGTAGCGTTCACCGTTACACTTATCTCACAGCAATATACAAAAATATAAAATATGATGCTTCAAATTAATATACACACAATGTTCACGACATCTCGCCCGGGGCAGACGACAGATGATTCCAACCTGTTGAAAAGTGGCATAAATCACAATCAATAGTGTTTTTCCATAAAGCTCTTGGACTTCGTTCCACTGATTCAGACCGCGGACTGTATATCGGTCTTTGTCGCAGTGTTTACTGTGTGTAGCGATGATTTTGAGCCTGAAGCACAATGAGGGGATGTGATACCGAGACAAACTCAGCAAGAACACCGAAGACCGATCTTTGGATAAACAATCATCTATTAAAGAGTAAGAGCAGCAGCTTTTCAGCACCATCTCCTTTCTCCACGTGCTTTGGGAGGAACCTCTAACATTGTTATTGAAGCATTAGTGCTCCAGCTACGGCCCTGCTCCAACCTCCAACATCAAAATACGTCCGATGAACATCAGGCATTAGGGTCACGGTGGATCCAGAGCCCACCGGAGTCAATTCAGTTTAAAAAAAAATTAGTTTAGTTGAAGTAACTTTAGATTGACAACATGTGTTTTTCACCCTCTGCAGCCAATCAGGACCATCATCCACCACGAACGCAACATCGGGGCGATTTACACTTAAACTAGGCTGTGACCGAACTTACGTTCAGCTGTTGCAACTGATTCTCCAAAGTTGCATCCTGAGGATTTCCACTGGTTGGCCCTTTAAAGAGCCCCCAACCACGGTGCTCTTCAGAACAGTATAGAACAGACACGCAGACCACAACAGCTTGGCATTGGGTTTCCGAGGTGTATTATGTTTGCATGCTCATGCTTGATGGATTGCACCATTAAATAATTACAATGTACGAGTGTGTACATTACCTGAGCATGATGAATCATCTCAATAACTCTTGATCTAGGATGTTACACCATCCCTGTTACGGTTTCGAATCAAGATGCTTTTCGCCGCCATTGGGCGGAATTTCAGCCAGGACTGCTCGGGCTCTGCAGATAACAATGATTCATTCGGTTTGAAAAGCCCACCCACCCCATCCCCCCCCCACACACACACCCCCCCCTCAAAGCAGTGAGCACAATTTGCATAAGGTCTGTTTAGACAACCTCCTGTATGGCTAATGTGTTGTCAGAGGCTGGGATGGGATTTCAACATATGGTCTTCATTTTCTCGTGCCAGAGTTCTAATTCATTATAGCGAGGAAAGAGAGAGCGGCAGAGGAACAGAACGAGAGACAAAGAGAGAGAGAGAGAGAGAGAGAGAGAGAGAGATAGTGAGAGAGTGAGGAGGGGAAGGGGGGCAATCCCAAATTGAATTGTGCTGGTGGAATGTGACCTGCAGTAAATTACGAGAGTGCATCTGCAGGCCTCGGGGAAAGAGCCGAAATTTAAAGAGAGACGCCGAATGAAAAACTTAGGGAACACAGGGACGGGGCTGATACTTTTTATATCCCCCTTGCTCGATGTGCGAGGCCAGACTTTCATCTGGCGTCAAAGTGGGCTCATTTTTTGTCCCTGAAAGGTTTTAGGCAAGCTAAACTTTTTTTTCTGCCAAAATTGGGAGAGCGCAACGCAACAAGCAGGGGAGCATGGCGGCTAAGAAAGGGGGCGTTTGTTTGGGACGAGCCCGTGGAGGCAGAGGAAATTAGAAAGGCGGCCAGTTGGAACAAGGTACTCCTTCCTCCTCTTCTCCAGCTGTATAGCCTGACAGATGGGCACCGGGGGGAGAGGGAGGGGGTGAGGGAGGATTAAAACTTAGTGGCTTCTTTTAGATCCTGGAGGTCGAGGCGGAGATTGGGCCTGTGGTGCAACCCTGGGGATGATAAGGGTGCAGGGGTGCTAATGTCATCAGAGAGAGGAAAAGAGAGAGAGAAAGACTCCCTAATGCCTCTCGCCCCAAACGCAGGCCCAGCATCTCCCCAACCAGGGGGAGCTGCATCTCAATAACCTTAATGGAGGCTCCCTTAATTAATCAGCTCATATGCAGAGATCCGATACCTGCAGCTGAGACCCCCATCCCACCCCACCTCCTAATGCACACAATCCTCACCGTGTGGCCCGTGACATTGTAGTAATGAGCTAATGTGGCTACAATGTCACTCCCAACATGGAGGGGACATTATCTGTGGGAGCTCATCGCACACACTGATGTCCCTGATCCCCTTCATTGTGTTGGTGTCTTTTATTAATTAATAAATGTGATATTTTGTTTCATGGTCGTATGTAAAAGGCCAATTAAGTTGGAGCTCAAATTAAAGCAGAAATATAGAAAATTCTAAAGGGTTCATCAAATTTGAAACACAACTGTAGATTCAAGATTTTAATCTTTCCATTTCTAACTGAAACCTGAGCATGAAGTAGGTTAAGCTGGTATGTTGGTCAGATAATCATTACATCTATGGACAAATGTCATTTCTGCTGTTGCTTCACTTTCTCACTCCACCCCAGACAGGTCTGACCAATCAGTGGAGAGCACGTCACATGGTTTGTTGTGACACATTTTGGTGCACTTAGACTTTTTCTTGTGTGAAACCAAACCGAACCCCTGGGAAACGCTCCAGCTTCACAAACTCGTTAACTGATTCAGACCAAAGCAAACAAACCAGAGGTGTAAAAACATCCTTAGACCTTCTGCAAAGGCCTAGACGCCCTCAGGTTCCCCTCCGGGTAAACATGAAGACGATGCAACGGCAAACCCCTTAAGAATGAAACCGCTCGTCGCTGGTCTAGTCAAGGTGCATCCTTCTGCTTCTGATGAGCTGTTGCTTACGCACTTGAGACCACCTCCAAACGGACCACCTCCACAAACAAGCAGCATCACGGATCAGGGAGGGGAGTAGGAGTGGCGGCGAGACGGGAGGCGTCCGTTTCTTAGATGTTTCCCAGCTCCGCCTCAAGTAAACAGTTGAAACAGATGGCATTTTTCAAAGCAAGCTTCATCAATCTTTGTTGACACTGCTCCTCTCCCCTCCGCCCCCACCTCCACCGCACACTACTCTTATTTGGGATATTTGCAATTATAATCCATTAGCTCATTTGAATATCAAATTAATTAGCAAACACACTGGAGTAAATGCTTTTTTCATGAGTCCTTGTTAAAAGTGAAAAGTTCTCGACTACGGTCGGATGGCGTGTTAATTTACAGTGATATCTAATCCCATGTTGCCAGACATAAAAGGCATTACTATACATATTTTAATGGGGAGGTGGTTGTTTTCCAAGCAATTTTCTGCTAGAGTACATTTTTAATTTATTCATATTTAATTTATTGGTCTCTGCATACCCACTCAGTAAAACTAATCAACAGCATGTAACAGGCCTCTTAAAGATACAGTGTGGCTCAGCAGTCTTCATTTAGGGAGAGTGCTTCTGCTATGAAACTCTCTCTCTCTCTCTCTCTCTCTCTCTCTCTCTCTCTCTCACAAGTGCTGAGGATGAAACTAAAACTCACGCATGAACTCCCCCCAAGGAGACTGTTTGATTCCTACAGTCAACCTTTTGATAATTCAGAGAGAGAGAGAGAGAGAGAGAGAGAGAGAGAGAGAGAGAGAGAGAGAGGGGAAAGAATGAAAAATGTGGTCAGCCTTGAATCACCTGAAATATTTCAATTTTGCGGGTGCTGACCATCAGGCCCAGGCTGCCAGAATGTCATCCACCGAGGAATGCTCTGTTCCTCCTCCTCCTCCTCTCGCTCATCCTTCGCTTCCTCTCCTCCAGCTCCTCTGCCCTTGAGTCTGCCTCTTCCTCCCCCCCCCCCCAACATCTCACATTGCTTTGGCAATCATTTAACGCAGTGTGACTGGAGTTGTTATCACCCGTGTCCACTGTATGCTCCAAATATCTATCGACCCATTGACACCGCGGCGCGAGGAGGGACTTGGCCAACCTTACGCATGGAAATGATTTCAATTAATTACCATTTCCCCAGAGGAGGGCGAGAAGAGAGGAGCCGAAAAGGGTCCAAACAAGGGGAACATTCTCCTCACGCAATGTGGACAATGTGTAATGAGCACTGTAAAGGTCATTTAACATGTTTCTGCGCTATGAAATGATTTAGTCTCCTGTTGTTTTTTTTTGTTTTTTTTAATATTCCAGTCGTTCTTCACACTTAGAAGGGAGGTGTGCCCAAACAAAGTGCAGTGGATTGGAGGTCAGAGTCGACTCAATGCACTCAGAAGACCACTGGAGAGGACGGGAAGTAAAGTGTAAATGAATAGGGTTGAGCAAAGCTCAGTCACACTTACCATCAGGCCAGAATCACCGTCACACTTTCTGTAACGATGCTGTTGGTTAGAGGTCTGTGAGGAAGAACGTGAACTATGATGGTGATTTCGGATGGGATGACGTCAGAAGGCTTTGGAACGGAAGTCGTGCGGACGTTCAACGTTTAATACGTCATGGAAGGCATTACCACCCAGAGTGGACAGCGCGGTGGCCACCCATATGTCCCTAATGATGGTTATCTGTGTCTGGCTACAACAGACAAGCAATCACATTCACACAACACAGTGCAGCTTTCTTTATCTTCCATGGGATACGCGAGCAGAAGATCCACAAGAGTGTCTCTGTTGAAACCACCAAGCTGAACACCGTGCCTACGTCAATACGTGACGTAGACTGGTGTCATGGGACCAGTTGTTTGGAGCTGATGTTGGGGTTTGTGTGTGGTGTAGTCTCCATGAAGCCCAAGGCACTATACAGACTGATGGTGGTTCCTTACTGGTATTGGGTGTACTCTCATGGCATGGGTTGGGTCCACTGGTCTGCCTAAGCATGACATTAACACCCCTCAATGATGGGACGTCCCTACCGTTCTTAATCATTGTTCATTTTCAACCCCTCTGTATCCCTTCCATTTTAAGTAAACCTATATGCAACATTTGTTATCTACAAGCATTTTCACACACACACACACACACACACACACACACACACACACACACACACACACACACACACACACACACACACACACACAAGAATATAGAATATGGGTAAAACACGTGATTTATCAAACAAAAGTGATAAAGGATATTCAGGTTCTTCATTTTGTGGAACTTCTTATTATACGTAACTCGGTCCATCTAATCATTACAAATAATCCATCCAAACTTGTGCAATTTTAGCTCAAAAACACTCTGACTGATCAATTTCCAACAGGATTTCTGAGATGTAAAGTGTTTTTGGTCCTTTTAAGTAAGAAAAAGAATTGTAGACAAACGAGAGAAGCCAAGGATCTTCTGAAAATAAGAATATCTGCTGTGTTTTTTAGGCGAATAAAAGTACGATAAGCTGCATAAACATCCCACAAAATTTGTCTTGGGGTCTAAAAAGTCATGTTAGTTCTTGAGAATCACAAAAACAATGAACTTGTTTATGTGACAGTGAGTTTTTAAACACAATCTCAGTTCTAATGAAAAATGCTGTTTGTCGGGAACCAGGCCGACGCGATCAGACACACATTTGAGTATAAAATCATATTGTTATTGTTATGCAGTTACTACAGTTCTGCTGCTGGTGCAGCAAAAGCACAGCAAGTGTTTTACACACCTTCTAGTGAAGTGGTGTCCAGTCTGTATACGGACAGAAGGCTGGTAGAAATCACACCCCTCACTGTCACCACTGGGGGGAAGCTGGATCGGTAGATTCAATTTCGATTATCCAGAGAGCCATCCTTCAGGAGAGGCCCCACATCCAGCAGAGCCCCTGACAGAAGACAGACAGAGCCACCACCGATTCTCAGCACTGCTGGTCTTTAACGCTGCCACTAGATCATCTCTGTCTGGGGCTCAGACACAAAAACCTACATCTACTCTAACCGTGAAGACCTTGTTTGTGTGTGGAATGTTGGTCTTCTCGATAGTTCTGAAACGCTTCTTCCTCCTCCCCTGTGGGACAAGGGCCTTTTCATTCTCTGAATGCCTGAAGTAGTGCTCTGCCGTAATTTTTCAACAGACGTTACCACTGAACGCACTGAGCTTGATGAAAAAAATCTTCTCCGTTGTGTCTGATGGTACAGTGATTTTACCGAGCGCTGTAAACACTCAAAGCTCTCTTAGTGAAGTAAACTAAAGCAGTAACTGTTTTCAAGCCAAAGTTAAAGGCTTTCTGGGTTTTCAGGTCATCACCTATATTTTAGGTTGGATGTTGGACCAGCACAACCCTGTCCTAATCCCCAGCTCATCCCAAAAGTCCTGTATGGAGCTCCATCATTCCAGAGAACACACTTCCATTGTTCCACAGCTCACTGCTGGGGGGCTTTATACCCCTCTAGTCCACAGCTGCTATTAGACATGGAGACAGTAGGGTCATGTTAATTTATCTGCTCCAGAGAGTCCTGTTCTACAGGGACTGGATGAGCTGTGTGTGCATTTGCACATAAATTAGCTGAATGCATTTGTTACAAGGGGTGTCCACAAATATTTGGACATACTCTATATCAGGGGTGGTACCAAGCCCTGGCCAAGGGGCTGTAGCCCTGGGTCTTTATACAGTAGCCCCTCCTGATCTGTGATCAAAGTGAAGTTGGAGTTTGCAACACCTGCAGCCGTGGAAGAACATCTCCCAAAGGAACCGGAGTGACAGGTTCCTTTCAGAACTGTTGTATCTCTCCTGGTCGTTTTGTTCTTTCGGCGATAGGGGCCAGATTTGTTCACACACAGGACAGGGGGTGGGGGGTAAGGGCATGCGCAGACCCTAAAAACTCTGAAGCTGACACGCCGACTGCGTTCATATCAGATTGGCTTGTATAAAGAGTTCTGGACCCTAGATTTTACATGAACCTAAATCAATTTCAGTTTTATTTGAGAATTTTGACGTGTGTGTATCAAGTCAAAATTGGAATCGGCAGGTCAGACTTTAAAAAAAATTGGGGAAACAGAATCAGGTCCTTTCTGATTCAGATGTTTCCACATCAGTAGTTTCTGAATGAGAAACTCAGTCAGATGGATTTGGGTCTGGAGGGTTTCATTACTGACCCTCAGCCTTAACAGAATAACACTGCAGGAGACGGAGCGGACTTATCTCTGTAGAACAGAGAGGCCGTATGATTAGCACAGTCACACACACACACACACACACACACACACACACACACACACAGTTCTGAATAAGTAGTGGACCGGGTCAGAACCACACATATAGGTATAAAGAAGTTTCCTACAGAAATGTGGATCTGATCCCCTGTGAATTGCATTAAAGACTACAAACATTTGAGTTCCACCAAAGGCGAGTTCAGGCCTCAGCGTTCTGTTGTTCTAAATATTTATTTTTATTTTACATGACGGTAGAGTAACCTTTCTGCCGCGCTGAGCGGAGAACAGTGTTGTTTACGGTGTTGGGAATGCTCTGGAGGGGAATTTATCACAGTAAACCACAGCGAAAATAACTCAAAAGCGTTTGGCGCGATCAAAGCTCGGAATATTTAATATGTTTAGGTTTGAAAATGGAGGTATTATTCAAGTTCTGAGGGCTGTTTTAAGAAACTTTCTTCCAAAACAAAAGGAACAAAAGAAGTCGACAGTTAAAAAGGCTGCGAACAGGAGCGGCGTTTAAGTGTAAGCCTGCAGTCACAGGCAGACTATACTGGTGATATTCTATTCTCTTTGAAAGGTTTAAATACCCTCGCAACAAATCCACAAGTTTGCATCTGTAGCAAAGTAGTGACTGATCTTTTATTATTATTTATTATTCTTTCATTTTATGTTTTTGGTTTGGGACTGCAGCCGCATTAAATATGAATACAGTGTCACGATAAATATAATTGGGTTACGTTTAAGGACGGTGCCGAGCTCAAATTACCCCGTGAATACACACACTGTGAGCAACAGCAACATGTTCTTTCAGCTAATTACACAAACTAAAATGAAGCAGCAACAAAAACAAAACACGAAAAGAGAGACGGCAACAAACTGCTCCACACAAAACCTTGGCAGATCTTTCCAGAAATGATTGGATGCGGCGGCGGCCTACCGGTCCGAGAATTTGGCCGTGAACCAAAGGGCCAAACATTCAATCCCTGCTAATAAACTCCTGCTGGTGCTACTGAGCCCTTAACCCCATGTAACTCCAGAAGGGCTGTCTGTCAAATTATAGATGGCAAGAGCGTCAGCTGAATGTCAGGGCAGTAATAGAAATGATTCTATCTGCAGCTCCTATGTCAGAAATTATAAACACAGCTCATCATTGTCTTTTTCTTCATTTTGTTCCATTTACAGGTGTGTTTTCATAATCAAATCAAAATCATTTAATAAGAATAAAACACCGCTTTCGTTTCAAAGCCTTTTTTGCTAAAAATGTAATAATTCAATCCGAAATTTCGGTCCTAATGTAGAAGTGCAACCACTCAACTTTGTTAGTGCTCTCCCCCATCACATACGACATTCCCAACACTAGGAGGGGGAAGAGGAGCACATGCCTCCTCCGGTTCCTCTGATACAGTTAACAGAAGCCTGTGCTAATCAGGTGAGAGAGCGCCCTCTACCCACCCAGAGAGAGCAGCACCAACGCCGCTCTCTCAGACTCCGGCTGACGACTTGAAAGGGATTCGAAAGATCCCAAAGATGAGGTTTTTCAGCTGAAACCGCTGTGTTAAGCTGTACAAGAGCAAAGACATACCATTTATCTCGTACTGTGTCGTCTACGTCTTCTTATCTCCAAAGTTCGTCCAGAGAAAAACAAACATCTGTAACAGAACAAATGCTCGCAGGTCGTCTACATGCGCTACCGTCTTCTCACTTCCGTTTACTGACGCTGAGCAGCGCCCTCTGTTGGTGACGTATTCTGTGACGTGTCCTCGGTTCCACTAAATCTGGTGTAAATGCAGGCTGGTTTGGAGAAACACCAAGGTTCTTCTAAACGTGGACAGAACCAGTTGAAGAACCAGAGTTCGTTTGCTGGAAAAGGCCTAACTGAAACTCATTTTCCACTTCCTGACGTAATGTGAATCTGTCAGTTCTTCACATTGTGTTGGACTTTTGTAATGAACAGACTGTCCTGGAGTAAAAAGTGTTTATATATTCTTCTGCTGAAAGTTAAGGAGTTTTCATCTTATCCTGTAAAGTGCCTTTTTGGCAGAACAGTCTAAATCTGATGGGTAAATCTGCATGATTCTGCTAGCAGGCCAAATACGAGTCAGTGTGGGTGTATATATGTGTATAGCAGCGTTGGGTGCTGTTCTGGTCCAGCCTGGTCTCCAGCGGAATTCGGACATATGTGACCATTTAATGTATACCACACCCCTGCTAATGATAACGATCTGATCTGTTTATAGCTTATACTTAGACAGCATCCTCTCTTAATCCACACTGGCTGCATGGGTGGTGGACTTCATGGCACTTCATGGCAGCAGTGGGCAGCCAGCTGTTGTGACAGTGGGCTGCCCTCTGAGAGCCGGCGGATATCCAGTCTAAATCCAGCCCAGGGGAGCTGTGAAAAAGCTAATAATGCGTTATTGCAGCTCGGGTCTTCCCTGTCGCCTCTCCATCAGCCAGCCACCGTCACCCTATACAGGGCCGGGCGAGCGATAATGGGCAATAATGTGGGGAAGTGGGACGAGAGACAGAGAGTGAGAGCGAGAGAGAGGGAGTCCAATCTCAACAGGGCCTGGTGTTGTGCTCCATAAGTGGCCCTGGGAGCCCCAGATTCCCAGTGAGGCAGAAGCAAATGAGCCAAGAGAAGGGAACTTTAGACCCTAAGGAGGTGCGGTCATCGCCAGCAATTACAAAAGTGAGGTAAGTGAAATTAAATTTGACTCATCTGTGGCTCATTTAAACAAGAGGAGAGTTTCTGCCAAAGGTCCAAAAGTATAAGAGGTTCTATTATAATTAGATATTTTATAATTGAGAAGTATTTTGTGTCACATAATTGCTGGCAAACGTTTTTTTGGTGTCACTCTTCTCTCTACTAAGTCGAAAGTATACAACAATCAGCCATTTCATCTGATCAGCTCCTCTGATCACACAGCAGCTCTTTGTGGTTCTATCATTCCAGACTGTAGATCATCTGTTTCTCTGCAGACTTTATTCTCCTCCTTTCACCCTGATCTTCAATGATCAGGACCCCACAGGACCACCACAGAGCAGATATGATGTGGATGGTGGTGTGTTAGTGTGTGTTGCACTGGTACGAGTGAATCAACACTCAGTGTCACTGCTGGACCGAGAACAGTCCAGCAACCAGAAATATCCAGCCGAGCACGTCCTGTGGGCAGCGTCCTGTGAGCACTGATGAAGGACTAGAAGATGACCAAAACAAACCGTGCAGAAACAGATGAGCTTCTGTCTCTGACTTTACATCTACATGGTGGAGACACTCGGTAGGAGTGTCTAATAGAGTGGACAGTGAGTGGACACACCGTCTTAGTGAGCACCAGTGTGCTCCGATATAGACCAAGCATCAGTGTGAGATGCTCTCTGTGTTGCTTTCAGAGGCTCATATCTTATTGTTTTTCCTCAACTTCCTCTCCACCACCTCCAGTTTGGTCCAGCCAAGTTGCCCAAAGCACTGCCTCTTATCAAATTGCAGAGTGGCTGAGCATCCAACACATTTAGAGCTCCATCACACCAGCTAAGAGATGTCTGTGTGGTCCACCATTACATTTATAGTGATGAGGAGAGAGCGCCACCTGGTGAGAGCACGACTATTTTGTGCTTCCTTGGACTCCTGCTGCTGATGGGGTGGCAGAGATGTGGGGACACCATGCTCCAGCTGATCCGTAATCGAACCAGGCCAACTGTTTCCAGGTTCACCTCTTTGATGGCAGCATAAAACCCATCCCTCACACTCCTGAGGGGAGACTAGAGGGAGACTCATGTGGAGGAGGTCATGGTCACTGCACACTGTGACTCGAGAGGGAGGAAACACAGGGCTAAGTGGTCATTAGTAGGCATCTGACTAATAGTGTCGGTCCTTTAAATATATGTGAATGAAACCTTCTGAGTCTTTTGTCCATCCTCGAGCTGGGTCCTTGTGGCCACGTCCCCATTCCCCCAGGTGTTGGTTCACAATGGCAGTCTGACAATGGCAGCCAGTGAAGTTGGTGTGTTGAAGCATGAAAAATGGACAAGAATGGACACTTTGACAAGATGCAAACTGTGATGTTCTAGATGAGTGGTTCTCAAATGGACTGCGCATGATCATACTAAACAACCAAGTGCCACCTACAAGTCATTTCGCAGAACGTATGTGTCACAAATGAACAGAGTAGCGTAGATGTGACCTCCATGCATTGAACCAGTCATCGCTTACCAGTGGTTTTCCCCAGTTGTGTGATGTCTGATTATTGGTCAGTAGACCTACTGAGACATCTAGAAAAGATTGAGACAGATTTGAGTGCAATGTAGTGAGCAATGGAGTCTACATGGAGTCCCCTTGAACCCTAGGTTTATTGTTCAGCTAGTAATCCTAATGCTGGTTGGTTTAGTAGATGTTCCACAGGGTTCTACAGTAAGGCCTTTGAAACTGATGTTACTAATTCTAGTGTTGTAGTTATGAGTGTAGAACTGAAGTGTGGTCTTACATACAGGCTCTAACGGGTTACGATTTTAAGCCATAATATTTAGTGCAGCAGATGTTCTGAGGTCATCTTCTGTACCACCTTTGGATTCTTTGCATACCACCAGTGTTACACTTTCCACAGTGAGATGAGGGCCATCAGGGAGGTCTTGTGGGGCATTCCCAGTATGTGATTCCAAGGAAGGACAACCAGTGGAACTCCCATGCACCCCCAATGCTCACTGATGCTCAAAGAAAGACAACAACTTACCGGACCTGCTGTAACATTAGTCTTGGTGCCAGATACCTCAGGACACCTTCAGAAAGATCTTGTGGAGTCCACGGATCATTGGATCAGCAGCGCAATGGTTGCTTTATGTCAAAAAGCACAAAGGGGCAAAAACTGGGTTACTCTCTTAGAGCTATTTACAGTGTCCTCCACACGCCACCTTCTTTCACACACCTCTCAGAAGCTCCTTCAGGGACAGTGACATTTTGCTGACGTGCAGATTGCCTGTCTTCAATCTTTTTATGTAAAGCACTCATATGCTGCTCGCCAATGAACGGTTGAACTTTGTGAGAATCAATGGTATCGATGAGCCATAGATCATGCGAGTCAACAAGACTGACATCATAAAAATGAATTCATTGCAGTGGGAGAGTCAACAGCGGAATATAATCATAATAGGGCAAAGTGAGTTAAGCGTAATCAATAGCCCGATTATGTTAATTGACTCCATGACTATAAATATGCTGAAAGAAAATGAGAGCTTGGGCTGAATCAAGTGTCCTCTGTATTATGTTGTGAGATGCGACACATGAATAAAAGATTCGTGGACAGGCTTAGCCGTCCTACAGCAGATAACAATGCTGATTACAAGGCTTTATTTTTTCTGGGGGAGGTTTCAGGCACTTTAGATAAGAGTGCTCACGGTAGAGACACCAGAAGTGTAACACGGAGTGAGTTCCAGATATTTCTTCTTTTACGTCATTTCCTTTTGACGTCATTTTCGTGATAAGACGGATTCCGCACTAAGCACTGCACTCGCCCCTCACATAAGTACCAATGTTCCCGAACGCACTGCTCAGTCCACACCAAAGGTGGACCAAGGAAGGACAACCAGTGAACTGGAGACTCACTCATCGGTGCTCATGGAGGTCCCACCTCATAACTTAAGCCAAGATTAGTCTTGGTACCAGACACCACCACCTTTGGAAGTCTTGTGGAGTCCATGTCTCGGTGCTTCAGACCTACACAAGATTAGGCAGGTGGTTTTAATGTCACGGCTGATTGGTTTATGACTTGAAAATGAACGAGGATCCATATTAACATACAGATTGCAAAAGGATCAGCCAATCTGCTGTAATATACATGTCATTTACACGAAGCACGTCCTGTTACTGCAGACGAGCTGAGCCTGTAGGAATAAAGCATTCAGCAGCTCAGGAGCCAACCACTGACCCCAACAGTGGAGTTTGGGCTTGAATAGAGAGAGGTTAAAGAGCTGTACAGCATTTTGTTCAGAATTGAATAATTATCGATTAAAAATGTGTGAAATATTGAACAATTATGAATAATTTCATGAATTTAAATTCATTACCAATTTTTATCATTACGATGTTTTTGAGCTGGAATGGCCAGACATCATATTTTTGGAAATCATATTGTGGGCTCAGACGTGTGTGTGTGTGTGTGTGTGTGTGTGTGTGTGTGTGTGTGTGTGTGTGTGTGTGTGTGTATGGATTGTAGGAAGTATCACTGCAAAGCATTATGATATTGGAACCTTTGGCTCCTCCATACTTTGGACTGAAACATATTGGAAAAGGATTGCAGGGAGGAGGGACAATATATCTGTGAAAGCCGAGGAGACAATGGAAATGTCCTTTGGTGAACTTGGAGATATTGGCTGCTGGAGGTTTTAGTCCAGTATAGGTAATGGTCTACATTCCATTGCTACTTGTTGTGTTTGCTTTACAGTCGAACGGTACCGTGAAACTGTGTTAGTGGTCTGTGGACTCTGGGGAGATCCTCATCGCACCCACTGTAAAAAAAAGAACTGAGAATTGAGAAGGAAGATCAATAGTTTATGATTGTGGACATCAGGGTGTCACTATTGATATGCAGGACAGTCACAGACGTTGTGAGATGATCAAGGAGTCTTGGGAGTCCAGGACACTGGTTGTCCTTCCTTGGGACACGTTTGGAAGGTACCACTGAATACTGGGAACATGCCACAGCACCTGCCTGATGTTTTGGAGATGTGTGGATTAGGGTTAGGCCATGTTAAGTTTAGATTTAGGCTTAGATTAGAGTAGATTATGCTTATGGTTAAGGCTATTGTTAACCCTTTGATGCCTGAATTTGGTTAAAATAGTGTAGAAAATATATTATTTGTGTTTTTGCGTTTGAACTGATGTAACACAAAATAATAACGTAGAATAAAATAAAATTAAATATCTGGATTTTTTTTGTGCATTTGTTTCCACTCAAAGCTGCCTGATGGAAACTAGCACATGAGAACATTCCTAGGTAAGTATTGATTAACCACAAACCAGCGTAGGAGGAATACAGACGCTTTTTCTGCAGCAATCGGGATGGAAGAGGTATGATGTGAATTCGGGATGACCGGGATTAAGGGGTTAAAGTAAAGGATAGGTTTAGGTGTAGGTGTAGGTCCAGGTAATGCTCAGTTCAATTAGTGTTAATTGTGATCTATATTTAGTACACATACTACAGTCATACATATATTTATATATTGTTAACAGTGTTTCACTCTCAGAACCTGAGATCTTCATTTTGTAGGCACATAAATGCGGGGATCTCATGATCAGAGTAACCTGATCCTGCTCAACCTGTATACAGAGTGATCAGAGAGAGGGGGCGGGGCTGATGATCAACCTGCATACAGACTCTGACTGATCAGAGAGAGGGGGCGGGGCTGATG